>MU157829.1:231342-576103 GCA_015657495.1 Crepidotus variabilis | reverse complement strand
GGGGGGATGCAGGTGCTGTTGCCAGCAGATGCCTGATGCGAGGATGCAACTGCTTTTGCAAGCAGATGCCTAATGCGGGGTGCGAGTGCCAATGCGAGCGAAAACGAAAAGCGAATGACAGCATGAGCGCCGAAGAGAGGTGGCGAAAAAACGCGGTGTGCAGTGAGGGAGGTCTAAGAAGACCCAAAAGCAATGAATAGATAGATTTGGTCCTAAAGACCAAGAAATGCTTACAATACAAAATGAAAATAAAGGAATGGCTGGGATACAGCCAATGAAGTCGAGCCTCAACGCCTGCCAGCAGCGTCGAGGTGGGAGGAGGAGAGAAGGAGGCGTGAGTCACATGTCACGTTGCCTCTCCTTCTAACAAAGACCAAACTCTAACTCTACCCTCGTGCCTCACTTCGCTATAGACTACACCTCAACTGGGTTGTAGTCTTGTTGCTCTGCAATATAACGGTTGCGAATGGCTGCGCGAGCACCCCAATCTTCTTGGATCCGAGGAAACATTGGCCATTCGGAAAGGGATTTATTGGAAGACCGTAGAACACCATCAATGAGATATAGACCGTAGTCAAATACTTGATTGTCGGTAGGGTTGACCATAATTCTGCGATGCTCAAGGGTGTATTTGAGATCATCACATATTTTGTCTCTGAACTGTTCCCATAATGCCAATGGATCAGAGGGTGAGCAGTCCCGAAGAATAACCACAAAGAGGTTTCGCAGCTGCCGGCCACTGGACATATGCCCTGCCTCTTCCAAACACTGCTTCCACTCATTGTCATCCTCTAATAGCCCCCGCTTGATGCATGCCTCTCGGAAACTTGGATAACAGACTCTGTCCACCGTTCTCAGATCCTCATATGACACTGCTCCTTTCACAGCAGTTAAAAGAGTGCGCAGATAGAACCGTTCTCCAGCAGTAGGGTGGGCATAGTACATTCTTCCAATAGAAAAACCTCTTTGCCTAAGTGTCCATTTGCGTGTCTTTGCTTGCCAAACAAAGCGAGATGGAAAGTCCTGATAGAGAAAATCTCGTGCCTCCTCATAATTCCGATTTGCTTTGAAGTAAGCGGTAAGAGTGGTGTCACGTGCAGCAGCTCTCTCCAGAATTGTTTGTACGTTAGGCGCATTGTCCTCATTCCATGAAAGCAGATCCTCCCCTTCGAGATGAACTTGAAGTCGAACCACAGGTGGAAATTCTTCATGCATATGAAAATGATATAGCCTCCAGGCAGCTTCACATGCAGAGATGTAACGGGCATCAATGTACTGCCTGACCTCGTCCTCAGCTTGGTTGAACTCCATTGTTGTGCGGTCGTGGCCTTTGTAGACATATTTGTAGATGTACTTGATTGCCTTAACTGATCTGATGGACTCCACATTGATGTGGCAGCGGTACTTCCAAATGAGATAGCGAATATGTGCCACGACCCATCGGTTATCCACTTTCCGTTCTGAATTTCCATGTCCAACCTTGTACTTCTTTCCAGTATCCCTCCGTCTGAGCTTGGTGTAGGTGTCCTCGTTTAAACTTGTCTGATCACAGAAAGGCTTTGGAAAACATTTGGAGCACTTTCCATCCACAATGCAGGGAGAATTGGGATTGTTATGATTATTTCCACAGGGTGTATGCACCATAAAGCTTTTGACCAACTCAAAAAGCTCTGGATCTGTTTCTGGATCTGGAAACTCTGCTGAAAGAAGACTATCAATATCTTCTGGAGTATGAAGTTTGTGATCGGGATGGAGGAAAATGATCATATGTATATGAGGCAGACCGCGCTTCTGAAATTCGATAGTCCAAACCCGGGCAACCACCTTTCCCAAAATTTCTTCCACATTGATTTCCCGCAGAAGCTCTGCCATTTTTGCATGAAAAACTCGGGAAATTATATCTGGGTGGTCACTTGACTGCTGGCCTGGCAAAAGTGCAGCTTTGATTTCGGGCCAGTTGGGATTGGCAGTGGCAGTAAGGAATAGATCTGCACCATGAAAGTAGCGGTTGATTGCAAGTGCATCCTGGCAATTTTGAATCATATAGCGAGTTCCACCACAAAATGAGGATGGAAGAATAACCCGTTGTCCAATCTCAGCACTATTTCCAGTTGGATCCTGAGCAATTACATCCATTAGGCCTCGCCGCCAATGAATCCTGAACTTTGTTTGGTTGCTCTGGATATAAGAAAGACGGTTCTGCTCAGACATTGCCCACGCATCCACAATAAACTCCTGGAGAAGTTTTCCAGCCATAAATAGATGTAGAGGTTGGTTGAGGCGAGGGAAAAGACGATATCTGAACCACTCTGTTTGAGTGACATATTTTCGCCTATTAGTGGAAGGTTCGCCATCACCACCGTTGTCCTCCTCTCCTGCATCATTCCCATTTCCATCCTCTTCACGCCGGTCTGCTCGCAAAATATGAAGATGCCAACCCGATTGTCCAGAGGGAAACAGAAGAACATAGTGGAGTGGAAGATACATAGGGTGAAGTTCACTGATTTGCTGTTGGCCACCACCATTCAGACGGTGCAAAATGATATCTCGGGTGGCTGTTGGCTGTTCACCATTTCCTGGAAGAATCACCGCAATCTCATTTGCTGCTGCTGTGGTAGGAAGATTGTACCGTCTGCGATCTGTTTTTTCATCAAAGCGAAGTGCAATCCGACACTGTTGGCCAGGCTCCATATTTCTTGTTAAATCAAGAGCTTGTTTAAACATCTGAACTCCAGGATGAGATTGGTGGATAATGCCCTGAAGTTTCCGCAAAGTTTCTGGCAGCAAATCTTTATTGGCAGGATGCCCCAGACGGTAATTCAGGGCTTCTTGGCCATCATAGATGTAAAGCTGCGCAAAAACAGGATTTTCGCCTTCAGCGGGTATCAAGGAGCCACAGTGATGCAAAAGTTTTCCGTGGATTTTAAAAATGTATGGTCCACCACCCGCATTTACAGTGCGATCAACACTGCAACCCACAGATGTCATAGCCAGGGCATTGTTGTAAGAACGAATGTGCTCCCGAAAATTCTTTCCTACCGGATCCTGGCTGGTGTAGAAATTTAGAAGATCGTGTGGTGCTGGGTCCAGTGGCGGCAATTGAATTTTACCCTCTGTACAGCACATGCCAAACTTGGGATTGATATTAGAGGACTTTGAAAGCCGCTCTGCCTTCCAATGGAGTGCATGACAATGTGTGCAAGCAGTATTCATTCCACCCAGGTCGTGCTTAGGCCAGTTCTGATCAAATGGCCGGCGAGCCTTTGGTAATGGCCCTGCAAGACGTTCTCGCATCACTTCAGGAATGTATGGTGGAGGAGGTTCAGCAATTCCATTAGGATCATTCCCTTCATCATCATTAGCAAGTGGTCTATTTTGCAGAGCTGGCGGAAGAGGCTGAGTAGGAGGGGACATAGGGAATTCCTGAGCCTGACGACGGCCTCTACGGCGTGGAGGTGATAAAGAAGGAGGAGATTGGCGAGGTGGAGATCTGATAGGACGGTTACGTGCTGGAACAGGAAGGTCACCCAGTAATGCCACTTGCTGTGCCAAATGTGCAGGAAGATTATGATAAATATTTCCATTAAATATCAATGGTGCAGGATTTGGTAGAGCAGGTGCCACAGCAGGAGCAGCTGGAATCTGGCCATGCTGCCGTACAGGTTGTAAAGGAGGTAGATTGGCCACCTGCTGTGCCAGTGCAGCTGGTAATCGATAGCGTCTATCACCAAACTGTAGAGAGGCAACAGGTGGTCGTGGAGATCCAAAGATATCATCATCATCAAAATTATTACGATCTATTGGAGATGGAATTGGTGGGCCTGGTAGATTAAAAGGAGGTGGAGGAGCATAACGCTGAGGTGTAACAGGAGTTCTGCATATTTGAGGACTTAAGAGTTCGCGTTGATTTCTTTCATGATTCCGAGCAGCAATACGGGCGCGTTGAGGAGTATCCGGAGGAGTATCCGGAGGAGTCTCTGGCCTAAGAAGTATTTAATTTTACTGAATCTAAAGAAGAGAGGGAAAGATACTCACATTCCAGAGGTGGCAGATGACTATATCTGAAGGTAAATAAAGCACAGACTGGTCCAGCTGTGCTATACAACCAAATTGGAGCAATGCGAAATCGATGTTAACAGCCACAGTTGATAATGGAGCAACTTCCTTGGTAAGGAAGGGTGACTTTTTTGTCAACCAATCTCCCTGTAGACTGCGCTCAAAAAGAGGTCCAGACCGATGGTCTTTAGCAACCGGCAAACACTCCGTAAGGAGAAGCCAGGGAGGTAGGACTTTTCAGAGCGTCACCTTGGTCTGCAAATTTCCACAATGGCAGATGCAAAAACGGCTGCAGCAGTCCCACTCTATCTATCAACAGCCCAGTACAAAAAAGCCTGCCAAATTTTATCAGTGTTTGACAGAGAAGTTACTCCTTAAAAAAACTGACCTTTCAATTGCTTCAACCTTGCCAACCGGACCAAAAATTCTTGCAAAATCAATCACACAGTCACCTATAATATATTTAGATTTCTTTTGCATTTTTAAAGATTTAATAGATGCCAAAAAGAGCCAAAAACTCGAAAACATATTAAGAACATACAGATTATTAAAGAAGTAAAGGGCAAAAAGTCTATCCCAAACTGGCTTTCCAGGTTTCTATGAGCTGTGAATGATTTTTGAGAGTAAGGAAAAGCAGAAAGAAAGGTGAACAGCTCAGCAGAGCTCCTTAGGGGCATGTGGAAGACGCGTGGGTAACAGGCGGCGGTCGCACGGAATATGCCGCACGACATTCCCAAACGGAAGTCCCATCAGCTTTGTAATAGCTGACTAAGGAATTTGTCAGCTATTTGTCAGCCGTGCTCTTTTAATATATTAGATTAGATATACAGGCCGATTTCGGCTTGGCTTGGGCAGGCACTCAGGGGCTTGGTTTCAGTATGTTCGGTGCAGGATTCTTGATCATCCACATGCAAAATAAGTACGTTTATCTGGCACGATTTACGCTTCAATTTACGCGGGTTCTATTCCGGGATTGTCACACTGGGAAAACGGCGGCCCTGTCCCAAGCGAAGCGGCATCGCTTCTCGCTTCGCAGGTGTGATAAACATAAGAACATAAGATGGCCTTCAAAGAGAGCTCAAAACAATGTGAGGAAGAGCCCAAAAATCAATATAATTAGCACAATATATCTACAGGTATCTAGCAAGTGTGTACATTCATTAATGCACCTCTCGGAGGAGCATTTTAAGCCTGGATAAATGTGTGCCGCACGGCACCCAAGAATAATTCGGTGAAGCGGGGGCATTGAAGCCGAAACCCTTGATGGGAACTGTGCCAGCGCCTCGTGCTGTCTTTCAGTGGGAATTCTTTGGTCTGCAGCGTAAATTGAACCAGTTCGCTGTAAATTGAACGTAAATTGAGCGTAAATTGAACGCAAATAAGCACTTATCACTACTTATCCCGCCAAAAGGTTACTTATCACTGCGAACCAGTCATTGGAAAGCACTTCAGGAGTGTTTAGCATTAGTTAGCCTGCACTATACTACACTAGCTTGTAAAGGGCAACTTCATTAGTATATAAACATCTTTCTAAAGCCCATTCCGAGAGCTCTTTTAGCTTTCCGAGGGCCAGAGACCAATGCAAAGGTCATCCCGACGCGACCAGTTGATGGGACCGATCCTATTTCGGGACGTGGGGTTCTCAGGACTTCACACACAATGTCAACGATGTTTGAGACCTCAATTTCATGTGCACAGGGTAGTATTACACGAGTCCCGCCCATCACAATCCCCCCAGGCGCCGCCGGTGCTCGAAATTTCCCTCCAACAAGCGCCCAGCGCGACGCGACGCGACGCGACGGAGCGGGATCAGGGCCACGTGGCTCCAATTTACGCGGAGGTCACGTCGGGGTCACAGAATCTCCTTATCGGGCATGTCACCCGCGTAAATTGTCCGGAATAAGTATCCTATTATACCAATCTATATCTCAGAGGTATTCTACCCTAGTTTGAGGCTAATTTGATTGGCTATTGATGCCCTAGAACATGAATTAGATTGCCCTCAAGAAATCAGTTTGCAAGCGGCAAGGCACTCTAAATTTAGATGTAGCTGATGGGATAATTGCTAGCCATTCTCAGAACAAGAATTCACGACATTTCTAAGAGAATCTAACCAAATTGAGAGGTTGAGCACAGTAAATTCTAATGAATACCTACTTATTCTAACTCTTTCTCAATCATAATAAAAATGAGAATAGTTAAGATACGCTGAGAATGGATTTATTTAGATATGATTATATCTAAAAAGATCTTGAATAATCTACCTCTTTCTAATTTTTCTACATTATTCCTAGATAATCTCTCAATATCTTGATTACTCTACACTATTCTATTTTATTCTCAATTTTGCTTCATTTATCTGTTTAGATCTATGTAGTTCTTTTCAGGATAAAGAAGATTGATAATCGTTGGATTTTGTCCAGCCCGGACCTTCATAGGTTTGAGAGATTCGCCGAGCAGAAGATTGTCGTGTGATCGCAAAGCAAGGCAAGTGAGATTTGGGAGTATTTGTAGAGGAATTGAGCTGGAGAACGCCAGCATGAGACTACGAAGGCATGGAGTAGTCATATGGCGCTATTTTATTCCAAAGGTGAATTGAAGATGCCCTGCAATTAATGCAGAGGCTACGAAGGCAATTGAGAGGCTGGGTAAGCAGAGAGAAGGTACAAATCGTATTGCTCGCGACGGATTGAACCTGGTATGGCAAGCTGTTCCAGCCTCTCCGGCTCTTGAGCTAGCAACCTGGAAAAAAAGAGGCGGTTTGGCTTCGCGTCTGAGCCTCAGTATGCGCCGAGTGGGTGATAAAGGAGTCGGATAGGAATTGGTGCAGAGCGAGTGAAAAATAACTGAGCAAGAGCTGCATGTTTTTCATCTGCGCATGAAAGAAGATATTATGCCAGAGCAGTGGGCTTGACAACCCAACAGCTCGCCAATAGCCAGACACACCGGTGTAAGCGCCGAGAAAAATCGTCTGTTGGGAACATGTCTGTCCCAGAGGATGGATTACGGAGAGTTTCTTCGACATCTTCTTGCAGCATCATCGATATTATCCGAGTGGCATACGATCGGCTAAATCTTGTAAGTGCAGGGAATCGCATCTGAGGGCTATATACCTCCTGCATAGGACTGTCTTTGCCTATACTAGAAGGAATCCGTAAACCTGAACTATAGGAAAGTTGAATTGTGAAAAGATTCTTACTTCGCGCTTAACCATGTACCTCGTTGTTCAACTTGACTCCTTGCCGCATCTAACAGTTGTCAAAGAGTTGAACCGACCAGTGAACAAATCAGGGAACATCGTTGTTGGTAGCAGGTGTTGAGTGGCAACATTCGACTAAGGTCTAAGCGCCCCGGGACGCTACTATGTCCGAAATGGTGAAATGGTTAGCTGCTCGCCGGTGTTCCACAGATCTTCACTTGCGCACAGCATACTCATTCCTTCTGGTAAACTATTTGAAATTCTTGTAGTAGCTGTTTCTGGAATAGTTGTGTCGAAAACATGACTGATTATAACACTTACTGTATTGGATTCGAAATTGCAAGCATCCAATCCAATGATAAAAGACGACCACTCGTACTGCGCAACTCTATCCGATATGTTGTACCATTTGATCGGGTTCTCGTCACGCTATGATATACTTCCAACTTCCTCCCAAGTTCTCTAAGCTCCGAGTTCTTTCTGTCAAATGGACCAATACCATCATCCAAAGACTCCCAGGGCCTCTTCCAAATGCAGAGCGTAATGAGGTTCAAAAAGACCGGAGAAACTGGTCGTTCGAGCTCCCAAACGAGAGCACGCTTCAAGGAGTCAGCTCGAACATGATATTCCTCGATGTTGGGCAGGGATGACGACCAGTAAAGATTATCACTTGCACCAGCGGATCGTGCCAGGAAGCGAATGTTATGTAGGAGAGGGAAGAGGCCGCTTTGTTGACGCATATCCATCGTCATGCAATTCCCTTGTATCATGTTCGCGTTCCCGGAGGGTTCGAGGAGAAGATGAGTCACGGAGTTGAGCATCGAAAGGGGAGGCGCCATCTCTGACTTGTGAATATTCTGATTGGTCATGGAATCGTTCCAACTAACTTGGGCATTGGAAGAAATGTTCAGTTTATTGATGAGGACAAAAGGCTCGCTAATGTGAGCTCGTAAATCATCTAGCCAGATGTATTTGATACAAGGCAGATCAAGACTTTGCTGGACGAAGCCATGCTCCCGATAGGGAGCGGCATAGTCAAGGATCAAAACCTGCAGCGAAGGCATTGCGCGAAGTATTCCGAGGAATGGGCCTAGAAAATGGATGGCATGCCATTTGAGTTCAAAATGAGTGAGGTTCAAGAGCAGCTGCTGGGGAATGGATTTGGCATTTGCCAACGTCAAGCTCCGAAGATTTGGTGCTTTAAGAGCATGCAGCTGTTTTTCGACCGATGATGAGTATTTGCAGTTTATAGAAAGACTACGAAGGTTCTTGAGTGGCCGTCGAAGTAAATTGCAAATATAATGAGCGTTCTTCTTTTCCCCGCGTCCTGGTATAACTAACTGTTCCAGTCTTTCGCGAGCTTTAGAGAGGGAGAGAAAGAAATTGACGATGTCAGCGACTTGATCTTTACGAGTCCATCTAGGATAATAGATGAGTCGAATGGGCCCAGGGGCAGAACGAGTCACGAAGTCTTTGGCAATGGTTGCTGGGCCATCTGCACCATTCTCAAGGAGGATGTTACGCCAAAGGAGAGGACTTGAAAGCGCGACTCTTCGCCAATGGCGACATACGCCTGTGTAGGCTCCCAAGAAATCTTGCACCGAAAATGGTGAGAAGACATCAAGAGAAAAGTCGTTTATCGTTTCTTCAACATCATCTTGCAATGCGATGAAGATTCTCATCAATACTTCGACTGGCAGAACGTTAATGGGAAGGAGTGCGTTTCTCTGCCGGCCAAGTTCGGCGAAGATGACTTGCGTCATGCTCATCATCTGGTCGTACTGTGGACTAAATTTAATATTTTATTCGAAGGAGAGAGCTGTAAGGCAACCAACTTCATCGAGACAACTGTGAATTTCATAAGTTGAAGAAAACAACAACACTGATCATAAAAAGAACTCACCGTGCGTACGACGTTACGGAGCTGATTGCAGGTGTATGCTGATGACACTGGGCTTTCCACTTGGAAGCATGAAGCAGTTGGTAAAGCGTTAATTCGTTACCAATGGGAGGCCCCTCTGCGGACATGGTTGACAATTGGAGGTTCCCAAGACCCAGGTGGTCACTGGTCAGCGTGCAATGAGCGCCAATTAGTGTTGCTGCTGAGGTGAGGTCGCTTCGTGGGGAATTCGGCTCACCTCAGAAAATGGGAAATTCGTCTTGCCTCGCGTAATTGAGTTGACCCGAGTTATTGTGTTGAGGTAACTCAAAGTAGAGCCGACACGGTCACCTGATATTGGTAATTAGCAATCGCGACAAGTACGCACCGCAAATGTAGTGTAAGCAGCGTCGGATCTGAGTCATCAAGTAAGGAGACTTGCACTGTTCGACGTGCCAAGATCGATGCCCCTTTGCTTGAAGCCCTCCAAGTTCTGAAATTCTCTATAAAAAATGACCGCCTCAACTTTGTCGACAATTTACTTGCTAAACCGGAAGATTATACCATCTCGGGCCCTTTAACTAAAGCAGCCATTGAAGAACTCAGGACAACTAGTGATCTCGAAGAGTTGGAGGATTTGATTAGAAATGTTTATAGCAAAGATTAGCTTATTCTTTATCTACCCGCATTTGTCGAGACCTGAAATATCCCTGCGTTCCAATTGGCCAGAAACCGTGAGTACTTTTATCAAGGCAACTCATGGCTTCAACTCGTGTCAACTCAACATGTTGAGTTTTACTGGGTTGCACGCCTCAATTCAACTTGAATCAACTCGCGGCAACACTAGCGCCAATAGTGAACGTGAGCGTGACGGCGTTGGCGTTGGATTTGATAATTTTGATTGCTTTTGCCAAATATCGAACATCGACTGCAGCCTGTGGCTGTGTGTTGCTTGAGCGTAAACTCTGCCTACATTGTAATACTGAACTTATTTATTCAGCTGTACTACCCACAGTAACAGATATCAAAATATTGAGTTCCCTAGGGAAAGCATCCAATCCAGGGACAAGAAAGGATCACTGGTATCGCGCAGCTCTATCCGATATGTTGTTCCATCTGATCTGGTCCTCGTCACATTACTATTCAACTTCAGTTTTTCTTTAAGCTCTTGCAGCTCCGAGTTTGTATTTCCATGATGTTGACCAAAACTATCGTCCAAAGATCTCCAGGGCCTGTTCCAAAGGTAGAGTGTAACGAGATTCGGAAAAATGGGATTGACTCTTCTCTCGAGCTCCCAAATGAGCGATGTTTTCACGGCGTCAGCCCGGATATGATATTCTTCGATGTTGGGTAGGTATGATGACCAGGACATGTTATCGCTTGCACCGGTAGATCGTGCAAGAAGGCGAACATTACGCAGGAGTGGAAGGAGGCCGGTTCGCTGTCGCATGTTCATTGTCATACAATGGCCTTTTATCGAATTTGAGGTTCCAGTAGATTCGAGGAGGAGGGATGTCACAGATTCGAGCATAGCGAGGGGAGGCACCTTGTCAGGGTCGTCCTCCTCATGAGAAGTCATTTGATCATACCAGTTGATCAAGGTGTTCGGAGTGAGCGCGAGGTTCTGGAGGAAAACGAAGGGTTCCCTGTGGTTCATTCGTGATTCCTTCAGCCCAATGTATTTGATTAGAGGGAGACCAATACGCTGCAGGACGAAGTCTTCCTCGCGATAGGGAGCAGCATGGTCAAGAATTAATCCCTGGAGTAAATGCATTGTGCGAAGCAGCTCCAAAAATGGGCCGAGCTCATGTCTGCAGTGTAACTTCAGTTCGAGATGGGTGAGTTTCGGGAGTTGCTGCTGGGGGATATAATCTGCGTTCGCAAGTGACAAGGTTCGGAGGTTCGGTGCGTCAAGGATGTGCAACTGATATTCAAACTGGCCCGTTGATTTACAGTTGATTGCAAGACGGCGCAGGTTCTTAAGCGGCTTTTGCAGTAGATTGTAAAGATAATGGTTGGCCTTCTTTACGCCACATCCTGGTACAACCAGCTGTTCCACCCTTTCGGAAACGTTGGAAAGTGTAAGAAAGAAATCGAAGACATCGTCGGGCTGATTTTTGGGGTCGACTTGGGGTAATAGATGATTCGAATGGGGAGAGGTGCAGAGCGTGAGATGAAGTTTTCAGCAACGGTAGCAGGGCCACCTGCACCACTCTCAAGGAGGATATTACGCCAGAGAAAGGGGCTTGAAAGGGCGACACTCTGCCAATACCGGCATACGCTGGTGTAGGCACCTAAATAGTCCTGAACTGAAAATGGTACGGGGACGTCAGGAGAGAATTCATCCAATACTTCTTCAGCAGCATCCTGCATATCCGTGAAGATTTTCGTTAAAATCTCGACTGGTAGAACATTGGGGAGGAGAGCGTTTCTCTGCTGCCCAAGTTCTGCGAGAATTTCTTGCGTCGTGTGTATCATTTGATCGTACTATGAAACATGTTTCATTCTTGGGCTCAAAGGAAAAAAGTGGTAGATATCCACCTCATGTAGACCGCTGAAAAGTCGTGAGTTGAAACCGACAGAGATTGTACAGAAATGTTCACTTTGGGCTGGAGGTCGCAGAACTCGTCGCAATTACATGGCGGTAACTCTCAGCTTTCCATTTTGAAGTATCAAGAGGCTCCTGCAGCGTCGAATTACGGCCAATGAGAGGTTCCGGAAACATTGTCGTTGCGACAAGGCCAGCAAGCGTTCAAGCTTGATTTATCCCTTGCGGCAACCTCATGGGCGCTGTGAGCAGTGGGTGAAGTTGTTGATCTGGATTGCTTTTGCCAAATATATGCAGACCCGGCTGTCAGTTAAGTTTAATGCTGTTGACACTCCAGCTCAGCGCCTATGTATTGAAGACATGGCGTTGTCGCTGTCAAGACAGCTGGTGAGAAATATTCGGCATGTTCCGTTAGTCGATCGAATTGATCCAAGTCTTGGCTCACACTTTGAATTGCTCTTCCAATCCAGAACTCTTGCAAAAGTTTCCGAGAAATCTCGGTGCTCAATTTATGTCTATAATAAAATACTCCTTAACCATCTAGAGTGACTTTGGCTTATAATCAAAATGGTAGAATTCCCAAAGAACTCGTCAACTGCCAAAGTGTTGGTAGCAAAATCGATCTTAGCAGCATATTCAGGCTCCTTGTCTAGTAAGTTGCCACCTAACGTCAAAAATATGGAACATCTTCTGATACAACTAGGTGGCCATGGCAGCCTGCTCTACAGTAGAATAACAGTGGCACCGCTCTAGGCCATAGATTTTGAAGTATTTTTTCAAAACCTGAAGGATCAACAATATTCAAGTCCCCCGCGGGGGGACTTCATTTAAACCAATGGATACCCCTCGGATCAGACCAAATGAGGCAGAAGACTCCCCGATCATCTGCTAGTGATGTCGGGAAGAGGTTGGCAGAAAGGTCAGTCGACTACCGTTGGCTGTAGCGAGCAGGTCTACCTTCGCTGTCAAGTTGTTGCTTCTTGTGCTGATGGGGTCCGAATGGTCGTAACGCGTTCTACGGTCACGCCTACTACTACAGTTTTTGAACATACTGTACATTTCCGATCGAGTGTTCGAGTCACACGTCACAGACCTCCCCGAACCGAACACTTTTGGCCCTTGTCCCGTGTCACAATCGCCTTCGAACAGAGTGACAAATTATCCATAAAAGGAGAATTACATGGCCTGAGGCCCCGCTGTGCGGCAGAAGGCCATTTTTTCGCTCTTCTGTGCTGCATTTAAACCATTTGTGAGCATTTTTTTTGAAAGAAGCTTGGTGTGCTATTAAAAAATTTCTTTCTAAACAATTTTCCCCAGCCAGTGAACACTTTTCTATGTACATCACGCTGGTCGGCCCCCATCGAACAGTAGGTCCAACTGTTCGGAGGCATCACAGGTCACAACGGCCGAACAGTTGGTCGAAATTATACAGTAGATTAACTCTATAACGCGACAGATGGGCACTAAATCCTAATTTCTGCCCTTTTGAACGTAAACTCCGAGAATTATTAACCCAGGTAACCCAGTATAGTCAACCCTTTCTTGGGTAACACATTATCTAGGTACCAAGTCCTACTACTACAATATGTAATTTATTTGAACTAAATACCACCTCAAAACGCGTCTGTGCACGCGCAAAATCCATCTTCGCGAAATTGCTTCTCGTGCCGAATGATGCCGAGCTTGCCTAAGCGCCCTCCCCTCAGGGTCACAGAGGCACCATAAAACAACGGTAGAATGAGCGGAATAACTGTACTTAGTCCTGTTTGTTGGAACTTTGGAGAATTGATTCCTTGCTCCCAAGGAAGTTTCATTCAAACATCTGAGCCTATTGGTGATAACTTGGTATTGGCTTCAAAGACTACACTAAAGAGAAATTTCTTTGTCTTGAACCCTGCACCAAAAATAGATCTTCACTCTATCCGTTTTGGCACAGCTGGAGTTGTGGTGAAGCTACCTCCAGCACATTGCAGTGGCCGACCGTCTTCCTGGTGTTGATTTAATTTTTAACAGATTTGAGCGAGTCTTTCAGATTTTTAAGCTTAATTTTGGGAATGTTGGTCTGACCTTTTTGTAGTCATTTGGCGAGAATAAGTTCGCGCATCCTTGAGCTACTGGCCGAACAGTCCGCCGCGTATGGGTTTGAGTAGTTGGCAATAAAATACCATATCTTGTCCTGTCACTTTTATGAGTAGATGACTATGATTTTCGCAGATGGGGCAACTACCTTGAAAGATGTTTCGGTTCTAATCGTGGTTCAATGTCGATCACCCTTAGCCATACGTTTGGCATCGGTATATGGCATTCTTGGGCAAATAACATACTCTCCCAACCTGTAAAGAGGCGCTCAAAGGGTATGTACTTGTCACAGCGGTGCCAAGGACCCCTGGCCCTTGTCAAAGAAGCGTAAAAGAAGCCCAAAGGAAGCACATCAATTAATTTCACAGACCTGCTCGCTACAGCCAACGGTAGTCGACCTAACCAGCTGCCAAGTAACCGGTCCGTTGATCCTGCATTATTTCCTTCTCTAGGTCAAGAAAGGTGGATCTTTAAACCCCGAGAACTCCGAAGCGTCTAGAAGAAACAAGTTTATCTGCGTAAAGCCGCGGAAGAGGGGACAAATTTCCTCTTTAGGCAAGCAGGTTACCCGTTTTGGTTTATGATCGAGCAGGAGCAGCGAATTTCGAGATTGCTGTCGTGATCGATCACAACTCCTTCTAAAGATGCTTCGATTGTTTGTACCTGCTATACCCAAATTTGACTGACTTATCAGAGAAGCCCTGCCGCAGTGTCAGCCGTCGATAAGATTTGAAAATCGTGAAACATGGATACGACCTCGGAAATGGTCGTCGCGGAGAAGGTTAAAAAAATTTCGGTACCGTAGTGGGATAGATGTCATGTGAAGCAAAGTACCTTGCTTGAGTGGAACTTCACCTTGGACGTAGTGCCCAAAGTCAACTTTTTCGACGATTTTCAGCAAGACCATATCCTTGTTTTGGATGACACCACGACATGCGACGTACTGGTACTAGAACAGGTCGAAGACACATAACCGAAGGCTTTAATTGAAGAATTGGTCACTGATACACCGGGAAACAATTTCCGGCAACTCTGCATATGAAATAGATAGTAGATAGGCGTAACGAGGCAAACTTTGTTGGGCATTTCGGGGCTGCAATTTTCAATCTGCTCTGAAGAATGCACGGACTCATTTGGAGCTCATTAACATCCATGTAATAGATACAAGAAACAATCTGCTTGGGCTGAGATAGGATATCATCCACTGGGTCTAGGGTAAGTCACAGCTTAAGAGGCAAAATGTTCATCTCATACCTCCCGCCTTGGCGAATAATTTGTTCAAGAGTTCTATCGCACAATCAATTACTGGATTCAGCTACTTTATGGACTGAGCTAGCCGGCTATCAGAGAGCACAGCAGATTCATCGATCCTACTAGATGCTCAAGTAATGAACGTCTATTGTATTATATCTCAGTCAGATCTATAATACCAACTTGGAATATTAACCGAAGCACTCTATTTACTCCCTGAATACTCAATCCAAGCCATATCTTTTATCATAAACGTGGCGTTCTGCATCAATCCGGCACAAAGAACATTTCAGGCAAATTTCTTGACTTCTATGGTCCATGATTGAGGTTTTGATCAAAATTTGAGTTATATATGAGATTTAAAGCAGCGTATTCAGAAGTTACTACTACGGATATGTGTCCTTGTCCAATCGAGAGTCAAACTGCAGCCAGTGCTGAGAACGGGATAATAATTGAGTGTTACCATTTGAATAGCTTTAAATTATTCTTTGACACACTTAACTTGAGATTACTACACTTATAGATCTGTAACAACCAACACCAATGAACGGAGTCAAATGGCTAAGACGCGACGCGCTCATCTCGTGATGTGAACTTCCTTCCTCAACAGGAACACACAACTGCACGCTGCACTGGCGACATTGAGCCTGATCGACGTTCGACATGTCGTCTATGAACCCTTCTGCAATGCTAGCTGAATCTCTCGCAGAGTTCTCAAAGTCTGCGTATCAAGCCGTGAGTCTAACATCTAGTTGTCATGAAATTAAGAAATTAATAGCTTCATGGGTGGTTATGTAGTTCACTGAAATCGAAAACAAGGCGCGTCAAGAAGTTACTCGTGCGGCTCAGGAAACGCATGATGCAAAAGCGGAGAGGGATACCGCGATGAAGGACCTGCATGCTGCACAATTGGAATCTCAGTCGTGGAAGCAAGAAGCAGCGGCAAGTAAAGCAACGGTACGAAGGTTGTTATTTCTTTCCGTTGATGGGATGTTGACTTCTTATTTGGTGTATAGCTCACCCAGGCAGAATTGACGGTATGCACCATAGCATATCTACCTTGAGGCACGGAAATGGCTTATTATAATTTGTGTTCTCTTTGAATAGATTACTCATCAAGCTGAATCGCTGGCCGCTCAAGTAGAGCAAATTGCGCAGCTGAGAAGAGAGGTAACGCAATGGAAAGACCAGTCAAGGAATTGGCAGGAACATTTCTTGCGCGTCGAGCAAGAAAGATGCGCGCAGTCATCACGAATAGACGAACTAGTAGTTGAAAAACTTCAGGTATGCCACCTCTCGATTATCAGCATCTTGAAACTAACACGATTCAATCCAGTACGTTCGGCCACCTACAAGTACAGCTAACTATATCACGCCCAAGCATCCAAAATACACCTCCCAAATATCTTCTGCACCTACCACGATTGGCAAACATGCAATCTCGTCCCCGACACAACCGCCAGCCTACAGATCTGCCGGTTCACCGAGTGCTGAACCTGACACCTCTAACGCTGATTCTCGTCAAACACCTCTACAGAACTACACGTCAGAGCGTGGCTCTGGTTCAAGAGCGCACAAAACACCCGCTAAACCTCAAAACGCACATCGTCGCGAACGAGATGCTCACCCGGATGTACAAGAAATCGCACCTCCAGCTGGTACGAAACCTCGAAAAGGCGGTATAACGTTAACGTCCTCAAACGCACAAGCTGTTTCTGCTCAACTTCAAAATGTAGCAACACCCTCAGGCTCGAATATTCGGTCAAGCACCGTCATACGGCGGGTACAAGCTGTCGTTCATGTCAAACGAGAAGAAGATACAGAAGACGAGGGTGCTGGTGGTGCTATTGGTGGCACCTCCAAGAGTGGGAGTGCTAAACCCAATGGTACTGTGGTCAAGCGGAAGAAAAAAGAAGAGTCTTTGGAGGGAGGAGGAAAAAAAATGCTGAATAATCGCAAGAAAGGAATAGCTCGAGGTAGGAGCCGGTCGAAGAGGGTGATAACAGAAGATGAAGGCGAACCTGAAGAGGAGGAAGAGGGAGAAAATGACTCAAGACGTGGCACAGAACGCAGTGCAAGTCAGGATGACGATGCAGATGAAGAGGAAGGAAGCGAAGAACGAGGAGATGCAGATAAGAATTACAACCTCCGGAAACCTTACCGCCCAAACTACCTAGAAGAGGACGATGAAGAGGACGACGACGACGAACTGATGATGGGCGCTGAGGTGTGTTTTCCTGGCTATATGCGCTCTAGAACTCAGAAATCTGAAATTTTGCCGTTACTACAAGGATAACCATGATGAAGTATATGGCTCGCATCCTGTGGATTCTTCACGGCGCCAGAATGGATCGCCTAGGAAGAAGCGAAAGTTCTCTGCGAGATGAGACTTTCATTTCAATATCGGCATCTATCATTTCATTGGATAACCACTTTCTATAGCATATCATCTGTCTTTCGGAATGTAACTATAGTGTATGCATCTTAAGCCTATTTGCCTTCAGCACTGCGCAAGCCATAGACTATAGATTGGCGTGGATCGTTCTTTTGTCGAATAGGAACCTGGACTTTCTGTGACAACCCATACCTCAAATCGAGTTCAACAATTGCGAGCAGCTGAAGGAAAGTGGATGTGGAGTATCTGAATGCATGCTGTATTGCCTTGAGAGTGTAGCGACGAAACAACGAGCTATCCAACTATTCTCTTAGATGCCCTCATACTCGACTGCCATCCAGTCATCGAATGTTTCCCTTTCCTGGTGATCATTGATTGAACCCAATTACATGAGCTTTCCTCCATATCCAGCAGAAGCACCAGCACCAGATTTCTTTAACGCTCTACCAGTGGCAAACAACACGCTATCCACGAGGGACGCAACAGTCAAGACTCCTCCGACAATAGCACATGTGCTGGTCAAGAAGTGGGAGAATGTTTGGCGTTGTTCGGTGTGAACGA
This sequence comes from Crepidotus variabilis, assembly GCA_015657495.1. Taxonomy (NCBI): domain Eukaryota; kingdom Fungi; phylum Basidiomycota; class Agaricomycetes; order Agaricales; family Crepidotaceae; genus Crepidotus; species Crepidotus variabilis. The sequence goes on along the minus strand of MU157829.1, from coordinate 558,135 downwards.
TGAGGATGGGCGAGATTTCAAAGTTGAAGAAGGCACCTATAACGGATGAAGTAAGTATACCGGTTCATTCGCAAACAAAGGGGCGACGAGCCACATACCTGGTAGACCATTGACGCCATGTTGAACATTGATTCCTTGGGTATTTCCTTGCGAGCCTTCTTGAAGGTTGCGTTCAAAGTGTGTCATGCTGTATTGGTGAGTGTTAACCTTCATGGATTGAAGAGTTTGTTAGCGGTCAGGGTTTGACCTAGAATAACTTGTAGGCATACCTCTGATTCACCGAGGGGACGGTACTGGGTCGAAACAACCTTGAGGAAATATTGAAACATGTATTGAGCAACGCTCGTCTGTAGTAGAAGTCAGTGAGAGGTCCAACAGATGAATGAAATTGCCTTACCCTTCCGTTGGTGCCGTCGAGCGGATTCTCCTTGATGCCGAGTTTCTCTTTCATCCGCACGCTAGACTTGGACTTCCAATAGTCGTATTCATCGTCACCTGGATTCACATAAAATGAATATTGAAAACACCTCCAATAAAGCCAAGCGACTAACCTTCGAAAGCCCAGTGATGAACTGTATGCGAGAAATCGTGTCTATTGATATCATCCTTGAGGTAGGGGACCAGCTCGTAGAGGTTACGCGTGTTGGCTTGGAATGAACGACCAGGCGAGAAGTGGATATTGCCAACAACTTTGTTGACACGAATACGACCTGAAACATTGCAGCCTTCGTCGGCTTGCTCGTGGAGTTTCTCTGTCCAGTTTTCATTCCTGCACTGAGTAAAATGACCTTGGTCAACCACAAAACAGAAAAATAATACCAGATCAACTCACTTGCTCGACCAATTCGGGCTGGGCGAAACTCCATCCTCTATTAACATATGACTGCCGGACTTCGTCGCAGGTATTGCAGCACCCGTTTTCAGGTTCAACACCACCATAACAGGAGCCACAGTAGTTGTCTTTCTTGGTATCATGGAGTTTGTCAAGGTCGTTACGTAGATCGGCATTGAAGGAATCCAAGATAGCTTCCCCATCCGCCTTAAGTCGAGTTTTTAGAACGTTGTGCGATACATCGCGTTGTAGGGCGCCTGTAATATCCATAACGTCCACGCTGACAACTATGGGCAATGAAATGGATCAGCCGGTGTCTCCAGCGACGAAACTACCGCAACTTACGGAAACATGGTACTCTCGGGAAGGTCATGTTGAGCGCCACGGTCAACTTCTCCCCTCTACTCCTGTCGACGACAATCGAGGTGTCGACATCTACCCGCCGATAGTTAAGAAACTCCATGGTGGTGACCGACAAAATAATTGCCGCAGATATCAGTGTCACTAGACCAAGGCTGTTTCAGCATCCGTCCTACTACGCTAACGGCTACTACATACGGAGTGCGCCAGTACGAGTTTTGACTTTTACATCTTCAGTAGTCTGTAGAATGCCACGTTATCAATGCTGTATGATTTAACAAAGGCCACCCTTGATCTACTTTACCTTCCCGAAGGCGTCGATGCCTTTTAGAGCACCAAAGAGACCTTTTGCCATTATAACCGATACCTGTTCCGGGCGTGCAACCTAGAATGCGAAGAAATACAAAAAAGAGGGTAAGGTGGAACGGTAAGAAGAGCAGTTGAAATAAGCAGCCGGGCTTGTGGAAGGAAGTCGTAGATAGTTTCTAGGCTAGGCTCGTGATCATTCTATTGACGTGTCACTTCGCGTCCAAGTCGCACGTGGCACATTCAGCACTGCGAAATCATTCAGATATTTTGCCGAAAGTCGAAACGCGGGTCTACAAATGAGCTGCATCTACGAACACGAACTAAAGGAATCATGGTTTGCCTATGCTATCTACGCCTTGCTTCACCTTGTCAAAGAAATTCATTACACCATCTCGAAGTCCATCAGCCTGTACATTGACCCCATCGTTACTCGTCCTATAAACGCCAGTCCCACCCGGACCTCCCAAACTAAGGTTAACCCCAGCTACATTGAGATTTAGGACTGGTGCATTTGAAGCTGACTCTGGCGGTGGCTCAAATACAGAGGGAGGGAAGTTGACAGCTGCTGAACGCAACATGTCGATATATCTATGGACAGATAAGCGTCAATGCGGACTTTTAAGTTAAGAATGACTTACGACGAGGAGTTGTGAACACATGTACCACCAAGGAGAATACGTGTCGCGCCTGGGTTTATAATACTCCCGTTTGTCGCCGCTACTGGGTCCTGATTGAACTGCGCGACTGTCTTGGCTTCTTCGTATGTGGTACCGCCGATCATAAAGATAATGATGTCTTGTGGTCTGTTAACACAGTAGTATCAAAAAGGGATGCCAGAGAGAAGTACTTGCGAGCTCGAACCTTTGAAGCGTAGCATTCGGAGCAGGTGTCTCGATGAAGGGGTAGCTAATTTCTTTGAGCCTTCCTCGATACAGGTTTTCTAGAGTCTGCGACAAGTGGGGCGTATGTTGAGTATATACATTTTCGACACCCTACAGCATCATTAGCGGGGGGAGATACAGATTAACAAAAGAAATAAACCTTTAGACCTTTCAATGCAGATCTTCCTTTGGCCAGCAAGGATTCGGTTGAAAAGAGGTCATCTTGACGTTGATCTGCGCCGGCAACGTTCAAGAGGACGTAGACCAACTATGGAAATGATAAACGCATCATTCAAAAGACTGAGAGGGCGACAACGTACCTTTGCATCTTCCCGACCTACGCCGTTTGCAAGCATAAGGTTGATCAGAGAAGCAATGTTTGAAGTTTGCATCTTTTGGTACCGCAGAGCGTAGAGCATGACCAAGCGCAATTTGTTCCAAGAAGGCACACTTGAGTCGGTTATTAGTACTTCGACAGCCTATTCAAGGTCAAGTCAGTGGAATGACAGAAGACCGAACCGAAGCCATCGCCAACCTTGAAATCTGCACCAGCACTTGTTGCCAAACCTTGCTCTACTTCTCCCACTTCCAACAGCTTATCCCTTCCAACTAGTCGGCTGAGTTCCCCAACTAGTGCAACATGCTTGCTCACATTGCCGCCCAGCTTTCTAAACTCAGGATACTCCTCCACAAAGCGCTTCATATCCGCGATAGAGTTTATAGCCTCGGGTGAGTGGGACGCAGAGCGTTTCTGATAATCCTGGACATAGTCCTTAAGAGATGTGCCCAGATCTCCAAACGTTGCCATGTATTGCGCTTGAAAGAACGGGTCTGTACTGGTTGTAAGCGTAATTTCCTTAGAACCCGAATAAGACAAACACCAAGTGATGATAGAAAATATCACTTACAGATAGTTCAGGGCGTACGTCTGGTGTTTTGCTCAGATCAACGCGTCCATTTTGGATCCCAAGAAGTTCGTGCACCATCGCCTGATACGTCCATTGCGAGAGCAAGGGTGTGACTGGGTCATTTCGACGGTCGAGAATGAGTAGGAGAGGAGGCACTTGAGTAAGTCGGAAATCAAACAAAGTCGACTCCGACTGTATACGGTGCTGGATGTAGGGTAAGTTATCTAGACATGAATGAGCCATTCTAGAGCACGACTAACCTGAATCTCCGTTCCCAGTTTCTTCGCCATCGGACTCATCTTCTCGTAACGAATAATTGGTTTCTTTCTCAAGCTAAGTAACACACCAATAATGCCCTGCATCGCAAGTTCCAGTGCTCTAGGATCCCATGCGCCTGGGGTCGAGCCATACAGAGGTTTCGAAGATGATGGCGCATAATTCAGCGAAAAAAGCGAAGGTGAAATGGGAGCATAGTCCGCAAAATATTCCTATAAAATGGCGTGTATTGGAGCATGAATGTATTTCGAAAAACAAAAAACATACTTGAACTTCTCGAATAACCTCATATTCGTCAAATTGAGCTAAGCGCTCGATGGCACTTTTCGTGAGGATGTTGCTAAAATCTATTGAAAAAGTCAAAGCAAGGCGGATCAGTGACCTGAATGTGAAACAACTCCACCATCTAAGATATTTCACTGACTGACAGAGGTAATATTCTCCGTACTTCGGCTCTCTCAACTCATCCTCCAGTGCCTCTAAACTGTCCTCGCTGTTCTGCAGAAAGCAAACACACTTCATGTGTGGCATTCGATCTCGTTTCTTGTTGTCAATCCGGTCGGTAAGGTAAACTTGTTGGGAAAGTAAAGTAGACTGCGTTGCAGATAAAGACACTATAGGTGTCTGAACATCAAAGAACCATTAGTACGTAGGGAACTTCAACAACATCATGGCATTACGCACTGTATGCGAATCTAACAGCAATACTTTCATCGCCGACGGTGTCGCCAGCATCTTGCTCACGTATGTTTCAACAGCTTTCACGACGTCCATAGTAAACTTTACGTCAGTTGCCTGAGATGTGAAAACTCGAGGTGGTCGACGATGCTGGAAGCTGTTCAAATCACGGAGGCGCGGTTGCCTAATTCGGGCGGCTCCAGCACGTGAGCCCTGGAAGCCCGCGGCCCGCTTAGTATAAATGTTTGAAAACCAACCACAAGTGTTTTTATTTTACTTCCCTACGTATCTTCGCTAAACACCGTGTCCTGAGTTTTTTTTTCGCAGATCTCATGGAGATGAGAGACATATCTAGGCTGTGTTAATAGCAGCTGCGTCAGTCTGCTTCTTTCATGGAAGTATACCTGCACTCTTACCCTGGGGTCTCAAACCAATGAGCGTCGACTGACTTCGACGATAGGGACAGTGCTTGTGGACCTTTGCTCTGTATCCGGAAACTTTGCTTCTGGATTTGTCTTTGCGGGGTCTCCAGCTTTTCATCTCATCTCATCTCATCTCATCTATGTTGTTGCCTCGAGTCCATGTGTTCTCCCTGATGCACTGAAACCCTGATCCTCGATCTCTGCACTTCATCCTGCAGGTTTTCTATAACTTTATAAAATTCCCACAACACTTGTGGACGGTACCGCAACCAAGGAGATACTCCCATCGCTTGTCAAAGCCGACAAACCTTCACTTGTGCCGTCTCTCCACGGCGTACAGCCTTTCGTTTACTTTGAAGTATGTTGGACAGATCAGCACGCCGTGAAGGCCAAGCCGAAGCTTCTATCTGTAGACTGTGATTTTTGAACTGGAGTCCTCGAGTTGATATTTGCTTCTCTTACGTTGACCATGCGAACGACAAGCCCAATCGACCTGTCATTGGTGGTTGAACCACGGTTCCACCATTGCTATCGGATCACTTCAGGAAAGGAAGCATTGACTTGATAATTGACGCTTGTGGCTCTCTTGTCTGCATCCAATCTCATTGGCTCACCTAACTTCCAGATGCCGAGAGCTTTATCTACATACTCTCACGCACCGATGTGCGGCTCCCAGGGTCTGGAAAAAACCGAAGCGCTCCAAGCTCTGGATCCTCAGAGACCTAATACGAAGACGTTCAGGGCAAAGCGTCCTCGAGAAGAGTGTTAAATAAGTCCCACATCCAAGTGGGAGCTTCACTTTGCTACCCAATCACTAAACCTCTCATCTTGACTGCAGCCGAAGGCACCCTATCGCTTGACTGGCTACTTGGCGATACAGTTCAGATATCATTTAGCTTGAATTCTCGACTAACCTGTCAGTTCGAGCTCCGCATACTCTGGCACCTTTTCCCCGATCCACCGCCGGCACCTGCGTTCACATCAAGAGACAGGGTACACTTAGGCGTGTTGGCATTGCCGCAATCGCCATAACCGAATCATCAGGGGCAATCATCTATCTCAGCTTTGTCCAATGAACATGTGAGATCGGGTCGGATTAGAGTTGACTTTATCCCATGACGAGACTTGCTATCCATCATGTGGGCTCATAATTACTCAGGCTTGAAATCAGACGTGGGACTTTGGTCCTCGACTTCACATATATCTTGGTTAAAATAATCCGAAGAAAAGGAGAGTCCCGACGCCTTGAACGCATGCAATTGCTATATGGTGCAAGGCTCCTCGATTGCTGTGTTCTATCAATACTTGACTTCTCCGCCGCTAATCGTGAATTGATCCTTCAGGTTTATTTTCCCTCGACGCCACCATTCACTGTCTGATATGTCTTCCTCTATCCCGTTGCTTTATAGCTCCCATTGCTATATCGTGGATTGTGCTACATTCTTGTTAGTTCATCTAGGCGCGTCGCTTCTTTCGAAATGGTATGTGATCCACCACTAATGACTTTGCGGCAGATATGGGATCAGACCAAAACTCTAACACCGCAATCTGGTTAGACTTCAGTAAAATCCCGACCTCCTTCAGCCTTCGATCCAATGAGCAGCTTGGCGGCATTACGGCCAGGGCTCGCTGATGGGAGTTACACCTCGCACACCCGACTATTTCGAGTGTCCGTGGGGGAAATACTCTTAAAGTCAAGCACCGCCTCGTCCACGATATCTTACGTGTGAGGTACTATACTGCATGATGCCCAAAACTGCCGTTGAGAAATCGCGGAAAAGAGGTTCAATACTGACATTTAGAACTTGAAGGGTAGATGAAATAAGAGAAGGCGGGCGCTACAATTTAATTGATACCAAGTACTGGAAAGCAGATAGACTGTTTTACAACCCGAAGGCCCAGTGGCGGAGTACTAAATTAACTTCGTGAGCGCGGATGTCTCGGTGCGCATTGGCCGAGGTGCTTGATCAAAGTACTTGTCAGATGGGGTCTATATTTCTTTGTCGCTATCTGTTGCAACTAAAGGGGTCTTGTAGTGAGTACGTACTCCCTTCAATCAACTAACTCAACATGAGGGAAGAGACGTTCCTAGGGGAATTTTACGCCCAGCATGGACCCCAAACATTTAGACATTCGGCGAGTTCATGATTTTTTTCTTCCCACGTGTTTGTCCTCTGGGGTCGATTTCAACGCTTTATTACCCTTTTAAACGCCTTCGCTGACTCAAAGTGCAACTGACAAAGCTTTCAGGTTTCGCATCGGACCGACTTGCGCACTGCGACATGTCAGTAGCACATGGAGCTATCTGACAGCGATTCAACCACATCACTCACATGCAATCCTCTACTTCTCCTCACAAGCGCTTGTATAAACTATGGCATACTAGCCGTGGGCTGATACAGGGTACTTGGATCTTCTATCGTTTGGGGCATCTTGACGCAAAGAATACACCGACCTTTGCACGGGCATTAAAGATTTCTGTGAACTACATACTGGGAAAGCCATCTCTTCTGCTGATGCGGCCTTATGCATGCATTGCTCTGTTGACTTGTCTTCATGCGGTCCACTCCCGGTCTTCAGCACAAACGCTCCGGCAATCTCATTTGCTTCCGCTCGGTGTTCAGTTACTTTACTCCTTTCGCAAAAAATCCTGACGATCAGATCATGAAACTCCTGCTTCTGTTACTCTGAGGTATAACTGGCGGATTTTAATGGCTTATATTCACCGTCTGCACGTTGATCAAATCTTCGCCGACTTTTTCTCGCGTGAAGCGAATGATCCCATTGATTAGCACGTCTGAGATTGTATCGATAAGGCTCGAGGATAGCTGATCTTGAATAAAAGGACCTTTCCACTCAAGCTATCTCCCGAAACAAGCCGTTGGAATTGAGGTAACCACATGTGCAATTATTTCCTTCGACGACCACTCTGCTACGGTCAGGAAGCGATGATCAAGCTCACAAGAATGAGCATGTGAGTATTCGCCTGCAAGTGCGTGGTTAATGTCGACGAGAGAAAGCCTCATTCGCACCCCCGCTTTTGTGCATCTCAGGAACCTCTTCAACGAGCATCTGGGAATGAATGTGACTGTCAACATCCCAAGAGTTCTAGCCGGAGCTCGTATCAGAGATTTTGAGCAAGCTCTGAGATGAATGTAGTTGACCAAAGAAACTGGGGTACGGATCTCCAGTGAATTGCTAGTAATTGCTTTCGCTTCAGAAATGCGGGAAAGGTGAAAGCTCCCAGCTTTATGGTAGAACACCTGAAAAATAAAACTCAACATTCAACTAATGTCCGACCTTTAACTCTTGCATATTACAAGTACTAACTCGTGAAGATTCAAGATCCAGCTGAACAAATATTCAGAACTCGGACATACCCCTCCGGGAAACACGATTGCCTCTGGGGTGTGTTTTTCCACACCCGAAGGGGATGATCACGACGATCACTGGTTTATTTCACCCTTAGTTGGGGTGGGGAGTGTACTTATTTCACTTTAAAAAAATATACCGCACTCCCAACGCTGATTTATTAGGAAGCCAAATGACTTATTGTATGTGCGCCTTCCCGGCACTGCATCGCATGATTGGCCTCTCTCATGGAGCGGCTTAACTGTGATATAATCCAATTTCTACGGTGGTGAAAGTAATACACCTGAAGATATTCTCGTCATCATAATATCAGGAAGTCGTGGGCAAAGTATGGTCAGATGGGGCGCAATGAAGCAAGCACCCCAATTTCTGCAGCACCGATCGAGAATAGCCAGTTAGGGTGTAAAGTCGGATCCCCGAGTTCCTCTTGAAATGGTCATAACGACGCACGGTCTCCACGGTGTACAGGGTCAAATATATGGCTCCGCGTTGTGAGTATGTACCTGGACCAGGAAGTGAAGCGACGGAGAGATCAGCCGCTAGCGCCATCACCTTGATCAGTCTGGTTGGTTGCCCCTTCCGGCGCTACGACCCTCGATGATATACAGTACATGTTCTCATAACGCATACGGTCGGGAAGGACCAAAAGTTAATGCATTATAAGATTTATGCAAACGCAGAAGTATGTCACAGTGAGTGACTGTATGTGACTCGCTATGTGAGCGTGACATTTAGTACCCGAAAACACCCAAAATGGGGGAGAAGTGGGGAAATGACATTAAATATTCAGTTTGGTCAAAGTTTAAGCCTTTTAGGGCTAGAGATTAGACGAACCTGCGCAGTTCGGCATCTTTGCCGGTACATACCCCTACCTTTTTCGACCTTCTTTGAAGTTCTTTCTATACTAATATTTTCCCATCAGCCAAAGTTCCTGTCTGGTAATGCATAATTGCCCCTGAAACCTTATGCATTATGCGTTATGCGATTTCTCCGCTTCCCGAGGTGGGAAGAGCCCAATCTTGATGCATTATGAGAAATATGCACTAGTAGGTCATGCATTATGAGAACATCTACTGTATGTGTTCAGATTGCTCCAAGTGACATACTTTTTTAAAAATTACTGAAGATGAATCCGTGCAGTACTCCCATTGTGTAAGAGAATAATGTTAGTTCGAGAGTTACATGACAAGGTTATCAAATTAACCTTCTGAGGATCTCTCTTTGTCTTCGAAAACGGTTGGGAAATTTGTCCGATTCCGTCGAATATACGCAGTTCGCGAGCTAGACGTCAACCCTGCAAATCATGGCAGCAACAAGGGCTGCCCAATGATTTGGGCGGGCCCGTTTTATTCATCAAGGGTTGCATTTGACAGTTTCTCCCACCAAACCCCACCTTTCCCGTACTGTATAATAGACGCGTCGCTGGCGACACTGCGTATCAATATAAATTTGATAAAGATGTAGTTAATCAATATCTATATACCGGGCTAAGTACAGTATACTGAATTGCAAGGTGTCATTCAAATGCATGCAGCGTCTTGTAGGACAGAATAAGGAGGCACAGATTAAGATCGTCATTCAAGCATTGGAACGCGGTGGCTCTTCCTTTGCAAAACCGTCGTTTTAGAGTTTTCATACTCGGTCTTAGTTAGCTCAACCAGAGTGCTGCATAATTGTTATATTTTTTGTTGCGTGCACTCCCAGTGCAGCTCTCTTCGACTAAGGGTATAAAAAATACATGTTCAAAATGAATAATTTATCGTCCTGCTAATACCAGAAAAACGTTTCCACGTTCATGTATACCGGCAAGAACTACTTAAGGGGCAGAATCAAGGCCTCTATATATCAAATTATGGCTGGACGCGATGTCTTTGGTTGTGCAAGACAGCGTGCTCGCAGTGACGGGTCAGGCTATATTCAAATTCGTCACTGTGCATGTGGATAAAGATTTGGAGTTGTTAGAACTTGGTTAAATCAAGGATAGATAGGTGGGCGCCTAACGTGTCTTGACTCTTCATTATGACCGCTTTACATTTATGCATGCGACGAGAATCTTTTTAACTCGTATACGTAGAGTTTCTCATATGTGATCGCGCTAATGCACGATGGATGGTGTTCCAAGGTTCGCTTCAGTAAATCCCATTTGGATAGTAGGATTCACGACGGTCAAGTCAATTGCGCCAGTGATGTGTCGATTGGTACTATTCCGATGGGATCTCCCACCAGGCACCTTCCCCTTTTGGGTGCCGCCAATTTTCGCTGCCACTGGGACCCATGGCACAGCGTCGGTGGTTCACCTATAATAATTATCTATGTAAAACAGAATAGCGCGTTAGAAAAGTATTTGATTTGCCTTGCCGAAACGGCCCTTTGAAGCGATAAGCAGCTGGAAGACCCCGATTCCGTGTGATGTGTGAATGCCGGAGCGACGGCGAGCACAGGGACGCGCCTTCCTTTTTGAGAGAGGTGGCGGTCGATGATGATAGTAGACGAGTCCAACGGATTGGCGGTTAGTAAGCTGGTATGTGAATTGACTTCTATAAGCTCTCAATCTCCAGTTCACTATCGTTTTCAGTGAAACCAATCGCGCCTCGCGCCTGCTTTTTTTAGATCTTTCGAGTCTCGAAATTGTGCGAGCAATATCTACATAAGAAATTGAGATTTGCGAATCGATTACTATGTATTTTAATAGCTTTGGACATTTACAAGGGTGCTGCATAATTTATTTGAGAAAGATTGGACATCTGCCAGTGGGTGTTGATTTGTGTGACCTCGCGCAAATGAGATGGATTTGCACCATGCGCGATGAATTATATGATGGTCACTTGAGTAGGGGTGTCGAAAACTCACAAGAAAGGTAGTATATTATGTTTTGAAGGCCTCCAAAAAAATTGGGCTTTCGAGTGCTGCTATTGCTTCTAACTTACTAACACCCAAAATTCTGCTTATGTGATTAGACTGGAAGGATCGACTTACACATTCCGATAGTCCCAAAAATTTTTAGGCCTTCAAGACATAATATACCACCTTTCTTGTGAGTTTTCAACACCCCTACTCAAGTGACCATCATATAATTGATCGCGCATGGTGCAAATCCATCTCATTTGCGCGAGGTCACACAGATGGACATTCAGATCTTGTACATCTCTCAGATAAATTATGCCTCGCCCTTATGCATGTGTACAGCCATTGAACTCTATAAAAATTCATCCGAAAATGTGTAGATATTGCCTGCACTGTTTTGAGATTCGAAAAATCAATAATAATAAAAAGCAAGCCTGAGGCGCGGCTGCCAGCTTCATTGAAAACGGCAATAGACTGGAGACTCAAGAGCTTATAGAGGCCAACTTACATATCCGCTTACTATCCGCTAATCCACTGGGCCCATCTAATATCATCATAGGGTAGCATTCCTCGAAAAGGAAGGCGCGCCCCTGTGCTCGCCGTCGCTCCGGCATTCACACATCACACGGAATCGGGGTCTTCCAGCTGCTTATCGCTTCAAAGGGCCGTTTCGGCAAGGCAAATCAAATACTTTTCTAACGCGCTATTCTGTTTTACATAGATAATTATCATAGGTGAACCACCGACGCTGTGCCATGGGTCCCAGTGGCAGCGAAAATTGGCGGCACCCAAAAGGGGAAGTGCCTGGTGGGAGATCCCATCGGAATAGTACCAATCGACCTATGACTCCAATTGCGCCGCTTGGCGTCTTCCTGATCGGCGTAAGCTTCACTTCATATTCCTCGAATTGCAACTGGCCTTCAAGCGTTTCTGGGAATTCACGTAAACCAGTCGGCAACAGGACCGTTCTTCCGTGAGGTACTCGCGCCTCGCCATCAACCTCCTGTTACACGCGCTTGGTCAGCATGCATTCCAGACAAGGCATTCAGAAAGAACAGAGCGGATCTGCGAGGCGGGAATTACCCAATGCACCTGCAATTTAATGAACGGCCAGCACAGATAAGATAATTTAACACTACGTCGGAGTTCCATTAAATCACAGCCAATTATTCGAATTTTATGTTAATGTTACTCCAAATAAGGCAAGAATATGAGAAAATGAGCATATACAAACCTGATTTAGGTAATTTCTGCATAATGTCAGATACTTGAGCCATATTTGAATATAATCAGGGTAGTTTGGCCTCGTTGACGTCTACATTATTTGGAGAATCTACCGCATAAGGCCAATATTATACCCAGTCTTTTACTGGGACTCCGACCCAGTGTAAGCAATGTGGGTACCGTCAAGGATCAAATGGCTATCATTGCGTTATGTTACACATAATTATAACGCTAACTCTTCCATGCAGAACAGTCCCGAAAGCGTTCAATGGGGGCAAGTGGGATTGCTCCCGCCTTGCCCAAACGAGTTCGGCCGATCGTCAAAATGGCTACAACCCCCAAACCGCCACAGAAAGAAAGATTATGGGGCCGACGCTCCGAAGGTTGAATTGCTACCTCCAGTTATCCTCTTAATCCCCAAGCTTAATGACGCACATTCTGCGTCAATGCCTCCGTTTGACTTTGCTGACGTCGATGTGTTCTCCTGGAAAAAAAGAAACATCGCGCCCTATTATCAACAGAATTACAGACTTGTCAAGTACGACTTGTGTACAAAGTGCGGCACGATTCCCGACGCTGTTGACATCTCGATCTTCCTTCGAGATGCTAAATGCTAAAATAACGCAACACCTCTGACGACGGTAACGTTATTTCGAAGCACCACGGACCTGCCACACGTGTCAATGTGAATTAAGCGTAGTGTTCATTGAGGCGCATCATGATCAAGTACTGCAGGGACTACGGAGTTTGGGGGTGGGTCAGCGCACGAGCGGGGAAGAGTTCGATCATATTGTATTTCAAGATTGCAAGAAGTAACGGGGAAATACACAATGCTCGCGATAAGAAGGCTGTTGCATTTGAACTTCGGGAATTATGACCCAGAAATGCCACGTTGCCAACTCAATAATTCTTCCGAATGAGCGCAATGAAAGCATGTCGTTCCGTACGAAATCCTGTGAATGAATCTCGGAATATTCTCTGTTGCAAGTCAGCTTTCATGAAGTTTCGACCCCGTTGAAAGTAGAGGCCGTTGGGCAGTGATGTCACTATTTATTCATATATGATATTTCATGAAACGAAATGAATTGATTTGTAGCTCATTGTCAAGATAGTCTTTAGCCAAAACCCTTGTAGGCAGAAAAAGCGTGGAAGATCCAGTGACCTCTCCGAATTAATTTTTTTTTAGAAAAATGCCCAACTCGCAAAGCCATTGGAACCTGGGAGCAAACACCAGCGTACAAATAATTGCATGGTTCGAGAGACCATATTTAGCTCAATAATGCGGCGATATCGAACATGTCGAAGGGGAGGGGGAAAGGACTGAAATCGCGATTTGAAGGGCCCAAGACAGCGCACAACCCGCGTGGCAAAATGAGGTCATGATCATGATTGATTGATGCGCCGCTGTTGGTGGCTTAGGAGTTACATCCTCCTGAGTTTATTCACATGGAAGGCCATATTCAAATGCCATAGTCTCCAGAAGCTGAGGAGAAAATTCTCTATTGAGTGAGCCAGAGGCAACTGAGAGCTCTGAAATATTTTTAATGTAGGTTATCAGAAAGCTCTTCCGAATGTAAGAGTCACTAAGACTCATGAATCCGAGTGCAAAGATTAACCCTATGCTTGTGTGGGCATCTAAATTTTCCTCTGTAAAGGAGACTTAAGATCCTGGCCAAGGAGAAGGCCAATGGAGAATTGGGCGAAAAGGGTAGGTCAAAGTGTTACTCCAGTTCAGGAGAAACGGGACCAAATCAATGACTCCACTGCCCTGAATGATCGCACCAGACTAGGCGTGGCAAAACTATCGCAACGGTCAGCGGATGTAACGGTCAATTCGACGACTTTGTGATCGGTCGTTGGACCATCATTTCCATAGTGTAGCAGCGAGTGGCGGAAGGTCGATCCTACTACGATCGCTCTCATTTTGCCACAAGTGTGAACAGTAAAAGCCCACATAATCAAGGCATTTTCCACTGATATTTTTCGTGCATCAGGGCTTTGATCTTGGCTCTTCCTCTTGAGGAAACGAATGAATCTGGGCAATCGGAACCCCATCTACGTTGGGATCTTTTCGAGTTTCGAACTCTAATATGCCCCTCGGAACGTCAAAATGTGCAGCTTTATGGCGCTTATTGTGATACCAAAGAATGGCGTTGAGACCTGAGCAATGAGGGAAAAAACCGTAGTAACACAGTAGATACACTACTGGCAAGGAACTGTGCCTTTCCTTGCTTGAAAGATTTAAGCCGCAAAAGAAGGTAAGCTCAGTGGCGAAGAATTCAAACAACAAATATAAGCGAACATCCTACAATTCGCCGCCTCCTGTGTGCACTTCGCGCTTGGTCTCGAGGCGCCAACAACGCCACTAAACGAGGCTGATGCCTGTAGTAAAATTGCTCTTGATTAAATATGTATCAAGGCCATGAGCCCGGAGGGCGTCCGATCTCAAAACATACGCTTTCCCCTTCCATTTTGTGACCGCAGCCTTTGTCGATAATTAATCTGAACGGGTGGAAAGCCCAAAAACCTTTTCATATTATGGGAGTCTGGTGGCAATCTCGATTAATGTCCTTGATGTAATGCTTGGACCTCTAACCACCTGGTATATTCCAAGGATCCAACGGCGACGTCAATCTCTTCTCTCGCAGAACGAACAAAGAGAAATACAAATGGGAATGACGCAATGGCGACAAATGAAAGCTGGGTCCCTACAATAAATTGTTGCGCCCTCTTCTACCCGCCTCCATTGATAGCTTCCATAACTTCTCTAGAAGTCGTCAGATCAGCGCATTCTATTCCAAGCCACGCGAGTTATCCGCGATCCACAAGCTCTGTCCACGAAGCAGACGATGCCAACCATCACAACAGAGACTAACTTCGCACTGGCAGACACTTAGCCGCTGTCCCATTACCCCGAAATGCGAAGAGAGACCTCATAATTCTTCTCTAAAATTAATTTACATATCAAGGTTGCTTTATTCTCAGAAAACAATCAGATTCTTCATCACCTTGTAATGTTTGCTGCCAAACCCTCGAATTTTCGGCGTTTTATTGTATCCGAATCCCGACAAGGGACGGTCACCGTTTGTTTGCATTAAGGGCGGTGCGATTGCCAACTGCTTGACCGTCCATTGCTCATGTGATAGTTCTGCACCCTTAACTTGAGCTGATTGTCGTACGACGAAGTTACCGCTGACAATTGACCGCCGGGGACCAGTGCGGCTGTTGTTTGTCATACCAATGAAAGCAGAGTACTAATTCTTCGATGACGATTGAAGAGATCCAAGATTTGCTAGCTCCAGTTCTGTTCCTTCTTCCCCAAAGAATTGACCTTCACCGCCAGATCATTATGACAGTTTGACAAGTAGTTACATATGTTTTCACCACCCCGTCGCAGTTCTTGTGGGTCGAAGTGTCGTTGAGGAGAGGGCCGCTGGATGATGGGTGGATAGACCGCAAATTTTGCCCACTCGTCGTCATCCATCATAAAGTTCAGCTTCGTCGCATGTAAGTCCAGCGAGGTAAGTATAGTACGAGCATATGGAATACGAATATAGCACCGAGTTCTTGCCTGCTTGACAAAGAGCTGCATTCAAGGGTTGTCCGGTCCTCAAGGAGTAAATCACAATATTCCCTCCCCTATTTTACATTTTAGTGATAAATCAGACGAAGGCACAAGGCGAAGGCAAGTTATAGGTTACAGTTGTCTGTACACCATTTTGCTTGAAAAGCCCAAATTAGTATCACCATTCCGGCTGGCTGTACCCCGCAATTGCAGAGCCACCCACGCCGAAATAGCCAAAGCACGATGAATCGCGATCTCGTGACAGAGGATGCCAGTTAGAGTTACGAAGGTTTAACGACATCGAAAGGTGTTGTGTTAGCTCAGCCACTCAGTAGTCCGAGGGCTTAGCGGACTTGTGTTGAGCACTTGGCTGACGAGCCCGGAGAGGATTACGAAGGTTATACCCTACTTTATTAGAAGTAACGGTATTCTGACCGTTTGACGGTCACCGGTCCACATCTGAAGCTTGGATGAGAGCCGGCCGGTAGCTAGCAGAGGTACGAATCTCTCAGTGGTTCCTGAAGGTTCACGCGAGGGTTGGAGAACCGGATCCTGATTTTCATGAGTTGGTGTTGGTGTTGGACGATTTCCAGGTGTAATGAAAAATCCAAGTTATCTTAACATACTCGCGCTGGCTTACAACTTGAAACGAAGAAGGACGAGTTAATGAATTCATTGCATTCAAAGCCTCACGATTTCAGGCGACATACCACTCGGCAACCTTACCCCGCATTCACTCAGCCACACCCTATTCAATACCCCTGTTCTAACTTTGGGCCGCAGCCACGACACACCGACAGGCCACTGCGCGACACACCTGACTCATGGGATGTCAATGTCAGAATCCTAAACTCAAGTGCACCCTACAGTGATCATGCACATGCCATATGGCTGCAAGCAAACTTGTTGCCGTATACTGGTTACCTTTAAGTGAAGCTTCGAGATGGATCAGACCAAGAGCCACAGTCTGCTCCGAGGGGTACTTCCATCGATCTGCCACACTTCACGTTCTCGTACGGAGGGCCTCTCAAAGAAAGTGGGCTTTACGGAGCAGCTACCCCAACCCTCGTCTTTGTCAAAGTGGTAGGATTGTGCACACGAGCAACGCCTGGTTTCACGATCTCTTAGAACCTTTCTGATCAGATCGAATAATTTGACATGAAAATTAAGAAGCACTTTTACCGACTGCGAAGATTATGTTGAGTGTGTTGAAACATCAAAGGCGAATAAATCCGACGCGTTAAGTCCAAGTCCACGAAGACCTAGCTCATCAACTAAGACCTAGATCATATCAGCTAATGCTCGAGGAGTGCTCAAAATCTGCGATCAGAATTACATCTACCTTTCACCTTGTACTAGTACTACCGGAGGCCCTCGTCCGAGGCTTCACGGTGTGCCATCCTCCCGGGCTTGACGCTTTTACGAGCCTGCAGTGTTAACCTATGGCTATGACGGGTTTTATGATGAGTCTTCAACTCTTCAACTCTATTACTGAAGAGTCTTGAGGTCACGCCATTGCCTGTTTCGCGCTCAGTCGTACCGAACCTGAGGGATTCGATCCATACATAGTCTTCTGATTTGCTAATTTGCAGCATGGGCGTTGTCCGAGGCGCCTTGGTCGCTGAATTCCGAAAGAACTTTGCCAATACGGCAATTCAAATTCGAGGGCGCATTGCTCGGAAGTGGTAGGGACGGATTTCATCGACCGAGAACAGCTGACGATGATCGTCATAGTTTAAAAGTTGGTTTGGCGAGGTTTGATGGCAAACACTGTCGTTCTTTGTCCCCGTGCCCATCAACAGAGTCCGGAAAGACTCGAGGACCTGTAAAACCAAAAAAGCCTTACCGTCGAACGTCCGTCAACATAGGAAAGTAGATCACCGGTTACTGCTCAACGGATGACTCGTACCTTGAAAAGAAAATTTTCGCCTTGTTGAAGATTTGAACCAGTCAGACCTTGTGCCTTCACTGCTCTTTGTTGTGTTGAAAGCGTCTAAAAAGGTATAATCACCTTGATAGTCCTATAGCTCTGGGCCGGATCCTAGAATGGTTTGTCACAACATGGTTGCAAGCATGCGGGATGCTGTATATCATACCTCATGTATACAAGTCGCGTTACACATCTCGTTTCCTTGCCGTTACAGCTTACTTGCCGTCAGTTATATTATGTTTTAACCTTGATAGGACACTGATAGTGCTATGGTTCGTGCGGTAGTGTCATGCCAGTGGTTGATCCTTGTCGCTCTCCGTTATCGTCGATACCGCCATGCCGTCACACCACTATGGCTGCATGCGGGGTCATATCCTCCTATGGGATATGGGGTCGTAATTGTCCACCCGTCAAGGAACATAGATCTAGAGGCTAGAGCCCCGCATGGCTTGGCAGCAGCACAATACTCAGCGACGTCGACATTTCATGGCATCGGCCGTGTCGCAAAATTTAGCTAGCATGTGGTTGAAGACGTTCATAGGCTACATGAATGAACACCGAACAAGTTCATTGATCAAATTTAAACTACTGCAACAAAGACATTAGCCGTTTCGTTGAAGAAGGTACACCGATGGTATGCTGAACTGCCACTTTCATTATGAATCTACTTGAGATGAAGTTTGTATCAAGGCGGGCAGTCGCGGTCGTTCTAGCCTTCCGATAGTGCGATATAGGGTACATAGAAGTCTCCGCAGGAGAGCTTTCATTCCAACTTCGAAGAGTACGATATCACAAAGACATAGACTAGGGTGCTGGTAGATCGACATAGTCGGTGATTTCGCGAAAGAAGATCAATTCAGTTAGTTGGAGCTATGGAGCCCCTGGGCCAAAATTGTCGAGACGAAGACGATCATCTGTAGAGTGCCAGGCATGAGGAGATAAGATGCCTAAGTTCGTTGATATCGTTTCCCACCCGACTCGCTCGATAGCGCCTCTCTAGTTTTACCGAGAATTTGAGAATCCGAAGAAACGACCGAAACGAGCACGAGACGAGCACGAGAGCTGAGAATCGACAGAGATAACGCCTCAGATGTTATTTTGAAAACAGAAAGAGGGAATTCCGGTAGAACTAGACGCGTCTCTCAATTCCGCTTTGAAAACGGTGAGAGTGTAGATGTTAAGAACATAACCTAGCGAGAGAAAGGGGTTCAACCGTTTTGCTCAAGTATGATGCAATTTTGAAGTCGTGGTCCAAGTCCAAAGTTTGCAGTATGTACAGGTCCTGGGTATACTCGAGAACGTGTTCCAATTAACTGTACAATGAAATCGAAATAAGTATGACCGAGATCACCAAAACTGCAATCACTAGAACACTCCACAATCTACCTTAACTTTACAGAAGTGACAGACGCGCAAGTCCCGTCTCCCACTCCCGTTTGTCTCCCGTTACTCCGTTCCAAAATCCCTGAATCCCTGTAAGCACAGTAAGTACAGGTTCTCCCGTTGACCCTTTGGCCCGATACTCCGAAGTCCAGCCCGTTATCATTTTACGCGCTTTACACACTTACGGACTTCAGAATTCAATACCTGGCGGCTCTTCCGAACTAACAAGTATACATCCCGAGCATCTGTACCATTCTTACGAGCCTTTATGTAGAAGGTGACGTTAGATATAAACACCCTGAGCTAAATCTTTATTTAGCCTTCCGGAATTTCTAGCTGCTTCGGCCAGTCGTTGATCCTTGATCTTCCCATTCTAAGTTCAAATATCAAGCCTAGTATGGGGTATCAAAGAAAAAACCCATCAACACCGTAAAATTAACATAAGACTTAACATACATGAACCCATGGGGAGCATAAGCATTACGCCTTATCTGGGGTAAAACATGAGCCCGCTCGGGGTCGCGCGTTGCTGCGTGTTGAGTGCTGTAAAGGTTTAGCAGCACGTTATGGTAATTCTGTGATTTACGTGCCTTGGCTACGGGTCGTAAACGCATCGTCGCACACACGGCGCGCATCATGATAGCAGATTAGGGAAAGTGACGTTTGTTTTCGCGTACTCGGGCCGTTTCGTCGTTGAGAAAAGTGCGAGCCCCGAGGGTCGGAGAGTATTCAGCCTTCAGGTTGCCAGGTTCGGGCGGGAGTGCCGTGTGTCCCTTCAACTTGAGTTGAATTGCTGTAAGATGGTGTATGTATGGGTACCTGAAAATAAGCTTGGCTTGGCTTTGAGCCTCTGAGAGAAGTCAAATTCTTCCGCGCTTAGGGTTGTTGCGGTTGATGATGATGATCAGACAAAAGTTTAAAAAGAAACGGCGAACTCGACGAAGAGGGCAGACCTAGCTAGAACTTATGCGTATCACAAAGTCCCAGAGTCCAGACCCGACGCGAAATTTTCCAACGACAAATAGCGTACCTAGCATTTCGTATACATGGCCTTCCTCTTCAGGGTAGCACGCTGCACGCATGCGCATATATGCATACGGATAGGGTCGGCTTTGTCTTCTCACCGCCATTTACTGCATCTGCATAGTACATTAGAGCGAGCAGCCAGCATATGAATTATGATTACCCAACGTTTGAGAAAAAAAACCTGTCCGATGGTATGCTGAACTGCCACTCGTTTTTTTAATATTAACAGCAGCATCAATATTGCAATTGTAATGATCAATAAACGAAAGTAAATAGACGCTAGAGCCAGTACGGTAAGTGCTTGACAATTATAATAGTGGGGTCAGGCGCCAAGATGAAAGTCTCGATTGAAGAGATAAACAAGAAACAAAAATGAAAGATGAACGCCGTCCAACTCGATTGATCAACGGCGTCCAGTGTCCAGCCACTAGTATTAGCATGTCAAACTTGAAAATCTTCCTCCGACACAACTTTACTTACGCCTAAAATAGCGCCTTCCGGCCAGGCCAAATTTTACACTAACCTATGTTCGTCGTCGTTCAATTGAATCGACGGGATCCGATGAAAATGGCGATACTAGCGATAATAGCGATGATTGCCATAGATCACGGAATGTGGAGGCGGCGGAGGCGGGGAAAGGTGTATACTACACACAACGATCCCAGAGCCAGAAGGTCTTCGAATTCACGAGTCAGCACAAGACCCAAGTCCTTATCTTGTAGCTGATAATAATATCGTATCGTACAGCTTCGCGTTAACATTAATCTTCTCTCATTAATATAATAATATAATCTGATTGCACACAGGGACAAACGAGCGTCCGAAAGGAATTCGCAGTATCTCAAGTTGGGGTATCAGGGTCAAGTTATTAGGTTATCGAGCTTTTGGCAGTTCTGTAATCGCAATCGCACATTTTTTTAAAGTTCAAACGATCCAAGTTTCATAAGAGAAAAGAATTAGGTACAATTGCGTTTCGTGTGATAGTACTAAGGCGGGTAGGTAGATGATAGAATGTTAACGTTTTGAGAGTAATCGAGTAAAGGAAGTCAGGTAAGAGGTAAGTCGGTAAGCTGGGTAATCAGGAGTAGTAACGATATAGAGGGAATGATACAGTGCGGATATTGGGCCAGGGAATCATGGTGGTAGTACATACAAGGTATGAAGGAGTGTGAGAGGGAGGTATTATATCAAAGACCCACAAAGGAAGACGCGAGAGAGGAAGAAAGGGTGATAATCTTATAGTACATTTTGGTTCGGTTCGCGAAAAGAAGTTAATACCCCAATAAAAAATATGTTGGTTGCGGTATGCCGATGCGATGCAGTATGGGTGGTATGCGTATGCGTATGCAGGGTGCGGTATGCTTGGTTGCGTCTGGTTGAAAGCGAAATTTCGATAGCGAAGAGTCATGGGAGGCATGATGCATGGTGATGGAAGGTGGAGGGTGTCCCAAAATAATGAATAAGACAAGAAACCAAATGATAATGAAGAAGAGCCCGATGATAAAGACGAGAGACGAGACGAAGAGATTCCGATGAATGTTAATGCGAAGGTGATTGTTGTTGTTGAAAGAATTGCCCATGCCCAAAAACGTTTGATCCATGCAACAGAATGAAACTAGAGAGAAAACTGCACGACTTGCACTCAAGTCCGGCAGACTGTCGTTGGGGCGAACAAGAAGAGGCGTTTCCTCTCCTCGCGAACCTCGACTTCGACTGTAACGTCGCACTCCTCACCGTCGACCACTCGTCGTTCGACGCGAGTGACTTTGGTGGGTGGGAGTTGCATGATGGGGTAAGTTGGGACGTTGTCGTATGACCATGAGCGAGCTGTAAAGAGAACTGATAAGAATATGAAATCGAGAAAAGAAAGCAGAAAAAACATACTCTCAATGGTAGGACGACGAAGAGTGAAGGAGGTCGAATACCTCTCGTCCTCATCTGAATGCGAAAGAGAAGCTGAGAGGGGACTCCTGATGCTCCTCCTCGAGCTTGAGCCAGAAGCGGTAACGCTAGTAGTGGCTGGTGCACTGAGGGGAGTGCGGCTGCGCATGCTGGAGAGCGAAGATGAAGATCCTGTGCGGACTTTGAGCTTCACGTCCGGCACTAGAAGCTTGCCCTGTGCGGACGAAGCGAGGATGCTTCGTTCGCGGGTCGGTGATGCGCAGGAAGGAGTGACAGTTGTTGAAGACGAGGCGGAGGTGTTTCCCATGCGGGCTTCGCATCTCTTTGTGAACTTGTCATTGAACTGGGCGATCAGTTCTGATGATTCGAGAGGAGATGGATGCGACATAGCCACGGAGGACGAAGAGGAAGAGGGAGTGCGTCTGCGTGGGCTGGCGACTTGTGCACTCTGCGAACGACCAAGTGCGGGTTGCTGGGAAGGCGCCGAAGTGAAGTTGTAGACGGCAGACCTCCAAGCTGAGGAGCCGGTGCCGTCGTTCCATCCCGGGGTGATCTTTGTGGGCTCAGGTGGGGATGTGGGGTATCGTCCTCCCTGTTTCGCAGCTGGCTTGGTGGGGCAGAGCTCGGAGATGAGCTTGCCGGCCATCATGATGCCGTTGGTGTACTGCTGTGTCGAGTACGCGGGCGATGTGGGTTCCTCGAATGTGGGTGCGGGAGGGGGAATGGGGAAGTTGTAAGCCGAAGCGAACTTTTCGATGGAGGAGAGGGGTTTTGGCGGAGTCGACAGAGAAGCAGAGGAGGAAGAAGATGCCGAGGAAGAGGCAGTGGAGGACCTCTTTGTCGATGGCTTCTTCGGCTTGGTCGGGGCTGGCTGTTCGTGTCTGGACTCGTCAGTGGCACGGTCGTTGATATCGGCCAAATGGCAGGCATCTGAGCAGTAGAGGGGGATGGGGCCGTTGTCGATAACAAGCCGATGCTTTGTGTTGGCTGCTGCTGCTGCTGCCGCTGCGGCTTGAGCCTGTCGCTGAGCCTTGAGAGCTCGGAGTCTTCCTGTGCCGCTGACTAGACCACCTTTGTGATGGGGAGGTGGTTGGGGTACGGGGGTGATGGCTGGGGGAACGGGGACAAAGTATCTCTTTGGCTGGATCTGTTTGTCGCAAGCGGGACACCAAGCAGTGTCGAAATCCATGGCTAGGCAAGTGAAGCAGTGGACTTGCGATAAATGGATAAGGTGGGTGAGGATTGGGGGCAAACAGACGATGCGCATCCTGGATTTATAAACACTCCATTCCCAATTTCACATAAACAATCTTCAGATCTGTCCATTCTCTATCGGGAACTCAAGATGCGATCGTAGATTCGTATGGTCCTCTACCCATTCGTACCGGGTCCCCGGGGCTATTCCATATTAGGCAGCCATGGGCCCGCGGACCCCTCATACTCCGAATCATGTCCGACCGCTTTTATCCGTTCCTTGTCCAATCACAATTATTTCCCCTGCCTTTTCCTATTATTTTCCCCACGTCAGATATTCGAATTGATTATTCCCCGCACCTGTCCAATCCTGGCATTTCACTTTTCTTTTCGCGATCCTGCATCGAGGCGGGCAAGAAGACGGGGAAGGCGGGCAAGTAACACTGTCACAGATCGTCGACTTTCTTGTGTGCCACTGGAAAATCAACACGCATCATATGCAGTCGGCATTGTCCAGCGCATTGCTAGTCAGCTGGGGTTGTGCAACGCCACTCCGTCATCCCGTGTTATACTCTAGGGGCGGCCATTATGCTTGACGATCAACCGCTTAACAGTCGGGTATACCCAGTTTTCCTCGAGGTCATCTTTCAAATCAGCTCATGGTATCAACCGGCGACCTAAACTCTAGAATCCTGTTTCGTGACAAGCGCTTGATTTATGGGGGTGATCTCCTTCAAGGGGTCTCCGTAGCTGCAGTCGCAGGTGGGTCTCCTTGTCGTGTGGCAATCAAACATTTAAAAAAAATTGAATTTACTTATGATTAAAAAACTGCAATTTAGAGTGTACCCTCAACGTTTTAAAATCACCTGGGGTGTGGTCCAGAATCCGGTGTTCTTCGTACGATCTATTCGATTTGAATTCAACGAGGTTTATCCATCGAATCTTTTTTCCTATCCTCTGCTCATGCGTTTATCGTCTTTTTTGATCTCCTTCAGGTATCCGCCCTCCCCTCAAGGGTGAATCGGCATTCATCGGGGATCCCAACTTCAGAAACTTACTTACCCTATGGGGTCTCGGGGATTCTTTCTCTCTTACTTATGCAACAAGACGCAAGTCCCAAGCAAAACGCAAATGCTGCCTATTAGTAATCCCGTACGTCGATAGGCCCGCTGGGCCGTCGAGGGTCCATAGGACGCTCAGAGACTACATGAATCATAAATCATCTCCTTCGAGAGACCGATGCACGGAAGCTATACTACTCGTTAACGTCGTTAACGCGTTGCGGCTTAACTGCTATCGCGGGAGAGCTTTTTCAGCTCACTTCCCAGTGTTCATCGCCTCCTTGGTATCGGTGTGCTTTTGATGCCGCTCGATGTTGTTGAACGTTCAACGATGGTATCTTATTTCCTATGTACGATGATGCGCAAAAGCCCACGTTGTTTTGATTGTTCCGGCTTCATCTTCATCTGCATCTTCATCTCTGCATCTGCGTATTCATCTTCGTCCCTTGTTTCCTCCGCCTTCGTCATCTATTTTGCTGGTGGTCATACAGATCATATATCAGCATATCAGCGCGGAACAATGTGTACGCTTGATTTTTTTGTTCGCGCACTTCTAGGTACTTCTCCAACTTCCCCGCATTTGTTTAAATCGTATTCGTCTATTCTTCTCAAGCTGAAACTTGATATATGCTATCATCACACTATCTTTCTTCGATGACCGGTGTTCCATGGGCTTCAGCCTCATCTTCAGCTCACTGTCCTCGTTGTCGAGACGCAAACTTGTCATTGAACATTGGGCAAAGGGTGTTTTCTTTACTTTCCTCCATCTTCTTATCTCGCATCTCTCCCCGCACGATCACGAACTCTGTCCTACTCGTGATCAGAAAATGCTCAGTTCCTTGGGCATACGAAACGTTTAGATCGCCGGAACCTCAACCCATGCTACAACTCGTCATACCCACTCGCTTAGCCTCCTCCGAAACGCTATGTATCACACTTTGCTTTGCTTTGCTGCCTCGCATTTTTTGTATTTTTTGATCCCGTGAATTCGCGGTCCCTTGTTACCCGACTTCAGAACACTTGCGAATTTTGGGACTTTGAAGCATCCACTCGAGCGATTCGCTGTTTCCTTATGGTTTTAACTTTTGTTTTCCTATCATCACCTCTTTTGTTTATGTTTACGCCTGTTCCTTTATCTTTTCGGATTTGCTTCCTCAAGGTGTTGGACGCGGCCCAGAACTTTATCCTTGTGCCATGACTATAACTGTTAATATGCTTTGATGTTCTGACGCTCTTTACACAAGTGTTTGGGGTTTAATTTGGAGCAGCTCATATTACGATTTACATTTTCGGGCGGGGATGTCGTCTTTATGGGTATACGACTCTGTAAGCCTAATGTCTGGTCCTGAACGATGATGCGAGGCGCGTCATCTACTCCTTGATGTTCAATGTTGTGTATAGCGCGCATATATGCGTATTGAAGAGGTTGAGCTGAAGCTCTAGTCTTTAGTTGCGAATCGTTTGGTGCAACCTCTCGTTCCGTCTACTTAAACGGGCAAAATACGACCCTTTTCTTGTATTGAACGTTCAGTGATTTCTAGATCTCATGACTATGGATGAAGCCAATCTTAACTGGCAGTTCATGTTTGTCTTTGGGTCTCTGTGGGCTGGGGATACGCATATAGCGGGGTCTTAGGCAACATCTACCTTCCTGTTTCCTATTTCTCGTCTCTCTCGTTTCTTTCCATGGTTCTCAATTCATTAACTTCATTCAGTCAGTCAACCTCATTAACTTGACTAATCTCTCGTCATCCATCCGACTCGGCACTCCTATCACTCCTATGTTTTATTATCAGTAAGCGCTCCAAACCCACCTCCGATTTCGCGGTATTAACCTCGTTCCTTGGTTATGTTTTAATCTTAGACGCTTAGACGCTTATACTCAGAGTCGTAAAGCTTTTAGGCTTGGGCCGCTGTGAACAGCGGGATGTGCCGTACTGTACTGCTGTGCCGCCCAGAACATACTGATTGTAGCTAGGTGCGTCTTTCTTTCGTTGAGAAGTTTAATCTTACACAGTGTCATGTCCGGCGAGCCCTTGACGGCGCGCTTTGGGTGTGGTTAGTGCGGTTGTGAGGACACAGATGTATGTGGAAGCCGACTGGATGTGGAAGTTGACTGAGATACACTTTTTGGTAACCCGAGTTTTTCGTGACTACGGCGTTGACCTGCTCTACGTTTCAATCATGATACAACCGTGATGCGGCGTGTCACTCAATACGTCCATCTCTTTCTCAGTTTTGGTTTTGATTTCTCCCGTTGCTGACTCTTTCCTCAGTTTCAAGTGATTCACGTTCGTGCGCCCAAAACATTCTCAGTAAGCCTCGCTTCTTCACCCCAGACATCGCGGGGTTTGACCTGTCTCCTTGGCTTAATCTTAGAACTCGCAGAGCCAAGTGCAGCTTCAAGTATAGCAAGGAGGTGAAGAAGTCCATCCACATACAAGAAGTCCTTCGTTCAACAAGGTGCAAGTCATCTAATCTACGCCCGTTCGGCCTGTCTAACCCATCACTCCGTGTTTCACGCTTTGATATATGATCAGTTACTTACTTTAGGACTTTCCAGAACAAGAACGGGATTGGGCGCTCTGGGCTTACTTAAGTTAGTTGATTTACCCCCCTTACCCCGGACATTGACCATATGTGGGATCGGGTATTGGAAAGTTGCCCTTTGAATTGATTTTCTGTTATGGCTTTGGATGTTGTTTGGGCAAAAGCCCAGAGTGGGGTTTGCCCCACATCGTTCAATTGAGTACTCTTTTTCATCTTATCCGATCTCCGCTTCTATGAATATCGCTCTGTTACAGGTGGCCCTGGTGCTTGGCGAGTCCGCATCCATAGGAGTTTTTTCTTTGTTCGAAGCTTCGCACAGTCCGACTAAACGAGTACTACTCTAAGGTCAATCCGCTTAGTTGACTTTTTGATGGTTGTCGGTTTTAATGTTCATTTAGTTTAGCGAGAGTGGGAGAATACCACAAGCCGCTGGGTGAATGAATGGATAGGACAGGATAGGACAGCGATGATGGGATGATGATGGGATTACGGGATGGCTAGGCACGGACCGAGAACGGGATCCCTCCTTCCGCTGGCGTTTTTCCTCAAATAAAGTAAGCCATGCAGTGGTATATTCAGTTGTTTTCGAAGCCTAGAGTGCTAAAACTAGTATTTTCAGATAAAGAGTAATCTTCAAATCGGGCTCCGGTTCGCACTTCTTACTTCAGGTCGAATATCTGGTCACTGGACAATCGTAGCATCTATGCATGCTCTTCAAGTATTGTGCTATATTCCTGATTCCTTTTCCGCTTGGAAACTCAAAAATATTTTACCCGTTTCTGGCACAGACTTTAGCCCCCTGAGCAAGTTTAACTTCCTGGCAAGGTGGGTTACGACTCGATTGGGCAAAGCTCCGTTATAGTAACGTTGGTTGGTCGTCAATCGAGCTCCAGCCTATCCTGGCTTTCGAGTTTGCCGTGCCGCTCGTCTATTCTAAGCCGACGGACGGGGTAAAGAGAGGGGTATCCACATAGCCGACCGAAGTGTTGGGGGTTCGAAGGTACAGAGACCACTGACGTCTTTTTTGCGTCTCTTTTGGCTGTTGTCGTAAGGCACCTCTATCAGACTCTATTCAGCGGCAAGGTGTTATCGCTTCTTCATGTTGTTGCCGCCTGGGCCTACGGTTTACGGGCAAGCGAGTGGGTTACAGCACGTACGGCTATGAATAATCTGGAATGCGGTTGCTGTTGCGGTTAAAAGACTCGAAGGCTATTTTGGAGTACGGGTATGTATACGGATAGTTGTTGGGACTGGGATAGCTACTGGTACGCGTAACTCAGTTATTGGCAGATGCATACGATGAGCTCACTTGACAACCTTCAGTATCGACTAGGCAGAAAGATACAAGCGCTCAAGGCAACCTTCGGTGATCGATGCATAACCGAAACTGGAAGAGCAGCCGCTGATGGCATCCATGTGCATTGAGCAAAAAGAGCATATGTACGAATATGTTATTTTATTGGAATCAAGCTGATCAGGAAGATCATTACTTCCAGTACTGTAACTTAAGGTTCTCTACCGAGCGGTGATCACTGGTCATGGGTGCATATGGAAACGTCGCCGTATAGTACGTTATAGCCCATAACCCAATACACATGGCTACCCGTCGCTCTCCTGGATGTACGGCAAAGGAACTGCACGGAGACGGAGAAGCTTCGGTAACTGGGTGAATTGGACATTCCGACGTGGTATCTGAATATAAGTATGGGTGCTTTGCGCAGAGACCCAGCGTGTGTGGTTGAACCTTGTCGGGTTATCCCGAAGCTTAGGCCTGGGCGGAAGATTTATGAGAGCCTTCTCCGTCTCCGAGAGGAGGTTTTTGAGTGATGGACCTCTTGGGCTCGAAGGGGAAGCGCTCTGGTCCGTATCCTCTTTGAGTTGTCAATATCATGTGTGGAGGTAGGATCGTTGGGTCAGTTATCGTTGACGGCGGTTGTATAAAGTGCTTCTAAATCTTTTCTATATCAACCAAGGTGGAGAATGTAACCGATAAGATCAAAGGAGCTGATTGGACATTCGCTATGAAAGCTGGTTCACATAAGCTTTTTTTTCCCCTGTTGTCAATTATCCTAATCGCTTGAGATATACGCGCAAGTAGTCTCTCCTGACTGCGATCGCTTGCATAGATGGTTGCTCACAGTAATACGGTTCTCATGTCCCAAAGTGAGTTTGATAACCTAAATACGCCACCCCCTCCACCGAAAGTCAAATGATGTACCAGGATCGCCTGACGCACTCAAGCGCTTAAGCTCTTGATTTCCAATGAACATTGAACTCCTTGACTGTGGTCTGTGGGGCAATATGCAGTGGCCCATCTCGCACAATTCCGAACCGCGCATCAGCATTGCAATTATCGAATAAATACCCGATCAAATTGGTGATCAACCGAACCCCTTGTTCACGCGTACACCGCTAGAAAGTCTGTTATTTATTCGCGTGGTCCCCGGATGATGAATCCAACATCAGTATCAATATATCTTCGCAACCCTTCCCAGGTTCAAACCGTTTGGTAATTGTTGCCCCTCTGTGAGGAATCGTCAGCTACTCACATCATGGTCAGCCTCCAAGGTTGAGGTCAGTCAAGATCAGCGCATGCATCATCATCAAGTCAACCTTCATGTTAGGAGGTATATTTTCTGTCAGTGCCCTGTATAATAGGTTGATGAAACTGTATTTCAACAGATTTCATCCTATTATAGCTGTGCTTGGACGCGCCCTGAGCTTGATGAAGCCCTGAACGCGGGGGGTGGCTGAAACTTCATCGACAAATGGTTATCTTATTTCATGGACGGTGAACTTGACATAAACAACAGACCAGGAGGTGCGTAATCGTGACGCATGTTCGGGCGTCAAACTTGATTTAGAAATTTGAACGAAAGGTTCGTCGATTGCTTTGGGTATCCAAGCGACCTGCGCCACTCCACGTTTTTGTAAAATTTCGGATGACAAGCTATTTCCGCTTCATTCATGAAAACTGTTATTGCCATTTGCCAATCTTTTGTCGCCTTTCTGTGGTATTTCAGTTCATCCTGGTTTATTCTGGGGTTTCTTTTGCCACAATTCTTATTCATAGCAGCGGCTTCGCGAGGTCCCATACCAGTCGACAATTCATATGGACCTCGGTCGCAATGGCATTGCGATAGGATGCAAGCCTCGAGGATCATGTTTCCAGCAGACGTTGAACACGGTCCGAAAACCCTCAATCATTCGTAGCATGAGGTCAAAGGTATGTTTTGAGTTGATCCAATGTCAATCGGTTCCGCTGAAAGGCGACTGTTAGATGCAGAACGCTGGACAAATGGCCATGGTTGACAGTGTCTTGATCTGGCACTTTCACTGAGATCCTGCATAGCTAATTCTGGGACTGACGTTCTTTGGCAAGCCGTCATATAATCACGGCCGTCGATCCATTGATGCGTTTGGGTCGTATCTCCCGACAACTTCTTAGCCTCTTTCATCTAACAGCCTCTATCTCGGTCCCTTCGGACGAATAATATTGAGTTGGTGGTATCATTGCACAGTTCGGTTGACTGAGACTTAACCATCTGCATAGAACTCCAACTAATCTTGTTCATTCAATTCACCGATGATTCACCAACTAGCCTCTGCGGCGAATCTTGGAAGCTCGGATAAACTCTGTCAAAAAGGTCTCGCTGCATCAGCCTCTGTATTGCTCCCACTGCCCTTTCCTCATGACGCATCCACCAATTTGGCGTTCGGCATAGATCTGGTGCTCGGAAGGCTCCGAAAACTATCAAAGAGATGCTTCTCTTTCTTATTCAAATCACTCCGCTGCGAGCGAGTGATTGAGCTATTAATCCCTCAAGGCCTCACGGATGTTGTCTGTTTCGATGATATTCCTGGTGCCGAGATCGTTGCACAATGGGTTGTCATATGACTGATTATATATGGCTTGCAAGTTAGCTGGCCTGGAACTTTGCAATTGTTGTCGTGCTGTTCGAGGCCTCGTACTAACAAGCGCTGCTGTTCCGCTTAGTGTAGTGGTTCAAAGTTTCTTCAAATCTGCTGTTTTTTTCTCTCTAAAAATACAACTGAAGTTGAGTGTAGCTATTTTGAAGCTCATATATCTCTTCGTGCTGACAGTGATGAGTAGAAATTTCTCTTTTGAGACACGAAGGCCTTTGGCGTCCCGCACATCTGCTACGCACTTGATGTTTCTGTCCCATCTTGATCGCTGGTGTCATACCACCACTCGCTGTTCCTCGCAGATCTGTGTTCTCTGTTGCTCCACACCTGAAACGCCAAACTCAAATATATCTCCTAGGAAAACGGCTGTCTGAGACCAAGCTTGTTGTGGCAAAATTTCTCCACTCCGCTCCGCCTAACCCACCCAGATGCGGGGTAAGTACAGTACTCAGTCATAGCCTATCAACAGCTTGTTTAGCGAGGTATTTCCGTTCCGCCAACCTCAGCATTCTTTTTGTCTACATATTCACCGTGTAAATCCGTTGGAGATGTCTGAATCAATGTGCCTACCGAGGCATGGGCGTCATTTTGATATTCAAATCAGGAAAAGAGGGATTAAAGGCAGTCGTAGGTAGAGGAAGCATTTTACGCTCTCAAGCCTAATTATTGTGGGCAAGGCCTAATTCCGCTATTTTTCTTCTTAACCCAACTTTAGTCCCTGCGATCCTGCAACGGACATACGCTCGTTTATGTCGATCCCTGCTCCATAAATTCAGGAATTCCCAAATAGACGGACAACTAAACTTTGCGTGGGTATTGTTCTTTGTTCTGACGCCGATAGTGGACCTACAGCATCCGTCTGGAACATTGCGCGAAGCCCCTGGCTAGGCCTTGTTTGAAATAAAGTCCCTGACCACTCGCCGTTTTCTCCCCTTCAAAGATTTGCAAAACGAAAATCTTGATACGCCGAAATCTCGGTTACACACAACTTCCCTGATTGCTAGAGGAAACCTGGATACAGAGCAGTTGTGTTCAGTCATCCTCATAGTGGCCCAACCACCAAACCAACCAATTACAGTATTGTTGGACCCAGGTATTTTATGGTATCAGCTCCACTTTACTTTGATGAATGCGACTGTAGTAAGTGTTGAGACGGATGCACTGTGTTAGATGCCAGGCAGTGGATTAGTTTTTCCGATATTTTCCATTTCACGGTGGGTGCATCCACTCTATTACCTATAGGTTCTCGAGGTGCTGACAGGACCTGTACGTCACTCAGGGTCTGCTGGAGCTTTTGCTCGCGTGGCGCATGGCATCTATTGGAAATAGAGTCTACTGCTTTTTGCGAACAAGCCGAAAGATTGAATGGCAACGGCCCATGATTAGTATCATCATGTAGTCCACACTTCATAGAAGTTTTTTTCTCTTCCTGGTGAGTTTTAAGCGTTTCTCGGCGTTTTGGTTACAGTATTACTAGTTCCTCAAGTATCCCCGCTTTACTCGATCGCGTGGCATCAGGATTACGCAAGATCAGTTCAAAGCAACGCCAACCTTTTCTTCTCTAGTCTAAGTCCCGTGGTGCAGAAATTCCGAGCTTTAAACTCAAATTAGAGGCTTGTAGTTTTCGGTTAGTTTTTTCTTTCTTCCTCCAATTAAGGGATTCCAGTTGAGTCTTATCTTTCCTCCAGAGCGGTTCACCGCGATGAAAAACGCTGTGTCTTGGGAGAGGTAGACTTACTGTCCATACAGTTCGCCCATGTTCCGATCCTTCGCTCATATGCCTTCCGGAAACTCTCTGCACTGAAGATATCCGAGATTCAAACCACTTAATTGTCCGGGATACAAATGCATAAATCTCCGATAAGTAAACGTGAGTTTGGGTAATTCGCCGCGATTTTCTCTATTTCTATATATCTAGACCTGTATGCAGTCTTGAGCCACTCCCCATTGATTGGTTGGCTTATATTTGATTTACAAATCGAGGCAAGGTCATCCTGGAATGGTAGTCACAGATTTGTTCATAAAGGGGTGGGAAAACAATGAATTGAATCACAGGTCGGAAGCCACTGGTCATTAATTGGCAGCAGAGTCTATAATAAATCAGCGGCGAAGTGAAGTATTCCATCATTTCGGAGAGCGTGAAGAGCGACGAAAGGACAAAATCCAAGCCCACCGGAAGTGGATATCAAGAAGGAGGTTACCGACTACTCGATTGTCGATTGTCAATAACGTTGCCTTAGAGAGATAAGAAGACCTGATCCTGAGGAACTCGTCCTTGTGGGCGAGATTGCTTGAGGCGTCTGGTCAGCGTCGCCTCATGATTGCATGCAGTGAGCGATATCTAATCTATGTAAATCTCGAAGTTCTTTCAAAGCGAGGCGTTCCCGAGTCACCTGGATCTATTTCAGGTAAATTCATCATCTATTGCTTGCACTATCTCTCGAGGATCAACGGTCAGAACCACATTGAGACGAAGACGGTTCAACAAGGATGCAGCGTGGCTACTGAGAGCGCCTTTTCGCTAGTAGTAACATTACTTCATCGATATCGTGACGAAAAGTCCTCTGGTTGGCTGATCATGACGGCTTATATTGGACAATCACGGGTGATAACTCTTTCACAAGTCCCGGACAAAGCGCCGTCTTTGTTTAGGAAGCTGAATGGTTTATCGATAAGGATATCGGTGAGTCATTTCATCTCGGGATGGGCGGTCAGTGATGTCCAATAGATCTTAGTACGCCGGAACAAGGGAAGCCGTAACAAAAACTACTGACGAGAATAAGATCTAGGCGGCCATGATACTTGAGTCTTGTGACGACGAGTACTGCGTGCATAGTGTTCCTAACTTTGTCTCTTCACAACCCTTTACCCCGGATTACCCCACAATCTGATGCAGTGTCATTGCTCGTACTCTGATGGGATATCGGGGTATTCCTATCTGGGTTTATCAGCAGGCATCTATCCAATTTTTGTTGACTCTTTCATGTACAAAGAAAACACTATGCGCTGTTCCCCATCGGAAATACATGCTGTCGAGCCCCGATCCTGATAAACTTCTTCGTTATGGAAATCCATGAATCTCCTGTGCGAAAGTCTTTGAATTAGAAACATGCTCTGCGTAACTCGAAACGCTTTCTAGTGTAGTAACAATAAAACTAGTGCTTGATGCAGGTCAATACATGGGACACGTACGTTCGTCACGATCTTGTATATTTTTGAGTTGAACTTTTGTTGAATTTGACATAAGAGCGATGGTGACTTTACTGTGACTTTCTTAGAATGATAGCGATCAAGCTAGGCGCTTATTCGAGACAATCACAAGGGATCTTCTTCTTTGAGCAAGTCCAAGGGCTTCTCCGCAAATTAACGGTGACAAAGGGAAAGCCATTATACCCCTTGCACAGCTGTTTAGGTCGTCAATCTTTATCACATTGGTGGAGTCTTGTTGTCGTCAGGAAACAATGGCGCCGGCCAAAACTCACTTGAAGAATAGATGCTCCTGGTCAGATAGCCCGTGGCGGCAACCAAATGTCCTTTACTCCTTTTTCGCAGTGACACTATAATAATCAGAGCGAAAGAGAGTATATGGCGACAATTCATTTAGATCCGATGCTTACTGAGCTCGCGGCTTTGTACTCACCTTGACGAATGAGAGCTGGTTGCGGCTGTTTACCGTAAGCGTGATACGGTTGGATGGCGGAGAACCCTTTTGAGTTAAAAAAGTAAATATAATAGAAGTGTTCCTAAGCGTTGAGTCTGCAAATACACAAGCGTGTATGGTATCTTCTTTGATACGTTTTCAATGTTATGCCCACCTCCCCGGTGCCCCCGATATTTATATTTCGCAAGACACTTTGCTGAGTAGGATACGTCTATTAACAATATGTAGCGGTGAGACCTCCGGAACAACGCCTTCCGCATATTAGCATGTGGGGTTAAATTTTTCTCGGCTGAGGCCTTATTGGTCCGGAAAGTTTGTATAACTCAATAAAAAGTACAGCTTGAGGACAATTGCAAGTCGCGAGAGTAAATTGTGTGACCTGTTCTTCGTTGATTGGTTAATTCGTAAAAGTGTGTGTGAATTTGGTCTTAGTTCGGCATCCCTGCTCAAGAGAACATACAAGTTTTGACTTAGATCCTGGGCTCCGGCTTTTCTTCAAAGAGACTAATAATCATGCCAGGATTCACTGCCAATCACGATTAGGCTCTAGTACTGAGTGATCGCCAGCTGCAAAATGGTATCTCACAAGGATTTAGGATGGTAGAAGTCCACGTTTAAGGCGTAGTGGACACAGCTCAAAAATTTCTATCCTGTAGTAATGATAGCTCATGGATAGCTCCGCTACTTGCTCGAAGCACTGAGGTCCGATTAAAGTAATGAAATCGACACAATTAAGTCCGAGGTTAAGCAGGCTCATGGGTTTGGGGCACTTCGGCGATAAGATTATGAGACAGAGGCTCCTTGTATTAACCGAGTGGCTGATGTCTACAATGATCTATGTTACATGAAAACTAGAAATTTCCAAAGCAATGAAAAATGTTTAGACTCGGAGAACGTCCTACTTCAATTTCAGATTCTAAAGACATATTAGGGCCCATGCTACAAGATATACACGGACATAACTATAATGCCAGGTCAACTATCATGACTGCAAAGTCATTTCAAGATTGACCTCGGCAATATTTTGGCTGGTCGGTTGGTCTCCGGAGTGATGATTGATGTGTCATCACGGCAATCACCAGCTCGACGGGTCCGATCGAACTTTCCCTGGAGATCAGGTCTACCTATCTTCCTGCAGATCTCACTTGGGTCATGGCGAGATTTTTTCCGAAGATCTCCCACCAAATTGAGCGAGTTGTTCTCCTGTTTTTGCTCTCACATAAACTGGCCGCGAGTCTCTATTATGCTTTTCACAGCTACCTCCCAACGAATCGCACGTCAGGTGCACATTTCCATTCATTATCGATGTTCAAATTTTACTATAGATCTCGGAATTCCTGTGGATGAGCATTGAAGCAGCTATTACTACTCTTGTGTGCGACATTTTCTGACAAGTTGGCTCCCAGCACCCACGGTCCACTTGTTCCTGTCCGAGGTGCTACAAAGTTCAAAACAGATTTTGTTCGAAGATTGGTCCAACCAAGCTAGCGCCCCGCTGCCATCGCTTGTCTCCAACAAATGTATTCGGTCCATACCCCACGAGTGTTCTATACCCCGCATTTCAATGGACAGCAGCCTTGTGAAGCTTGCTCGCTGGCGTATGACATGGTCTGGAGACCAGTTGCAAGCAAAGAAATGATGACCGGCTTTCTGGGTGGATTCAGGAAGGATCTTCTATACTAAGGATTTAACCAAGGCTGTGTCTTCGAACGACTGTCTGTCATAATGTCGAGGTTTCCCGGCGGCTTAGGATCTAACTACGCTTTGAAATGCAGGGCTCCGTCAAAATGCTTGATCTGAATCGCTTCCGTGCTGATTGTAAGGCCAGGTAGACACAATGGGATTTTAGCGATCCCACCTTCCACTTTGTATTTCCAGAAAATCCCCAGGGTAACTTTTTAGCCTTGTAAATTTCTCATGGTTAGTCTTCGCAGGCAGTGCAACTGTATCTGAGATGGTGTCCGCGGATTTTGACTACAACATCGTCAATCATTCTGCCATTGAGACGCGCCGCATGGGAGATTTGTACTATTTCGCCTCTGATACTTCTATGGCAAAAGGACGGTGGTTACCCAGGCACTCATTCTGAGCTTGATATGGCTATCGGCCGAAGCGAGATAATAGTTTCTTTTATTTCGCTTTTTAGAACCTCATGTTACAAATGGAAATTTGGGACTCATCTTGACTATCTGCGTTTTTCTGCCTACCATCATTTGCCCTGGCTCAATTTCCAAGCAGTGCTTTTATATAAGACTGGTAAGAATGAGCGCCATTTCCCATTTGGTACATTAGTGTTTAGCCAACAGGGCTAGTTTGGACCCTTAACTCGGCGCCTTTTCGGGCGCCAATCAAGGGTCTTTCCTGGCTCGAAGTGGTCAAGCGATTGAGTGAAATACGCTTAAATGTACAGGAGGAGCTCGAAATATGGCAAGGAGGATAGAATGAGCCTCTCATGATAACACAATGTTCAAGTCCGAGCTCTCATTCAATATCTCAGCCGTACTGATACCGGCGAGGTCTCACAAGCCGGCGGTAATGATTGAATCCTGTTCTTACTACAAGACGTCATACGGACCGTAGGCCCAAGTAGGATGATTGGCATTGAGCTGCCGAGTTTGATGAATGTACGATGCGTATTTTTGTGCAAGGTCCGGAAACAACTGATGGACAACGAGGATGTTAAAGTGATAATCGGCTTCGGAAAGACCTTTTGACCTTTTTGGGTACCGTAGGCAGTGTATGTTTACGAGAACTTCTTTTGACGGCAAACGAAGTTGTATACAGTTTGCCGTAGGTAGACGACCTGTGAACACCCTTGCCCTACATCAGTCAGCTAGTCATGAGAACTTCTTGGAAGATTCTAAGAGTGGTCAGCTTTACCCACGTACAGTATGGCGCATCTTTCGGATTCCGGCCCACTTTTGTGAGAATACCAGAAACGGATTCTCAGTGCGATAGTCGACAAACGTGGGCGAATGCCGCTCTCCTGGAGTTCGCAGTCTCTCCGAAGATCTCTATTATACACAGAAGGAGCCCGAAGAGAGCCGATGCTGAAAAAGGCAGCTCTAATGACATGCCCTAATATTATAATATCCTTTTCAAATGAGTATGAGTTTTCCTCCATTTTACATAGTGAAGATGTTCTACAGATAAGCAACGATCTTGCAAGATAACCTGCTGTCCGCACGTGGTTCGGCGCTTTGACAGGACTTCAATGCTAAAGGCGCAAAGTGAACATTCACTTGAATGTCGTCAAGGCTATGCTGAGCTTGACATGTCAAGTGTAACACGCTACAGCGTGTAAAAGCTCTCATGCCTCGACATCTGATGCAGCGACCAGTTGAGTTCCGCTCAAGGTCTACGTTCTTATCGGCGGCGGTCAGTTGAGATTCTCAGAGACTTTATCTCATCGCAGATAGTGAAAAGATAGATGCGCACTTCCCACGAGGTTCCTTGCTTTCGTGCTTTCGACCAATCGTCGTTCGCGAAGCACACCTGAGGACATTTCACCGAGAAGATAAAAGAAATTGAATGAGAGGAAGATGCGCCTAGACCCCAAGACCTTGACCATGCATCCAAACAGAGTCGATTGGCTTAAGAAACTGCTTTGGGCTGCAGATTTGGCTTTATGCCATGATACTAGGGTCGATAGGCAGCGCGTCAAGATGATCCTCCCGTACCAAGGCTGGTTAAAGCTAGGCATCTGCATGTTCAAGATGTTTCAAAGCGACAGCTGCAGATCGTGTTTTGCATCCTCGAGCCAGATACTCGTAGGATTCAGTAACTGGTTCCCTTTACAAAGGGTAATCCAGTGCCCGAGCTTTAAACGAAATGAGGTAATGAAGTAGACCCAGGTGTTATTATTGAGATTGTGACAGGGAAGCTGGACTTTTGAGAAAGGACGGAGTATAGGCGATTTTCGTTGAGGTCGCCACTGGCTTCTGGCCCTGGGAAAATATTGCCTGACTGGTGGAGATTGATTACGATCACGTGCTGTCCTGTCTGCCGCACGCGACAATCAGGATTCAGTGCACAAAAATGACTTGGGTAAAGCACAACATCGCTCTTTGCCAACGCCCACTACAACTGTCTTTTTACTAAGACAAATTTCTACGATCAAAGCTTCCAGAGTGTCAATGTCAATTCCAAGCGATGTCCAGGAATTTCTGGACGAATACCCAAGGGAAGATGATGACTTAGAATGCAACGCAAACCTCGAATTTTATTCCAATACCCACCGTTGCCGTCCGGATAATCGGACAATTGAAGAGATCCACGCAGAGTAGGCATACGCGGTACTTGGACGCGAATGTCGCACACCTCACTTCCTTCTAACTAGGTGGTTCGGCGATTATGAAACATTGGAATATAACCATGGATACATTCAGTGGCTGTATGTTTTTGTTCTTTTCATCTGCCTGCTGCCGAGATCTCGAGAGAGTTCAATTCTGTGTGCCAGGTTTCCCATACGCGAACATGGGATGAACTTTAAATCACAACCTCTACAGAAGCATGAGCTAGAAGCAATGAAAGCCAATCCTACTATTATCCAAAGGATCTTGAAATCCTATGAACTCATGTTAGACTTTTACGGGATGCACCTCGTTTCAGCCGAAACGGGACTTGTGGATCGTTGTCAGACTCGGAATTTCATGCCACGGTATCGAAACCTCGTTCGTAAGTTGACCTCTTTTACGTCCAATTTTCGCTCGGCCAGATCCGACTATTAACCGCATTTCTCTCGATGACGCTGTTCTTTTCCCCTTCAAGGCGCATCACATAACAATCTTCGCATTTCTCGCATCATGAAGTGCCTTTCGGAGATGGGTTTGGAGAGGTTGAATGCCGGGTTTCTGCTTCACGTTCTCCATGAGCAGTCTGAACGAGAGAATCTTGTCTCATCTAGCATCAAAAGCAGTATGGATAGGTGGTGGGCAAATTGTCTGCGGAATGAACATGAAAGGTCATTCATTGGTCAACTCATTCGCAAAGTCCGTTCATCCGGAGATGAGTACGTCTTGACGCGTCGAGAATACGAAGCCATCTTAGAACACAGAGCGAAGACAGGCAAGTTGGAGATCCCATCGAAGGTTCCAGCTTCCGAGGTCAAAGAGGAGGTTCACGCTGAAGCAGCCGTGGAAGAAGAGTAAATCAATATTTAGGCCATGTACATGTGTAGCAAATGTCAACGGCTTTATCAAGAGGTCTAAATCTACGAGCAAAAGAACGCAATAGTCTAAGTTATTAAGACAGAAGGAAGCCTTCCTTGACATGACGTGTAAGTGGGTGCATGATAAGAAAACATATGGCCAACTTACGTCCGTTCGTGGATTGTGGTACTAGGACAGCCTGGACAATGCAGCGAAGAGGGCTTCTTGTTTCTTCTTCGTATAGAGAGGGCTTATACATTGCAACAAGGCCTCGATAGTTTCATGCACTCCAGCCGTGGCCGAGTTTGCGATCTGTGATGCCAACGACGTTAGAAGATGAACAATGGTATTTCGACAGTGAACTTACAGAGTAGCCTTGCATCGTGAGCTGGACGAGCATTTTCTGTCCTTCGAGCAGCACAACGTTGGCAGTGGCACTATTGGTAGAGGACGAAGCGTTCATCGAGAAGCTTTTGATGCCAAACTCTTGTTCCTTTAAGGCTCGTTGTAATTCGGTTTGACAGAAAGGTGTAGGAGCCATTGTAGAGGTATGAGTTTGCTCTTTGGATCGAAAACAAGGCCAGAGGAAAATTCTAGAGCAAAGTGTGCCATTGTGGTCCCCGTTATATAGGTCGCCAAAGGCCATGATTCCTTTAGATCGAGATTTGGCAAAAACCTCTAACCCCTGGCACCAGGGCTAACTGGCCGTCACAGAGACCGATTTTCCTTTTCGTGCTTCCTCCCTTTGGAAAATTTGACCAGTAAAGAGATGAGGGATGCACTACAGCCTGTAACGCACGTAGTAATCCAAGTTCAAAAGGTCACGAAGCTCTGACGCGACTCTTCTGATTCCGTCGTTTGATGAAATCCATTTCAGTGAAGATTCCGATAATTTGAAATCCTACGGCCAGTTCCAGCTTTTTTGTCTTTGAGCGCCTGAGCACCTCTTTTGAAAGAAAAAGAAACCGGAAATAATATGATTCAGATCTCCAGAGTTTGCAGAACTTGTATGTTTGCGAAGAGTCTCCGATGGTAAGTACATGTCTTGCAGGGTCGACAACTCTAAAGTGGGTGGAAGCACTGGTATGCCGTACTAATTGTTTGTCTTATCACCATCTTTGTACAACAGAGTTTTCACAGCGAATCATGTCAGGCGGCTAAATTGGTGATTCGCCGACTTTTTACTCATCTCAAGTTCATTGTCATAGTCATATGTATATGCACGCTTACAAAAACATTTGTACTCTGGTTTGGGTATTCTCTATGAAAGAGGGTCAAGGTTCCTGGAAAAATCGAAGTTAAAAACCATGCGCTTGCTGGGACAAGCTATTTCATGGAAGATGGGATCACATATGCAAGCGCGGGCAGTCGTTTAAATGACAGCTCGGAGTGGATTTGAGCGAATTCGCATGATAGGCGAAATAGTTCTGAGTACCATTATCTCGTACATAGCAGACGTGCAACGACATAGCCATGGTTGTGATAAGGACGTTTACTCGCATGTCAAGGCAAATCAAGTGGAGTGGTTGAAACGTTGTTCCGAAGATTATCGTCGGCGGCCAAAATCGAATTAATTGGAGAAATTCGGTGTGTGGATGTGGGTTCTTGGATTAGAGGAACTTACCCATCGGAGCTGAATAACGTACCTTGCATGAACATAGAGAGCTACGATAAGATGGTAGTTGTCGAAACACCGCACACAGAGAAGTTGGTGCTTTGACATACTCTAAACCTTGCAAAATGGAGCATCTCAATGCACAAGTTGAAGAAAGATATCCTATTTGCAGAAATTAGACCATTCTCGAGTAGAACTTCGATTATTCTGAGGGGAACATGGAGGTTCGGATTGAAGGGAAGAAGCGTGTTTGGCGATGTTATGTCAGAGTTGGTTTCTCGTTCTTCCGAGGCGGCTTTGAGCTGGTCGCTCTCAGTGATCATTGACTCCATTCCCTAGAGTCGCCGCCACGACAACCATTCTTAACGATTTTTATCTTTTCTTATCTTTGTCTCTGTACTTTCCTGTTGTTTTCTCCCTGGACGACCTGCAAACTTACGAACCCAAGCGATTGAAAGCCATTTCCTTGGCCAAACTTACAGCTTTTAATTGTGACAAGACGACCAGACTTTCATATCTCAATCGCTTCGTATCATTGACGAATTTGCGACGAAGAAATAATAATCCACGGCGCTGTGAGGTTTTTTATACCAGCAGCGCTCAAGTTTGATCCCAGGGACCCACCAGTAGATCAAGGCTACGTTTTCTGATTTATTCGACTGACGACCACTGGATGAGATATTTGCAACACCTGGCATGTGAGCAAAACCAGGACGACTTTACTGCTTGCAAACATACTACTGCAAAACGAACTTCGGCCATTCTAAACCCTACAACTCAGCCTTACTTCAAAACCAAACACCAATCCCGTCATGCAATCTCGTCTCGCCATTGATACGAGAGTTGGGATTCAAGCTGGTCCTACGACCAGCGCTAGTCGTTTCAAGAACCGGAGCGTCTCTCCCGCTCCAACTGGGCCTAGCTTTATGGGCCAGAGAGGAAGGAGCATGTCGAATGCCTCAACCGCGTCATCTATATCCATTATCTCCCCGACATCTTCATCCACGAACGGATCAACAACCTCACTACTCCTCCCAAATCTACGCAATGGACATCATTCTCGCTCGCCTAGCCCAGGTATCGACGATACTGTTCGGCTAGGCCCAGAGTATGTCCTCGCTATGCACGACTATGTGCCAGCGACTGGTAACGCTACCTGTCTGGCCTTTAAAGCGGGCCAAGTCATCCATGTCTACAATAGAGACTCGAGCGGATGGTGGGATGGAGAAATAGAGGGCAGACGGGGGTGGTTTCCGAGTAACTACGTGAACGCTGAGATCGCCTCACTAACAGAAGAGGAAGAGCCAGAGTCGTTTTATTCGGTAAGTTTTATTATCATGCCTGAGATTGCAAATGATCTAACTTGAAGGTTGATAGTTTAAGCGCGGGCATTCTTACAGTCAATCACATAGCTCAGCGACCTCCTGGTCAACGACATCGACGAGAAATCAGCTCTCGCAAGAAGGTCATGAATCTCGACCCTCTGAACTCACTCTGGTTGAAGACGATGAAGACTCACACTATCCGCCTCTGATGACGCCTCTACTGCGCAGCATTTCTATTCTTCAGAACGCTGTCCGTGCAAACCGAATAACCCATTTCCAACCATCCGCAGCCTGCATAATCTCCTGCGTTCGGTCCATTCTTTCTACTACCGGAACTCTACAACGGGAAGACCCAAAGCTCAAAGAATACCCTGTGCTTGGAGATGAACGGAGGAAAGTTTTGTCAGTTCTCGGCTCGCTGGTACAGCAATCGAAGAAAGCTTCAAACTTGAGCTTAGATGGTGAAACTCAAGACATGGAAATCGAGCAGATGTTGCGGTTGAGTGGCCAAGTTTTTTCTCATGTTCGATCCTTCCTTTCTATCGCAAGTAAATGCGGGATTGACATGCAAGAGGACGAGGGTCCTCCGACTGCTACTCCTGCAACTGCGCCAGTTGTAGGGTCAACATACCTCGATACGCCAGACGACGAAGAGGGAGATTCGCCCTCGAAAACGCCTACACAACGGCGAGGACGTACCTCAATGCCACTCCCGCGTCCAGAGCTTCGAATAGCTGGGCCCCGTTCAAGAGAGCGGCCTGTTACGCCCAACAGTCCCTCGCATGTGCGGACTTTGGTTCAGATCCGCCAAGAGCAATATATGCGTGATAGAACGCCTATGATGCACCGAACAGCAGACTCTATCAGCAGTTTCTCTTCGAGTTCCTCGATGTCGTCTCAAGAATCGCTATCACGACCTCCATTCCCTCACGGCCCTTCTTCTACCGCTCAGATGCTCGAAGCTCTGCGGCACA
Organism: Crepidotus variabilis; assembly: GCA_015657495.1. NCBI lineage: Eukaryota > Fungi > Basidiomycota > Agaricomycetes > Agaricales > Crepidotaceae > Crepidotus > Crepidotus variabilis. The sequence continues at coordinate 514,766 of MU157829.1, read as the reverse complement.
CACATGACGACTACCTCTCCACTATTGCCGCCTTCATTGGCCATGCTCATTCCCATTCGCGAACTTCACACGCTTCCAGTACGGCTACCTTGTATGATCTCGTGAAAGAGATCATCGAGTTGGTGTGCAAGCTTCTTACCATTGTAGAAGCGGCCGTTCATCACCCTGATGTGCCTGACAATCGCGTTGGGACGCTCAAGCATGCCAAGCAAGGTCTTTACGATGTGAGCCAGTCTTTGGCAGAAGCGGTCCGGCTTTTGATGATGTCGGCACCCTCGACGATGTCGGAAGAAGCTGAGAAGCAGGGCCTTCTGCGGTCAGCAACAGGAGCACTGAAAGCCGGTACTGACTGTGTCAACGCAGTGAAGGCTTGTTTGACTCGGTTAAGCAGTGACAAGCCTTTCATTGTTAAACTACCTTCCATGGACGCTATTATGGCTCAGCCCCTAACACCGGTGTGGTCGTCGGCGCCAGCTCCATTCAAGTCGGCTTCTAACAGGTACCAGCTCAACGGTATGGATGATGAAGACCTGACGATACAGGCACAGACCCCTTCACCTATCCAACGAACACGGCAAATTTCATCCGGTTCTGAGAATAGTAATGCGTCTAGGTCTTCGAACAACAAGTCCGACGATACGCGTGCTACTTCCCCAGATACCACTCAGAGCATTACTCCTCTTCCAATATTGACAAGTCCCGTCGAGCCAGATCTACCTTCACCTACTTCCTTTGCGCCTACGGATGAAGACGGCACCACTTGGGAAGGTAGTACCCGTAGCCATCAACCGGTACGAGCTTTGGAAGAGAAGATTGTTCATGGAGAACTACCTACGCTCCCTCTCGAGCCGATACCTGAATATACCCAAGATCCAACCGCATGGATGTTTGGCCATGATTACAGTCTCGATGATGTCGCATATAACAGCGATGGCCACCTTGTCGGTGCAACAATGGACGTTCTGGTTGAGAAGATGACACCTCACGACAGCATCGTCGACCCTGCCTTTGCAGCCGTATTTTTCCTCACTTTCCGACTATTTTCCTCACCGCTGGAACTGGTCGATGCCATCATTTCCAGATACAATCTCATGCCACCACCAGGGATTACAAATGAAGACCTTCACCTGTGGCAACAAAGGAAAGGTATTCCAGTACGGCTGCGAGTATCGAATTTCATCAAGATGTGGGTGGAGCTATACTGGAGATCGGGGGTGGACAATGTAGCTTTGACACCGTTGACAAATTTTACGAGAGAGGGGTTGGCGATTCTGTTTCAAGGACCAGCTCAACGGATAATGGATCTTCTAAACATGCGAAGACAGTCAGATCCGGCGATAAGTCCCAAGCTGGGCGAACGAGCAAGAGATCCTGGCATGTCAATCAACCCGCCGTCTGTGGTTACCCCAACTGGCGACATCCCCCGCCCATCTATGACCAAAACGTTGCTCTCCGCACTCCGTAGGAAGGATTTCGGAAATATCTCGATTATGGACTTTGACGCTCTCGAGTTGGCTAGGCAGATGACGATCAGGGAGTGCACCTTGTATTGCGCCATTCAGCCGGAAGAAATCTTGGAGAGCGGACAAGAGGGAGCTTCGCCTCCCATGAATGTGAGAGCGGTATCGACCTTGAGTACTGTCATCACTGGTTGGGTAGCGGAGAGTATATTGGATGAGCCTGATCTCAAGAAGCGGTCGCTGCTCGTGAAGTTCTTTGTCAAGGTCGCCGATGTATGTTTTCGCTGCTTTGAGTGTGCTTGTACTTTGCTGACTATCTTTGCGATCTAAGCGGTGTACCAGTTTGAACAATTTCAGCACATCGCGGTCAATACTTGCAGCTCTTGATTCCTCCGTCATTTCTCGGCTTCGTCAGACCTGGGCAGTATGTTTAAAGTTTCACCGATATTTTTATACAACTCTCATGAAATTTTTTATACAGGTTCTGCCTCAGAAATATAAGGTTTTGTTGGAAGCCTTACGCCGTCTAGCTGACCACGGACGCAACTACCACGAGTATCGAAGCCGTCTGCGCAACACTGCTCCACCTGCAGTGCCGTTCTTGGGTGCGGCCTTTTGTTGTCTGAAAATCTTGCCTAACTAGGGACTTAAAACACCGCTTGTTCCCCTTGTAGGTCTGTATCTGACCGACGTTACCTTCTGCCGAGAAGGCAACCCATCTCATCGAGCTTCGCCGCTCAACACAAACAAGAAGATTCTAAACTTCAACAAGTATCATAAGCTTGCAAGAATCATCCAGGGTGAGTGGGGTTTAGTCGAATTCTGAGATTTCTGAGATTGTGCTGACCGATTCTGGATATCTCAGATATGCAACGTTTTCAGGTTCAGTACAACCTGAAGGCCATTCCTGAGGTTCAGGATTACCTGAATGTCGCATTTGAGAAGAGCAAAGATCACGGCGACCTTCAGGATCTCTACCGGCGGAGGTAAGCCTTAAGGCTGTGACTTTCTAGTCCACTCAGTACTTACAAACATTTTTTCTCTCAATCAGCCTACTTGTTGAGCCAAAGCAACCTGCTGATCATCCATCAGCCATGACGAGCGATATGCGACAGCTCTTCAGTTGGGCATCCCGATCAAATCCTCAATCCACTTCTTCAACATAACCATCGCCTTAGAACATCATCGCTCCACTGTCCCTGTCTGCTTTCGCTGTCTGGATATCCTGAGACCTTCTACTTCAATGAAGCATACCTTTGCACCTTTCTATCCCCTATTTATCTATTTTTTCTTTCATCTCTTATGGGTTTATATAGTTTCTTTTATTTCTCTCTCTCGATTTGTTCATCCGTGGATATCTTTAACATGCATTTCTGGGATCGACTACCATATCCACATTTTCCTTGCTTTGTTTATCTCCTTGTTCTATTTAGTGGCATACTATATCTTGCCGTCCATGACAACTACTCGATCTATATTTACCCTGTTTTGGCGTTTGCTATTCTTCGATTTCTATTTCTAACATTTCTCTCCATCCTGATATAATACCTAAAGGCTGTACTCGAACTCAATCTCTCAGGCAGTCTGGTATTGGCGCAACTTCGATTACGAAGGGAGTTTTGAAATGGATGCATTTTCTATCTCCTGCAATTGAGTCTGAAATGGTGTACCAGTCTTCGAATGGACAATTGTTACCCACGCTAGGCAGACAGACACAAAAGACTTGGCCTGGAGATGTACGTTTGGCCACGGTATATAACCAAAAGGCCAGCGTTCTTATAGTGGCAACTGTTGCGCGACCAAGCAAAACTATTCGTACAGAATGCGTTTGGCCTTGCATTAAGAGAGGTTGAGGTATTTTACAAAACGAATATCTACACTGAATACTCCGAATGACACCCGAAATCGTACTCCGGAACAAGGTATCTCCAAGACACAAAGTAATCTCATGTAATAACAGAGGGAATAAAGTAGCTTCAATATATGCCTGAAGTAAGAGAAGATTTCAGCCAAATATCGAAATAATCAATGATAGACACTAACCAGATGTGCTATGAGTGTACCGCAGCACATGGTAAGTTGCTTGATTGGTCCCCTTCTTCTGTTTGAGATTATCAAAACCACGGATTAAGGGTAAAGATGGGTATGTATCAAGGGATACACCTGGGCCCTGATATGATTGAAACCCTGAGTCTTTAGATTCTTGCCAAACGATACTGGGAAGTACTTACGAAGTCATATACAAATGGCCGACTTTGTGTAACGCCGAAGAACCTCGAGCTCTCTAGTATGACAGAATACACTGGTGAAGGGTCGTTCCCTGGAGCATGGACGCTCCAACCAGTGGCGGGTTTCCGAATGTCCCAGAAAGAGACAACAGAGTGCCTGGCTGTTCCAGCTGCGATATGGGAAGCTGATCCACCGCCCGATGAGACTGAATAAATGGGCTCGTATGACCAGCGGTCTACGAGAGATAGGATAGGTGTATGAATAGGGATTATATGGGTTTGGTTTATAGTAGTTGATGCATTAGTTGTTTCCGAGTTTGGGGATAATGGACTGGGCGCCCTGTTGGTAGTATAGCGGCAGGAGGTTATGGAAGGTACGCGGAGGTCATATACTCGGACCTTGCCGTCGTACCATCCCGAGACGAGGATTTGAGGCGAGGAACCCCATTGAGCATTCGGAGGCCCTTTAGAAAGGCCATATACGGCTGAAGACGGGAGCTTGTCTGCTAATGGAAGCTCTCCGGCAAGCATTTTCTTCGAATGCAGGATTGCGCTGGGTAGAGGTGATAATTCCCCACCTTCGAAAATTGGGTGGACTGTAAGAGGCGTAGTGGAAGCGGTACCAAATGCTGCATATGGTGTGGAAGACGATAATGAAAGGTAAGATGTCCAGCTTCGAGACCGAATGTCAATTTCATGAGTTGGCGACGTGAAGGAGGTGTTTGTGAGCCTGGCTGAGCCGTTGGATGATAGAGCGAGGACAATGTCAGCTTGTGACGACAGGCTCTCTACAAAGTCACTCGCTGGCATTTCTGGCAGCCTATACCGCGTGATAGAGAGTTCTGGTGTTGATGGAAGCCTAGATGCGTTCGGTCTTGATGGGTTAAGATAGATTCTCTCGATGGCGCCATCTTGGAAAGCAATATCGAAAGTGCAATTTTTGTCTCCATCTTCTATGGACACAAGAGCTGTGATATTTCTTGGTCGCTCCGGATGATCTTGCAAAGAAGCAGACCCTTCAAAAGACACAGGTGGAGCCACAGAGGCGTATCTGGCGTGGCCGAAGGCGTATGAATATATGTGGTTTCCCGCGCCAACGACGAGACGAGAAGGGGTGATGACAACTACAGGCTGGTGCTTTCCAGACCATGTCCTTGAAAGTGGGCGAGCTATAAATGCCTGAGTATCCCAGGACAAATCCGACTTGGCATCATAGCGAGCGATGGTACGTGGTTGCCAACCACGCTTAGCGGCAGACAGACTATATGATTGACGCGGGTGCAAGTACAGGTAGCTTGACCAGCCAAATTCCGTTATCTAGAAGGTACGATAGCAATATTAGCGCTATGGCTTGGAGTAACAGTGTTTGAACTCTTACCGCTGAGTGAACTACCCTGCAAGTTTGGGCAAGCGACGATAAATCGTCAACGTTGAGAGATTCGAAAACAAGGATGAGAACATCCACTGGTAGAGAGCTGAAGCTCATTGTGGCTTCAGAAGTCCGAATAATAGAAGTAAATTTTGCAAGCAATGTTGAGGGTTATCAACCTTGCAAAAATAACGTCAACTCTGGTGTCCAAAGATAAATATCAAAATTCGATGAATTCTAACCTCAAGAATGCAGCAGAAGTGGGTATTCCTGGAGACTAGTATCACTGCAAATACAAGTGATATGACGATGAAGAACTTTAGTGAGTGTGATGATGATCCTGGCCAACATTGAAGCCAAGTTTATATCTGCTTCAGGCAGCCTGCGATCCGACCCTGCGAACTTCCGAAATGACTTAAACTCGCATCCGAGTTTCCAAGGAACTGTGACTACACACCCAGGCAGTGCTTAAACATTTGAAGTTTTGAGCAGACACTATGACAGGACTGCTGTGCAATTCGACATATCAAGCTGTTCCTCTGAGAACAAATGAAATCTCTCTGCCACCGCGGTCTTTACACAAGCTTCTTGTGACTTGACCGAAGGCTAAACTTTATTTCAATGTTCACAAACGCCAAGAAAGTTTTGGTTACTGGAGTCATTTACTGGGGTATACAATCATGAAAAATGTGGGTTAGTTGTCAAGCATCGGCGTCACCTCGGAGTTGATCATCGTTTCAGCTCTCAATCTCCTGCTGAAGAAAGCGGCCCTAGGCGCATTGCACATATCTGAGGAGCACGATGCTCCAAGGTGTCACCCTGAGACTAGAGTCGCAGTGCAAGATGACATTCTTGAACAAATCAACATCTCGCTCGTCTCAACCATTGTCTGGCTATACGAGGCTGCAGGAGCTACCGCGTAAATCGTCTACCGCGAGTCTCATTGGGAATTTCTTGCTCTCTCGAACGGTTCTCTTGCGAAGTAACGCGAAACGCCTGGCAGCCAGTCTGTAGTATCTCAGCAGATTTACCTCGCCCATTCCGTATCCGCTTGTCCTTTATTCGCGGGATGGACGACTCAGACTTTTGAGACAATCAAGAAACCTACTTCTTGGGCGTTCAAGGCTTTCCTTCAATGCTCCAGCAGGCATCTAGACATGAGCCATTGATAGAACCGCTTGAACATGTTGGCGCCAATTATGAAATTCGATGGCTGGCACAGTTTCCGGAATATATTCAAGCGTGCCATGAGGCTATCGAGTCCTATCTTCAAGTCAGTAAATGGGGCTCCGTGATTTCAATTTATCGCGACGTTTACTTACATGATTCTATAGTGCCGTCCGACCATATCAGTTACACCTCCCCCCACGATATCAGATTCCGGCGGCTTCAGCTTTGGAGTAGGCTCCTCCATTTTTGAACCAAGACCAAAAGAGGGTATACCCAACCGTTCTGCAGAACAAATTTTAACATCTCTAACCCCTTGCACAACAGAAGTGACCTGATGACCACTCGCGAGCGAAAGGCAGCTCAAGCGCTGTAGCCACCGTTACACTTTGATTAGGGCTGTGATATTGGCAATGAAAGAGACCAGAACCAGAGATTGTACTGTGTTTTCGTCTATGATGGAAATCACTGAGATAATTGATTTATTTTAATATTTAAACTCTTCCAAGAACACGATAACGAAAAATTGTCGCTTTAGCATACCAATCAGGTAGCATTTGAGAATCTGAAAAAATGAGCTGAGCTCGGGCTTAGAACGTTGGGAATAGCAAAACTATTAACACCAGCAAACGCGCATTGAATATTATGCCGAATCTACAAAGAGAATGAGATAAATGTTTGGAGAGCAGTAAGGCAACCAGCTCATGCACCTTCTGGTTCCACTATTAACGTAAGTAACAGAGACGTATCCAACGATTTCACTGTCTGCGCGAGTGACTTCGATGTTGGCACAATACTGCCATCGCGTCTACCTTGGGATACTTACCAATGGTGGGAGAGCGACGCACTTGGAGATATTGGGGGGATTTTGGGGAGCGAAGTGGAAGACCACGCGCCAAACGAGTGACATTTGAGAGTTCTCCGACCACTTGTACGGCGGACTGAAGTGTCTGTGAAGAGCGAGCCAGAGGAGACCTTACTGCATTCAGTAGTTCCCTTCCATCGATGGTTGGCGGGTTTGGAGAAGCAATGGTGGTCAAATAAAAGACGGAAAGGACCAGAAACAAGATTTTAAGATTGGGAGGCTTTGAACATCTTGTTGAGTCTGAATTGGGCAACGAACTGAAAAGAACAAGGGAAAAATTAAACAAGTGGTCTCAGGAAAAGCTTCGTTTCATGTAATCTTAGTTATGGGGTCTCGAACAAGATTTGGAAGCAGAGGTCATCTTCTATACTGAATAAATTCAAATTGGTTCGGTGTTAACTGATCTAAGATGAGCCTTTTGGATACTGAGAGTGAAAGGGATTTTTAGAAACACAGAGCTTTCAAGATTTAAACATTCTGTAGCGGCATCAAGCTTGCAAAATGAGAGGAGACCTCATGAGGCAATCAAGAAACTTGATTGACACTCACCCTCACTCACCTCAGGCGGCGTTCGTCACGGGCGCTTCACCTGATTCGCATGAACGTCCTCAACGCGGACCGATGACACCTGGAGGGACCCCGCGAGCAAAGGCCAGGCAACTGAAACTCGTTCTCTCCCTCACCTTAATTTCTCGATGCTAAATAACGAGCCAGCTACCGAGCCACGCATTGAAATATGAAAACTAGGAATTCGCAAAACGGGTAATGACATTTCGCGTGCTGGGGTGTGAAGGTCGAGTCCATCAAGACTTGAAGTACGAGATTTTCTGAAACTTGCTGCTATTGTACGTGTACTATCTGAAGCTTTCTGCTGTTTCTACTAAATAAACCGTTTACATTTGCTCAGACGACGAGACTAGCTTAAGACTATACGTTTTCTCCACTAACACCTGACCAACACGAACTTGGAAGATGCTCCTAGCTGGGATCGTGATTCCCTAACCTTTCCACTGGAGATGACATACTTAGTTTGTATGGAGAGACGAAAAGAAATGAGAGAAGCGGACTCTGGGTTGAACCTGGTCTACGAGCGAGCAAGCCTTTCCGCGTACAACGTAGTTGGGTGGTTGTGCTCTTGGAACACGGCAGAGGTTTGTCAGTTAACATAACATTGTGTTTGAATACTAAACCAGTTCACCTTTTCACAGTTGAATCTGGCCTTGGCCGAATTTTCACCCTTGTAGAATTGTATTCAAGTTCACGCTGTCTGGTTTGCCCGTTCACATTGAATGGGAATAGACCAGCCCGCTGGGTGACATGACGTTTCTTGGGATTCACATTGACCCAACTTATGTAAAGAAACCTACTTACTTCAATGCCGCACGACTCTAGAATTCGTTATTCTTGAAAGATTCCACTCCGGTTTCCATATCTTCAGATTTTGTTGCCAGCTGCGATTTGATAGTTCGCAATCGTTTGTTCCCATCTGGTGAAACTTCCAGCCAGAATGAGGAATGGTAATGGGATCGTTTTACGAGGTTCGGCATTTTATCTGAAACGTGAACGTTGACTGATTTTGGATCCGTGGGCGCTTAGATATCGTTCTCCTCCTTCCTTTGGGGCAAACAGACCGCGAAAGCTTAAATACGCCTCGTGTATCCAATCCAACGCATAGATAGAAACTGCGAGGACTTGTGACGAGTCGTTCGTTGCTCTTTCCCATTCCTGCTTACTCTACCATGGAACAACTTGCTGAAGCTTTCTCTAAACTACAGCCTTCTGATATCGCCAAAATCAATGCCGATGCAGAGAGAAAGATGCTCCGCGACCGAAGCCTTCAAAGTCAAAACCTTCAGGTTTTACCTCCTCTCCCAATGACCGAGGACGAAAGCAGGCTTCTGAGCGAAATGAATCCTTCAAATCCAGAATTCATGAGCATGATGGCCCAGGGGCTCAAAAACCCTTATCCTGCTCGTACGACCTTGCCATGCGCAAACGTTCAGCCAAAAAAGTACGCTGTTTGCGATAAACCAGGAAAGATGGCTTGCAGCGCTTGTCGACTTGTGTCATATTGTTCTAAAGTAAGTAACAGTTGCTTTTCTTCAGCATTGACATCATCATCCGGCTGTCTTAGGAGTGTCAAAAGAGTCATTGGCATTTGCATAAGCAAGGTACCCTAGCGACCTCGTTATTTTGCAACTTGGTTTTGGGTATTGAATCTAGAAATTATCCTTGGCAGATTGTTTAAATCCGATGCGCTCAGAACATTGGCAACCATGCTGGGTGAGGGAGGGCCGACCCCCTGCCTTTGTTACAGATGGTCCAGAAGGTCAAAGCTTGGAGGACAAGCGCCTGTCCGCTGGCCTTATTTTGTAAGGCTTCTACAGGAGCTTTTCATGAATCAAAGCTGATTGAGCGATGGCCATAGATGGGGTAACTCGCCAGCTATGGATGTTATAAACTTCGCTGTCAACGAGAAGGATCTCAAGAAGAACTTTTCCCTTGCCTTCATAGGTGTGTATGCTCTCTTTAATGGAGTATTCGCTACCGTAAGCTAATTGCCGCTAGCCTCTGGCGACCTTCGTCATGTATTACGAAGTGTCAACAATTTACCAACCAATTATCTAGGCAATCTCAACATACTCGTTAACGATTACAACCTTCCGATCGTTTGTCGTAACATTATCCTGCTCCTTATACTGGCAAACGTTCCCGACGAAATGGAAGCTGCCGACATCGCTCTCCACTTCTGGTACTCGGTCTTTATGCCGATGTCATATCGGATCCGTCTTGCGATGATAATTGAGAAATTCTTCTCCGACTTCGCAAACAGCGGCGAATCGCCAGTCAGCCTGGGACAACATTGCTCGTTGTCTACCTATATTCCAATTATGGCCCAGGCGAAGGATTATTTTGCGCATTTCTTCACATCGTCCTTCTCGGTTGGCGACATACAGGATGAATATTCTCGCGTCAGGACTGCACCATCACGCTGTGATTTCAGAGATAGGATGTATAGTGGCTTGAAACCATCTCATCGAGTTGCCTTTCAAGAATACCGACGCTTTGGGATCCTCCTTCCGTTTGGTGCTATGAACGCTCACATGAACATCCCAAATACCTCGCTTTTTACGCTTAAAGGCGAGTGGTGGCAACCCGATTTTGCAGACCCACTTGAAGGCTGGGAGTGAGTGAATTTGGGCACACTTAAACAATTATTGATGGCTTTCCAGCATGGATTGCGTAATCGAGGACGGGAAACGACACGGAGCCACGCCTGAAGACATTTATGGCTGCCTTTATTTTTCACTGCTCGACCAACTTTGTTCATTTGCTCGCCGGCTGAGAACTACCAAGATTGCCTTCACAATGCTTTGCATGGACGCTCGAGATATCCCGGCCACTATTCGAAGCAACGACCTTTCCGCTTTAGGTATTCCTTCTTCAATCCGATACGACAGGATAGCCGTCTCCAACATCTTGGACGCCAACTACGTAGGTATTGAGGGTGTCTTAACGAGGTGGGGCCCGTTTTTGGTTGATACCAAAAGTGCTGCTATAGTGGGATACCTCATGAATTGGACATTTCGTCAACGTGATGGTCGTGCTACAGGGGCAAATCCCCACTCAGTTACCGATCTTACACAACGGGCATTGGAGAAAAGTGGCGTCAGTCTGATCTTGTATTCGTTCAACAATGTGAACTCACAAAAACAAAAGATTACGCCAGAGACCACGAAGAAGCGAACTTCGACTTTCAAAGGCCCTAGTCTGTAAATTTCTTGTCCTTATCTAGTCGCATTATTGACTTTTTATCTGCAGGGGATTTTGAAGTTTTAGTGTTTCGAGCAATGAGTGTCATTGATGCGTTATACGAAAACTGGAGACCTTTTTCAATGTATCTCAAAACCGAAAATCTTGAGGGTATCCTTCAGAAGACCAAGCTTAAAATGCGAGAGAGGCACAGGATCGTCCCTCAAGTATAGGAGTTCTCCAAGACTGAAGCTGTTGATTTACTGACTAAAATCAACTCCAGCGTATACTGGCCCCACTGGAAGGATCCGCGAGCGCATTGCCTGTGTTCTCCGACGATGATTCATGGTATAACTATGTGAGTTATTGGTTTGGTCTGGCACTCTTCTAATCTAACTTTTACATTTTACCTAAGACTACGTTAACAAACTTCACTTGGACGGAGCGTTTTGTTGAATTCGAACGTGCATAGACCTCGAATAAGGTCCAAAAGTAAACTTAGCGATATAATACTATCGCAAATTCTTCTTTGCTTTGTGAGAGCCATTCCTGCTAGCTCGTTGTTTAACGTGGAATATATAAGACCATCATCAGTGACTTTGACCATATGATTTGGGATTTCGAGAGTAATGATAGCAATGGATAGGTTGCGTTTCTCAATGCAGTTTTCAAGTCAAGCCTTCAGGGTAAGCTACCTGCTTGACGATTACCAATTTATTTATTTTGCGTTCAACCTCGGGTCAAACACCTTGATGGGCCTGGTCAACGACATATCTTTCGAAACTTCAACCAGCACAAGTTGGCAAATGTTGACCGACGACATAAGTTTTCATTAATACGCTTCCACGCTCTTATGTTGGAATTTCGATTTACGGTCCGCGCGACCTAAATTTATCTTGTTTCCTATTTCGGTTATCATCCCCCCTGTCTACCGTTTTCCGATACTCGACGCGTATTTATTCACCGTTTCCTGCTCGATAGCCTCGGTCTAATCTCCCTGCTTAGTTACTTATTTACTAAGCTTATGTTTCCAAGTTACAGCTCTTTTATTTATCATGCTCTAGTCACTACTGCAGAAGTACTTAAGACATGTATTCCTTACCTTTTATATATCATCTTCTCTCTCCCTCTCTTGAGGTGTCTGAGCCTCTCACAAGTACCTCAGGTTGACGTTGGACTTAGGTCGCGTTACCTAGCCTGTCCTAAGTTATTCTAACATCTTAATCCATCCCACCCATCATTACAGGACCGGAAACTGCCACTTCTTCGCAAAAAAAACTTCACAGCAATTGAGGGAAATGGGGGAAAATAGTCATCATTGGGATGCCTGTTGTGTTTCATTTGGCTTACTATATTTATAACTTACAACTAATTCGACAACGTTCGTGGTACACAGTGCAGATGTACAGATGAATCTCCGATATTTGGAACATGATTGCGGGAGTTGAGCCTGAGGTTTATGGTACGCTTCCTCAATTCCTCGCCGAAAAATCTGAACCCTGACCATAAATTCATTTTTCAGGCTATCGAGATCTTCAAATTGTATGCCCTGGAATTTTGCAAATCTGGAATAGCTGTGCATACAATGGAGCGCTAAAGCAGACGAACACAACCTGTTTGAGAACACGGGGCTTGACCGTGAGCCTGACGAGAGCGCTTTCTTTCGGATTCCACCCACCCCACTCACCTTGCTAGCACTGTGGATTCCCCATACTGTACCAGGTGGTGTTATGTTCGAAAAATCCCAGAATACGCTCATAACTGGAGGACATTCAATCAGACAAATGGAAGAAAAACCCGTTCGTTTACTTGATTCTCTGATAGATGGTGTCGTCCTAACGTGCCGCCGAACTTAGCATTAGAGGTTTTTCTTGACAAATTTGCACCTGGTGCATTCCATATCTCAGCAGAGCGTTACGATGCGCCCAAATGCCATCCGGAAACCAGAGTCGCGGTTGTTGAGGATCTTTTGGAGCAAGTGAAGATTGCAGTGGCTTCATGCATGATTTGGTTGTATGGAGCTGCTGGTGCTGGGAAGTCGTCCATTGCCCAAACCGTTGCGGAGAAGTGTAGTCAAGAAGGCCTCCTCATTGGATCCTTTGTTTTTTTACTCGAACAGCACCGTTGCGTCACAATGCGAGATGTCTGGCAGCGAGCCTCGCACATCAACTCGCTCAATCCATTCCCTCGACTGTATGCTACATTGCCGCATCCATTCAGAATGACCTAGCCATCTTTGAGAGTTCAAGCGTTGATCAACTTCGGCAACTACTCCTCGAACCACTCCGTCGAGCTTGCGAAGACGATCCACCGTTAAAGTCGCCATTTCTGCCAAGGCTTCTCATACTTGATGGGTCTGATGAATGCGATTCAGAACTGCCGGCCATCCAGCAACATCTGCTCGCCGTTCTAGGAAAGGTTCTCCAATCCATGTCAATTCCTCATTGTCAGTCGACTCGAAATCCAGATTTACTCCACCTTCGAGTCGCCTCTGATCCTATCTCATATTCAAACATCGCATGTTGGTTTAAACGACAACTACAACGCCGACGCTGACATCCGGATTTTCGTCAACGACAAGTTCGAATTTATCAAGCAAACTCACCCATTTCGAAAATACCTTCCTCACATGTGGCCAGCTCCTGCGGACATTGATATGATTGTCGAAAAATCATCCGGTCAATTCATCTTTGCCGCCACTCTGGTTCAATACGTCGGTTCTCTTCGTCACAAACCGCACGAACGCCTCCAGGCCGCTCTCAATTGGTCAGAACGATATGCATCTCAGCTTGGAGAATCTCCTTTCAAAGAGCTCGACGCGCTTTATTTACACATCTTCTCTGGTGTTGAAAATGTGGTCCTAGTCCTCTCCATACTCGACGTTCTTTTTAACTCAAGTGGAGCAAAGACTCGGTGCTGGCTGTCTCCATCATGAAGAAACTCACGAAGAATAGCCAGAAGTGGCACAATTCCTTCGTCCTTTACAGAAGAGAATATCTGCAGGTAGAGTGCGTCGAGCTCTCGAAACGGCGAGTTGATGAGTTGACACGCATACAGTTGCGATGACTCGAAAGCTGCTTCAAGTCATTCGTGAGGTTTGTGGTTGTACGCTTTAATGTATCGGACGAGAGTGGCCTCAAAGATGAACTGGACAGACGATCTCTGGACAATCATGTTTACTTCTTCATCAGAGGGCCAAGCGACAGGGAGGTAAGCCCTCATGTGGTGTGTTCGCTTGATTTTGTCCAGCTCGTCGATGACGTATGACGCGATGTCTACGGCAGCGTCCTCGTTGTTGGGCAAGCCAATGTGTAGGCCATGATCTCGGGCACCTCGAAGGTGGAGGTTATCTGAATTTCCAGTCGGCTGGCAATCAAGACGACGATAGGGATGGGAGTGGTTTGAAAAACCTTCCCAAGAATCTCAAGAATGTGTTGTTGAACAATGGGAGTATCCGAATCACATTCGTCCAACTCATCGAGAATGAGAAGCTTGGGTAGAGGGTTCGACAACAGTTCCGGGTCATTCATGCAGGCCTGACGTAGTGGCTCTACCAAAAGCCGCTGAAGTTAGTCCTCGAGTGAGCTTCGAATATTGCTGGGTGGTTCTTCACGCAGATAGTCATATATTCGACCGTTGAAGGTATTGCTCTGCCCAACTGATAGGTAAGACTGGCCGCAAGGCGCTTGGCATTGTTACGCAACGATGCTGCTCGGAAGAAAAAGAAACAGCCGATGAGAAGACCTTCCTCAGCACTCAGCTCGGCGATTGTCTGTGCGATGGAGGATTTCCCGGCACCTGCAGATCCAGACAGTCAAATGATGCACGAGACGACCACGGCGTCTATCTGTTCCATGATATTGTCGATGACGAAGACGCGGGTTTCTGCCAAACATTTTGGTGGGTCGGAACGCTCCTGTGAGCAATGAAAAGCGCCTGGCGCACTTTTTTCGGCAAGCAGATCTAAAGCTGAAACGACCAAAGTTCAAACAAATCCACGGCCTAACGATAAAGATGAACTTACTAGCTTTACTTCCACCCCGTATTACAGTAAATGTTCCACCGGTGATAATTAGATTTTTTGAGTAGTCAAACATGACTCCGCGGTTCGACGATAAGTAGTTGTTATTTCCTTCACTTGTGGACACGATGCATTTATTCGTACTCGAACGTTGGCACTGCTGGCTTGAAGTCCAGTTACAGACAAGGAGCCAACGTAAACCTTCACTACAACTGACAATGAAATCAATCTGAAAGCAAATATGCTAGATTGAGCACAAGCAAGGGAAAAATTGAAAGGAAATACAGACCACTGGCAAACCATCTGTCACCTGCACGTCGAAGATGCATCATAGCGTAATGGCAATGGTAGTTTGAGTGATTGCCAGCTCAAAGGACGTGAGTTACAACCCTTGCTTTGTTCATTAAGACGTAAGGCGATGTACAACACTTTCTGAGAAGAAGGCACGCAGCCGTCCAACAAACGGTTGACAGACAAGTGATGAACACAGCCACCCACATTCGTCCGTGGCCGTTATCGTCGAACCAATCGACTTGGATTAACGAGACTCTCTCTTGCAATTTCGAAGAGCCAAACAGCCTCCCCTGTTGGAAATGCTTGGCTGCATAAATCATTGGTGACTTGGACGTGAACAGCAGATATTCTTAGATCTAACTTTGGTATACCTTCCAAGGTGCTGCTGGGCAGTGGGAAGGGTTTCCAACAATATGTTCTAAAGACATGTTCCACTCCTGACAGCCGCAGTCCCCGGTGTCGTCGGATGTTCGATAAATAATATATGTTGCTCTATGCAGTTTTGAAGCCTGTGACTCATAAACTTCACTATCCAAATTGAGCTCTGCAAAGTAATCTGACTAAATCACCTTTGCCTCTAGTACCTTCTCCTGGTTTTACAGATGGAAACCAGTATCACAAGTTTCTCACACCCAGAAATAGCAGGCTCTGGAAACAGACTTCCTGTCCCACCAAATGCTTCGTTGGTTGCCATGATTGCTGTAGGCATTGTACTCCGAGGTAGCTACGCCTACACACTAATTATTTACCGGTTGACAACACTCATAGCGATCAAAGATATCACACTTGAGTGCTCTCAGCAAGATGCACAATATCACGCTTTCGACTTTCTACAAATGACAGTGACGATTGTCGACGCTATCGGTGAGAAAAGAGAGCCTAGGCCGCTGGTTTGGTTGGAGAGGACCTCCAAGACATCGTGGAAGTATCACGATTCCATTGAATGGTAGCGCATCCTGATTTATCATGTATAAGTACGCTGAATCTAATCCCTCGAAGGAACCCAAACATCAGTGAAGTCGCCCTCGTCGTTCGATCGGAGAAAACTGGGGATTTTGGCCATCTCACTTTGACAAAAGAGACCGTCAAAGCTGCCTCGCAGGATGATTGTATGTCAGGCTTGTTATAAATGAAAAACTCTTGCTGATTCTCAGAGTCATAGCATCCAAGTACCAAGTAATACAGTATAAGATGGACATCACCACGTCAGATACTCCACTTATCTGGGTAAAATTCACCGTTAGTAAGAAAACATCAAATTCAGAAAAATCCACATAGCTAATTTACAGATAAGGTACAGCGAATTCGTCATCTAGCCACCATAACCCAGAAAACGTTTGTTTGGACGCCAATCTCGGAAAGCACTACCACAGTCTCGGCGAGACTTCTAGGAGGCGTTTCTATCAGACCAAAAACCTTGCTGATCTAAATGACGCTATTGAAAATCTGCAGAAAGCAATTGAGACAGTTCCCAAAGGCGATCCCGATACAATTGCCATCTTAGGCACTTTGGGAATCTCGTTGTTGGCACGCTTTCAACTGAGGGGCGATCTTGCGGATATCTCACAGGCCATTGAACACCAGCTGCATGCTGTTCGACTTACTTCGGAGGATCATCCTGGATTGCTTGATCGATTGACCATCCTGGCGATGTCATTTAAACATCGCTTTGAACAAACGAATAACCTTTCTGATGTTTTAAGCGCCATTGACCATCAACGAAAGGCGATTGGGCTCATCCCACAGGCCCACCCCAACTTGCCTTTAGAGCTGGAAAAACTGGGAAGCTTTTTCTGGAGTTGTTTTCAGAGAACCCGTAGCATTTCTGATATATCCGAGGCAATCGAATATCAGCAAAAGGCAGTGGAAATTACTTCAGGGGATCATCCAGACTTAGCTCGCCGGTTACATATTCTCTCTACATTATTCAAACAACGATTTGACGCACACCCGCGATATCTTTCTGATGTTTCCTACGCCATTGAACATCAGCAACGAGCGGTCCTGCTCACTTCAGAGGGCAATCCTACTCTCCCTTCACAGCTGGAAGTACTCGGAAACCTCTTCTGGACGCGCTTCCAGCAAACGGGTGACCTCCCCAACCTCTTTGATGCTCTTAAACAACATCAACAAATCATTTTGCTTACTCCAGAGGGTCATCCTGATTTGCCTCGGCGTCTGAACAATATCGGCTCAACATTTGCATTTCTCTTTCAGCGAACGAGCGATATAACCTACATATCCAGCGCAATCGAACATCAGGAAAAAGCCATCTTACTTGCACCAGAAGACCACGTCAGCTTGCCTTTCTGGCTAAACAGTCTTGGAAGTTCATTCACACATCGCTCAACCCAAACACGCGATCTTGCTGATGTCTCCAGCGCTGTCAAATATCAGCAGAGGGCGTGCTCGCTCACTCCTGAAGGTCACCCCATATTGCCCAGCTATCTGAACAATCTTGGAACCTCACTTAGAGTTCGTTTTGAGTACACAGGTGATCTCGACGATTTATCCGACGCTATCGAACATCAGAAAGTCATGGTTTCACGTTTACCTGAGGGACATTTCCATTCAGCTAGCCAACTACACAATCTTGGAAATTACCTTTTTCGTCGGTTTGAGCAAACTTCGGACGTGGCAGACTGCCGGGAAGCTATCACAAATTATCATCTCGCTACGAGACAGACAGCTTCCCATTTCTCAGACCGACTCACAGCTGCAAAAAGCTGGGTTGATTGTTCCCGCAAGTTGCAAGATCACGCCGAGACCCTCGAGGCGTATGGTCACATCATCGGGCTTCTTTCAGAGTTTGCCAGCCTTGACAGAACCATTCAAAATCGATATACCAATCTCGTCGATGTCTCAAAAAATACAGCCGAGGCTGTGGCTTTCGCTCTGACAACAGGAAGCGCCAATGCCGCTTTGGAGTGGCTTGAGCAGGGCCGCTGCATTGTGTGGACACAGCTTAACTTGCTTCGGACACCAGTCGATACTCTACGGCTGCATGATAAACAGCTCGCAAACCAGTTCTTGACAGTGTCGAAAGCGTTAGAGGCTTCAGGATCCCGTCCAGATCCTTTCGGAAAGTCTGTGGTAGACAAAAAAAATGTCGATCATGATTTGATCACGGATCAAGTACATGCCCACGCCAAACTTGCTCAAGAACGAGAGGAACTCCTTGCCCAGATTCGCAACATACCTGAATTTACCGACTTTCTCCGCCCACTCAAAGCTCCAAGTATTCTTTCTCAGCTACCTGAAGATGGTCCTGTCATTATCATCAATGTACACCCAGAACGATGTGAAGCGTTAGCTCTCCTTTATGGTGCTGACGAGCCACTACACATACCATTGAACAACTTCAGTTACGTACAGGCCGAAGTACTTCGTCGTGAACTTCGTGGACATTTGGCTTCTGAGGGGCTTCGCATGCGGAGTGACCGTGCTGGCAGGGTACGGCCCAAATCCAAGATCAGTTTCTTGCGTCAAACCTTACGAGAACTTTGGATTGGTGTAGTCCAGCCGATTCTAGAGAGTCTTGGATACTCTGTGAGTATTTCCTACCACAATGCTGCAGCTTAAATCTAAAGATTATCATAGTCTCCGCCCGCACATCGAAAGCGCATTTGGTGGTGCCCAACTGGTCCCCTGGTATTCCTTCCCATTCACGCAGCCGGAATTCTCAGCACAAAGACCACCAAAGCCGGCCCATGCCTGTCGGATTTTGTAGTTTCATCTTATATTCCAACTATAACTACTCTGCTCGAGAAAATCAGCAATGCCGGCAAGTTGAACCTGGAACAACCAAAGAACAACCTCTTCTTACTCAGTCAGCCTAATGCACTGCCGCACTTTCCAATTTCCGGTACCACCACTGAGACTCAAACTGTTCTTAAGCGAATG
This sequence comes from Crepidotus variabilis, assembly GCA_015657495.1. Classification (NCBI taxonomy): domain Eukaryota; kingdom Fungi; phylum Basidiomycota; class Agaricomycetes; order Agaricales; family Crepidotaceae; genus Crepidotus; species Crepidotus variabilis. The sequence goes on along the minus strand of MU157829.1, from coordinate 495,706 downwards.
GAGGATCCGGATATCGGAGCGGTGTTACTGGAAGGTGAAGACGGTACGCTGGACAAGGTGACGGAACAGATGAAATCACATGGATGGATACACTTCGCCACCCACGCATCTCAAAACACGAACGAACCGCTCCAAAGTGGGTTCTACATCCAAGGCGGACAGCTCACAGTCGATGAAATTATCCGACAACAACTTGTTTCTACCGAGTTTGCCTACCTATCTGCTTGCGAAACCAGCGTTGGAGACGAGAAACTATCGGAAGAAGTGGTTCATCTGGCGGCGGGAATGCTGGCAGCTGGATATCAAGGCGTCGTGGCTACGATGTGGGCTATCAAAGATCATTACGCGCCTGTAATCGCAGAGGACTTCTACGGATATCTTTTGCAGGCAAAACATGATCGTGGTGCTCGTCGGCTTGACAGTCGGATCGCGGCGTACGCATTGGACGATGCAATTCAGAGGTTAAAAGCGAAGTTGGGTGATGATGAAGCCGCGCTGTTGATATGGGTGCCGTACATTCATCTCGGGCTGTAAATTTAGACTTGAGTTGGGTGGAGGGCAACAGTTTTTCAAGCAGCTTGGATATGCACAAACTTTTATGAAAGTCAATAATTCGATTGATAATAAAAGTCCCAACTGCTCCCGCAGTCCCGATCATTAGCGAATGCCCTGCCCCCACAGACTCTGACTTCTTCACTTCCTCCGCGACTGACAACGACTTCTAAGCCTTCTAGCTGTTCAAGTAACGAGAACAAAAAGTCTCTCTCTGCTATTTTCCGAATGCTGGCCATATTGAGACGCTTGAACTTCGTTCTACCTTTTCCAGATCGACGAAGGAACTTGCACAGTTCGGAGACGGCGAACAAAGATTTTTCTATTTTTGCGATCATAGGTTCATTTTTGCCGGACGAATTCCAGAGCCACATTTGAAGGTTTGGACGTTGGGTATCATCGCCAAGTCTTCCAGAAAAGACAAAAAAGCCGAAGCCTCCGGAATATCGAAGCTCTCCTGAACGCCTATTTGTGACTTGGTTTGCTACATCCAAACGTCCGCATCTGGGAGTTCGATTTCAAGTGACTCGAGTCTGAAGAACTTTTCCAGCACAGGGTGAAGGAAAGCACTGTACTCGTTCTCGAGTATTTTTCGTCATGACAAGCGTCACTTTTGAAAGATCAAGACGTCGCTTAGCACTATTCCAGCGAAAGGAGATTGCCATAGATGGCCTCGGCTCATCATACCTAGTCGAACGTTGGTCTCCAGGAGATCTGAGTCATACAAGAAGGATAGAAACTGCGGTTCTAGTCGAATTTGGCAGCACGAATGAAAGATTATGAACGTCGCGTAACGATCACGAACAAAACCCAGCACGGCGGCTAGATTTTCCGCAGGGAAATTGTTGGAATCAAATATGGTGAAGCAGAAGTCGAAACCGCATGTGAACTTTGGCATGAGGTACGAGACAGCCGCATATATTGTGTTGACAACAGCACGAAGATCAAGGTGGCGAAGATGAGGCAGCTGGATTTTGCGATCGTTTTGGAAAAGCCTGAGGTGGTCGGGTGTGACTGGTGGAGTGTGACTAGTGTAGCGACATTTTCATCAAGTTCCAGGGTCTCAAGGAGAGGTGTGCTAAGAGACAGAAGACTTGCTGCATGGATAAAGGGAACGAGCTATTGGTGAATCGTGGTCTTCTCAGGCTATTCACACCTTGGATCGCGAGCACTTGAAGATTGCTGAATAAAGTCGATAAGCGTTCGACACGGCCAAGTGAAGCATGTTTGTATTCTTGTTATTGACAAAATACAGCGCTTCCAGTCAGAGAGAAAATCCCCAACGCTCGTACACAAGTAGAAATAAAAAAGTGCTGGCGAGGTTTCTTGCTCGATTGTGTCCATGCGTCATGATCATGTGGGCTGCGTATGTCTTCAAAAGCTAGTCCACTTACGTTGACATGGAGAGCTCCGATGGTTTTCCAAGAGGTTCTGACGACTTCTAGAAAGATCCGCAGTCCCAAGAAGTTCTTAATTTCCCCGTAGACATAAATCAGTCGATAGTACTTGCAACGCTGAAGCAAAGTTCGGTCTACTCCTGAGGCTCAGAGCAGTTGTTGAGAAAAGTAGGATCCATGAGCTTCGACCAAATCACAGGCGACGAGAGTGAAACTCTTCTCCATGTGTGGCACGCATATAGTGTAACTTTCAAGTGATCGCGATCGACCCAGTCTGCCAGTGGGGATGATATCAATCCTCTTAGGTTTTTTGAGTTACGCTCAGAGTTGAGAGGGGCTTGGGGTGTGTTCTGGCAAAAGGTGTTCCAGAGCATGTCGTCTGGGATGTTTTGACGCATAATGATTGTGTGGAGAGAACGAGGGACGATTAATTGAGCCAATCCACCGTGGAAAATATATATAAAGTGACCTGCCGGAACCTCGTTGAATCCTGTCACCACCGCATGCGCATCATCCTCCCAACTCTATTCAGTGTGTATCCAGAGTCTAATTCTTATAGTACTCCGAAAATATCCCCCAAAAACTTTTGGGAGCCGTTTATTCTAAAGATTAAATTTTGTGTCGTGGCACTCAGATTTGCACAGCGTCATGCTTAAGCGCTTTTGTCATCAACTCTAAACAAGAAACGACCACAGTCGGAGAAAGAGCCGTCCTGTCAGTCATCTACTCATATGTAATCGTTGGTGTTGTACTCTTGGATCGGCTTGAGGCCTTTTCCTTCGACCGTCCGCTGAGTTGGCCCATTTTCAGCGTCGTTCTCTTAAGGAAGACGTAAATTCCTAAATCGCACCTCACCAGCGGGGAAATACTCTAGGCAGAATGCGAAGCAGTTCCTTTGAAGAACTAGTTCACTGGTCGCCTACCCCATGAGGACAACAACCAAAATTTCTGACTACTCTCGCGAATTTCATCGCTATCGGTGAGTTTCCACCGGTATGCACAATGTTGCGAACTCATCGGCTTCTGACTCCTAATCCTTCGATTCAAAATTGTTTGATTGTAGACAATAAGTGTGGTCTTCTGTTCATGCCTTGAACGCGCGTTCTGCCGAAGTGACAAACTGCGTTCTTGTATGCAACTAACCAACGGGCCAATGCTCAAAGGCCGGACAGAAGACACATTTAAAAGGACCCATAAAACCTAAGAAATCTTCATTCTTCTCAGACAGCTCTCTCGGCCTAAAATTTTGCCAGAAGACGTACACAAGAAAATGGTAGCTGAACAGCGCGTCTGGTTCAGTACGCTCATTCTTTTGCCAGTGGCTATGAGCACTCATTCACTAAATATTTGAATAGTAACCGGGGCCTCTGGTGGCTTGGGGAAGTCACTCGTTGAAGCCGTTCTTGAATCCGGGGAGAATGTCGTTGCCACAGCCAGACGTATATCCACTCTGGATTACCTGAAAATCCAATATGGCCCAACGCGGATTTTAGTTGTCGCGCTCGACGTCGCTGTCAATGAACAGATTGACGAAGCTTTCAAAGCCATGATTGACCATTTTGGCCGTCTCGATGTCGTCGTGAACAACGCTGGCTCTGTAACCCAGTCTTCAATATGGTTTGAGAAGTTACTGATGCTGTATTCAGGCGATTTTTGGCGAGATTGAAGGAATACCGGAGGATGCAGCCCGAAAGCTATTCGACCTTCTTTTCTGGGGACCGGTCTATATCTCGAAATTAGTAAGAACTAGTAGATTAATTCATGCCACTGACGTACTAAACCCTTGCTCAGGCTGCGAAGACTGTTCGGGAGGTCAACAAACCTGGCCATGGTGCGGTCATTTTCAACATCAGCTCTGCCGGCGGGTATAATGCCAGTCCTGGTTTAGCTTTTTATGCAGCTGGTAAATTTGGTGAGTTTACAAGCTCTGTTATCTTTGAGTAACTTTCGTTGAGTTCTTTGTTAGCACTCGAAGGATTCAGCGAGGCTTTCAGCAAAGAATTACTGCCCGAATGGAACATCAAAATATGTATCATAGAGCCTGGAGGCTTTGAAACGGGCTGGCGTGGCTCTACTACAGTATACGACGAGCACCCTGCATACGTCAATAATCCAGCCAACTTTCGCGGTCTGCGCAATTCCATCCCTTACCTTGGTGATCCATTGAAAGGAGCAAAAGCGTTGATCAGATTATCGCATGAACCTAAGCTTCCGATGAGGATCGCTTTAGGCAGCGATAGTCACGCGATAGTGAAGACAAAAGCAAAGCTTGTGGCTCAGGATGCAGAGGAGTGGTCGTTTATATCGAGGTCGACTGATAGAGATGATCTGGATGGTGTGGCGTATGGAGAAATGATAATCAAGAAGCTGAAGGAAACATCCAACAACTAGGTAGTAGTTTGTTTCTCTTGCGCCCAAATGTTAGCCTTATCAAAAGAGTTTTACGTTTTGACATGTACTTAGTTAACACATTTATGAGGATCCATTAGGGATTTTCTTTGCTCAAACACAGAAGGACAATTAGCCCCTATTTTACCATCACATGACTCCGCGAGTATTTCGGCAGCAGCACTCGACGCAAGCCGGCCAAGTCCATATACACCTTCCACCGCAAAGTGCTGCCCTTCCACCGCGCGTCTCTTTTCAAGGACATTTCTGGACGCGGAGGCTCAAGGACATTCGTTTATAACCTCCTCTAGTATTTCAAGCCTCGAAGAAAGCTTCGCTTTTCAACAACGTCAGCGGTCAAGCACTCGGGCTCACCTAAAAGTATACATTAATCTGGAAGAAGAAGCCTGCAAGATAATGCGAAGAGATGTTAGAATTCTGCTGGTGGGGGATGGTAAGCTTTAGCCTTAGAGATGCGATGTTGTGTTTATCTGACTTGATGCCTGCCTTCAATTACAGAGGGAGTAGGGAAGAGCACCATCGTAACTTCGCTCATCAAGGAATCGTTTGTCGCTCATGTGCGCGTCTACTCTAGCTGCTGCTACTCAATGACTTCAACTTCTCAACATGTTTTATCTTGTTATTAGGTGCAACATATCGTACCGGAGGTCACAATACCTCCAGAAACGACCCCGGAGAATGTTACAACATACATTGTTGATTCCGGAGGTTCGTCAGACTAATTTACCTCAAAATACGCGTTTCTAACGACGATATTCTCTCTTCTTTGTCGTCTCCGCGCGTTCTTTCTTCTTACGTGCACACTCAACATCTCCTTACGTTAACCACTTCGCTGCCCCAGCCGGTCCTCAAGACCGCACCCACCTCGAATCCGAAATCCGGAAAGCTCATGTCATCTGCGTCGTATACAGCATCGACAACCCCCAATCATTTGACCGAATACCAACATTCTGGCTTCCTCATTTCCGACAGCTTGGTGTCAATGTTCCGGTGATATTGGTCGGGAATAAGATTGATTTGAGGGGCGGAGAAGTGACGAACGAGGCGCTTGAAGAGGAGATAGTGCCGATTATGAATGAGTTTAAAGTATGTTGATACTTTGAGGTTTATGGCCTCTCCTTGGACTGAGTGAATTGTTGTTAACGAAACGCTTTTCATATAGGAAGTGGAGACTTGCGTCGAGTGTTCGGCTAAACTCCCTCTAAACGTGTCCGAGGTGTTTTACTTTGCACAAAAGGCCGTCCTGCATCCAACTGCGCCTTTATATGACTCTCGGGAACATGTAAGTCCGCGTTCATGGGTCCCAAACCCGCCTGGCTGACTTTGTCTTCAAGGTATTGAAACCAGCGTGTATAGCTGCTCTCCGACGGATATTCAAACTCTGTGACACGAACAAGGACGGTATCCTCGATGCTGCAGAGCTGAACGAGTTCCAGGTTTGACTTTTGGTTGCTTTCTTTGCCACAATGAACTCAAATTTTCACAGAGAAAATGCTTTGACGCGCCACTTCAACTGCAAGAACTTGAAGGTATCAAAGCCATGGTTCAAGAACACGCAGAAGGTGGTGTACGGGACGAAGGCCTCACAGAAATCGGATTTCTTTACCTCCATACAATGTTCATTCAAAGAGGAAGACTAGAAACGACGTGGACTGTTCTGCGGAAGTTTGGTTATGCAGAGGATTTGCGGTTGACGGAGTCATTCCTGCTTCCAAAGTTCGTACCTTCACTCGGATGCATACAAGGAACTTTCCTGACATGTTCATGCTTATGTTTCTAGGTTTGACGTACCAACAGATTGCTCTGTTGAACTTAGCCCAATTGGATACCAGTTCTTCACAGAGGTGTTTGAGAACTTTGACAAGGTGAATTGATTTCCATAATAACCGAATAACAGTACCAATGCGGTTTTTAGGATCAAGATGGCGCACTGAAACCTTCAGAACTAGAAGATTTGTTCAGCACGTCCCCTGGCAATCCGTGGGCTGCGCAGAAGTTCCCTGATACGACGCTTGCAACAGATAGTGGTGCTGTGACGCTGCAGGGATGGCTAGCTCAGTGGAGGTCAGTCAATTTCTTGTGTCTACACTTTGAGCGGTCTCTCATGCTTTTATCTAGTATGACAACCCTCCTGGATCACAAAACAACACTTGCCTATCTCGCTTACCTTGGCTTTCCAAAAGAGCCTCGAACAAATGCTCTACAAATTACTCGAGCACGCAAGATTGACCGGCGGAAAGGCAAAGTGACTCGAAATGTGTTTTTGTGTTATGTTTGTGGTGCGGCCGGGAGTGGGAAGACGAGTCTGTTGAGGGCGTTTGCGGGAAAAGGTTTCATGGGGAGCTATGAACCAACGAATAAGATGATAAGCGTGGTGAATGCTGTGGATATTGATGGGAGTGAGAAGTATCTGGTGGTGAGTCGTGCTTTCTTGAATGTCATTGAACACCTGTTGTAAGCTAACATTCATGTTGGACAGTTGCAAGAATTTGGATCGCGGTACGAGGCCGAGACATTACGAAATCAAAAGAAGACAGATTTGGCGGATGTTATAGTCTATGTCCATGACTCGAGTGACACAAATTCATTTTCGTATATCAGCAATTTACGGGTAAGCCCCGTTATCTGACATGCCTTCTACCCAACTGACTCGAGGTGCCACAGCAACAATATAGCTTGGACCATATACCGACACTCTTTGTTGCCACGAAGTCGGATTTGGATTTGGCTTTGCAGGTATGTCCACGTTTCCATTCTTCTTTTACTTTGACGTACGAAAAACGCGTGGACGAGCACTAAATATGCCTTGCTTTTTATTTTGGATTACCCCAACAGCGACATGAGGTGCAACCTGATGTTTATTGCAGACGGTTGGGGTTGCAAGTTCCAGTGGCTGTTAGTGTGAAGGCAGGCCAAACTGCGGATGTGTTCCATGCAATCTGTAGTGTTGCGATGAACCCGTAAGTGCTTCCAGATCTTCTTCGGCGTATGAAGAGGGGTTAACAAAGGCTTCGCACAGGCTGTCCGCAATTCCAGGAGGTGCTGATCGTGCCATGTCGGCTACACGGAAGCTGAGGATGTACTTTACGTTGACGGCGATTGTTGGTGGATGCACTGCTGGATTGGTTATGCTAATACGGACGCTGCTGAGGAATGGGAGTGCTGGGTTGCCAGCCTGGAGTACACCCTGGGCTACATGGCTGGTTGGTTCAAAGAAATAAAGCCTTTAGAGTAGAGTCAGTGTTAGAAATGCAGGAGACAAAAGTGGAAACATTCCGGAGTCCGACGTGTAAGATCCGAATCTGGCAATTTAGTGACTCTCCTCGTCACAAAGCCCAACCACAGAAACCCTGCAACAGGCCACAATCCGCGTGTGGAAATTTGATATAGTTCTTTTCTTTCTATTTTTCCAAGTTTTGCATTTCAACCAACAACAGTCAACTTGTTTGAATTCAAAACACCTAGAATCAAAACTAATACTTTTTAGCCTCAAACATGGATGATGATATTTCGATGGATTCTGGTGCAGGCTATGGACTAGCACCACCGTTCGAGGAGAGATCACAGCAGCGGCAACCAGTACCAACTACTAGTATGGAAACAGGGAAAAAACAGCTGCAAGTATCCTTGTTCAACGCTTCGTGTTCGTGTCCCTGATCAAATCGCTTGGTAATTCCCCTATTTTCTTGTCTACAGAGATCTAGTGTTCGTTCAGGACTGTACAGGCAGTCAGGGAACCTACATATCATCAGCGACCAAAAACATCGAAGCCATCTGTGCGCACATCTTCGAGTCTGGTCGACTTCAATCACCAGAAGACCTTCGAGTTGGCCTCGTCGCGTTCCGCGATCATCCACCTCAAGATCATACGTATGTCACCAAGAACTTTGGTTTCTCGTCGGATACGAGTCAGGTGCATAAACATCTTTCTACGTTGTATGCAAGTGGAGGTGGGGATGGTCCTGAAGCTGTTACGGCGGCCTTGGCAGAGACATTGAATATGGAATGGCGACCAAATGCGACCAAGATGGTTGTGCTTATTGCCGATGCGCCGCCTCATGGTATTGGGGAATATGGCGATGGTACGTCGGCCCTTTTTGTCCTGAAATGGCGTGTCGTTTCAGTTTCTCATTGTTCTTAATCGCCAGGCTTTGACGATGGTTCACCCGATGGCCATGATCCTCTGCAGGTAGCTCGACAAATGGCTAGCCGCGGTATCACTTTGGTTCGTTGACTCATCTGTTTTGAGGAATTGCCTTATTCTGACGCGACAATCAGTTCTTCGTCGCTTGCGAACCTGCATTGAGCGGATATTCAGTACGTCTCTCATTCAATCCCCACGTTGTTGTCGACTTCGACTGGTAACAATTATGGTCTGCTTTAGTATGCAACCGACTTTTATCAAGCCATCACATCCATTACGTCCGGACTCATGCTACCGCTGCTGACAGCAGATCTGCTAGCTCATGCGATCGTTGGAAGCGTGCTTGAGAATCTTGACATGGAGCGACTTATCCACGAAGTCGGACACGCTGTTGCGCAGCGCATCCTCGGAAACAACGAGAGCGTGGATGATGTGGCCAAGGAGTTACACGAAAAACTTCTTCTACGGAATGAGAGTACTAAAAAGGTCGTTATTGAGAGCATATACAAAGAGTCAGAAGAAGCCAAGCATAATGTATCAGTCTTCAGTACAGCACAAACGTTGGCTGAAGCACGACCACACCTGAAGAGGGTAAGTTTATTCGATCCTTGAAGTTCATATTATTTATTTTTGGATTACAGGTGCACGGAACGCGTTTCACAGACAAATACCTTCAAGCCCGCCATTCGTTGAATCGCTCATCCTATACATCCTATACATCCTACTCATCACCATCCTCACCCAGATCTCCCGCCTCTCCTCCAAAAATACCTCCTGCCTCCCCACCTCGCAAGGTTGTGACTAATTTCGCATCCTTTGGTGTAGCTAAAGATGCCAGTGTCTTCGGCACCGCTGTGGGCCGCACGCCTTTCTCACTTGCAGGCGGAAAAGCGGCGTTTGGGGGTATGAGAACTGGTGGACGGCCTGGGGGGATTGATATGGATGACGATGATGACGATGAAACTGATAATGGACGACAAAAGGTCGAGTTGAGAGAGGACTCTATTACGTTAGATCAGGCGAAGCGGATCGCGATGCAGAGTGCTTGGAGGAGCACGAGGGGTTGAAGAGACATTTTCTCATCACTGGTGGTTTGGAAGGATCGGGTTCGATTTGACTTGAGGGACATCTCTACCAGCATTCAGCATATCCTCACAGTACTTTCTTTCTCCTTCTCTCTTTGGCTGTCCTAAGCAGTGACCCCCAGCTCCTCTACCCATACATCAGTCATTTCTTCTTTCTTTTCGTCTTGCTTGTTCCAGCATGTTTCTTTAAATCAAAGACCCAACCTGTACCTAATAGCTGTTCATAAGTCTTGGATAATCACGTCGTCTCATACTATCCAGTACATACTAGAGCAACGTCGATGTAATCCTGCATGTTTTGTATTTTCTGTGGCTGGCTACAATATCTTTTTTAGAATTGCATGACACTTCTCATCTGTACATTACTATATCCTTAATTGGAAACATCAAAATCTCGCTGCATTGTGTAGAAGTCTTAATAATTATCTGTACTTGACTGTGTACTTCATCTCTGCAAAGTGACGAGTCTGATTACTCTTTATGCCACAGTGATTGGGATCGTTGACCCCAGTCCATTCGCATATTGGAACTCATTCGAATTCTCATACTATTAACGCATAATCAATTGCGATTTTTTTGGAATATAAGATAGAAATGTTACCTCCCACATATCAAGCGCAACCTGACAACTCTCTCTCACAACACTGGGGGCATCCTCTTTATTCATCCATTCTCTTAGATGTGGCAGCACCTCTGGAGTCGCTATCCCACCCAACGCCTCTGCGGCTTCATGGCGGACCATATCACTTTCCTGAGTATCCTGTAATACCTTCAGTAGGGCCGGGACAGAGTGAGGGGAAACAAGTTGGCCGAAGATGAATGCTATTTCGTGTTTGAAAAGTTCGGAAGAATCTGCGAAGCCTGATGAGAGTGCATCGATGGCTTCGGGTGTCCCGATGTTGCGGAGAGAGAACATGGCCCGGTAGCGTTTAAAGAGGGGCAGAGATGTGTCCAAGAGTTGACTCTGCAGGGCAGATATGGACTCGGTAGATAAGGAGGATGAGGAGGACGGCGGTCTACGCAGCAGAGAGGAGGTCGCCGGTGCAGGGTCGACAGAGGTGAACCGTCTATGATGGAGATCAGATTAAATGTTGAGTGATAACCTGAAGAGAGAAACACACTGAGACTCAGAAGATGAGCCTTGCATCTTCTTAGATTCTTCAGAGTTATCCCATTCGATTTTTGCGATTGCGATCTCGCAAGTCTCCCTGACACTCCGATTGGAGTCCGTCAAGTATTCTCGGAGAATCGAAACAGAGGACGGGTCTGAGATAGCTCCCATTGCCTCTGCGGCCTAGATTAAGTATATATCAGCTTAACTCTGTACAGAAAACACTGGAATTTATGGGACCATACCTCATGCCGGACCATAGGATCTTCAGCTGTATTTCGGAGCACTGACTCCAGAGTGGGCAAAGCAGAGATCTTTTTTGTTTGACCAAGGCAGTATGCAAGCTCGTGCTTCAACAGCGCCGAAGGATCGCTAAAGGCTGGAATTAAGGTAAGAACTCGATTCTCTGGTTACAATATTTGCGAGTTACTCAACACCTTTCGAAATGATGCCCACGGCCTCATCAGACTTTAGTGCTTTCAGGGTGAAGAGAGCTCTGAATCGTGTGTGTAAAGCCACGTTTCCTTTGAAGTTGCATAGACATTCCTCAAGAGATTTGAGCTTGTCGGGAGAGACTTGGATTGTGGACATCGTGAAGGGTTAGAAGAGATTAGATAAAAATTCTGTCCGTTTGGATTTGGTCGTAATAATAATCGTGGGAAAATATGGATGGCCGACTTTTGCCGAAGGGGCAATCTAAGCCGAGCTAATTGATTGGAAGTTAGATTTTCATTGGCCGCTTGCATCTATTCCATCCTCCACTATGCCCAAGTCGAAGCGCTCAAAAGTTGGTTAGTGTGCTCCAAGCTGAAAACATGGATGTAATGCTTATGTTGAAGATATCTGATCTTCAGTGGCGCTGACGAAAGTCGCGAAAAAGACGAGAGAGCATAAAACAAATTTGATGAATGAGGTTGGTCCTTGATTCCGACCACCAGGAAGACTCGGAGATCTTACGGGGCTCACAGGTGCAAGCCAGCTCAGAGAAATGGAAATATTGTTGGTTGTTTGAAGTGGGATCGATGCGGAATGCTCACTTGAAAACTGTGAGGAATCTTTGGAAAGAGTCGGTGGCCCATCTTTCATATGAAAGGTTTGAACGTTAATCTTAATCTAGTTCAGCGCGAATGTTTTTTGGCAGAAGCGCTGTCATGGCGAAAGCTCTTGGAACGACTCCAGAAGAAGAACACAAGGATGGGCTATCGAAGTTAGCTTCAGTGCGCACTCTGATGTTCTCAGAAACCTCAGACAATTAACCGACCTATGTAGCAAATTAAAGGCCAAGTAGGCCTTTTATTCACCAATACCGAACCTCAGGAGGTCATAGAGTGGTTTGCAGACTTTCAACAACCGGATTATGCTCGTGCAGGCAATGCAGCATCCCGAACAGTAACACTCCCGGTTGGACCTGTAATGCGGCACTTCTCCGACCCACCAGAGCCTTTCCCTCATAACGAAGAACCCCAACTCCGAAAACTCGGCCTAACTACCTCGATGGTGAAAGGTGTACCAACACTTACTGCCACCCATGAACTTTGTAAAAAGGGTAAAACTCTGACTAGCGAGCAGGCGCAACTCTTGAAGTTGACGGGATTGAAAATGGTGACGTTCAGAGTTGGGCTATTGTCCAGATGGGACTCAACAACCGGCCAGGTTGTGCAAATTGAAGGTGGTGGCATTTCCGACGAGGAAAAAAGCGCTGCGAAAGAAGACGAAGAAGAGAACGATGCTGATATGAGCGAATGATATGCCTTTTCAAGTAGTCTTTTTTCTTCACTGTACGCCTTCATGCCTGTCATGTTTTATATTTCGTCGCGTTGCAAGATGCTTTTGCTTTCTTGATCAGTTTGTACCACATGAATTCATTTGGCCGCTCTCGGCTGGGTGGGAAGCGTTAGCGTGTGCGCGATATGACGCCAAACTGTGGCAAGCGGGAGTCTTTCCCCACAACACTCACCTAAGCAAACCAACATTCGTCTGTTTCGTACCGTCAGGTGGTCATACCTCGCCTCGTTTCATCTATTTCAAGAATCAAGGCTGCGGAGGACTGCAGAAGCTTGAATGAACATGCGGTTCCCTCTGGTTGCTTACTTTGGACTTGCGTCCCAATTGCAAGTTCCGGTCAACCCCCCTTCTCAACCAGTCAGCTCTCCGGCGAAGATGGCAGACCAAAATCCTGATTTCGCGTTCAAAGAGGCCGCAGATATATTCTCTCCAAAGGACCTTGTAGGTTTTGGTGTGACCAAAGTAAGCTACATGATTTGAACATGACCGTGTCCCGATTAGGTCCAACTTGGCCGTCCCGGAGCTGCTGTCGCCAGCCCAGATGGCGATCTAGCAATCGTATCATACAGCCAATACTCGTTCCAAGACAAGAAGTACGTTGTTCATCGAATCTACATTAAATTACTAGTCTGATCAGTCCATCATTATCATAGAAACGAGAAATCTGTATACATCCTCCCAATTAGTTCATCCTACTCGAAGAAAAAACCAGCGCATATCACAGTAAGTATACGCGCCCTATTCTCTATGAAAATATCTGATTCTACTTTCGGCTAGTTTGACAAAGGTGGAGAGACATTTTGGCTCTCCTCGCGTACCTTTGCGCACGTTGTCGCAGATGATGATGACTCAAAGGTCTATACATACGACGTCTCTCTCGACGGACACATTACCACGTCTGAATCGGCACACATTGGTTCTATTCCCGCCAAAGATGCTGGAAACTTCAAATACAATACCAAAACAGGAAATCTCGTGTTCTCGGCTAACGTCTACGAAGATGGTGACTTGAGTAACGTGAAGGAGAAAGATAAAGCTTGGGACGAGAGGGGAACCACTGCTCTCGTCTATGATGATACATACGTCAGGCATTGGGACGTATGGCAAGGAAAGAAAGGTCCCCAGCTCTTCGTCGCCAAAATCACAAAAGGCGATAATGGTAAGTGGAGCGTCGCTGAAGATATCAAGAGCCCTTTGAAAGGCTCGGGTCATGTAAGTTTCTCTCTCAATTCTTTTGAAACTATAATAGTAATCTGACAACATATCTCTGTATGAAGTACTCACCTGTCGAACCATTCGGGGGAACAGATGACTTTGATGCGTCGGAGGATTATATTGCCTATACCGCGAAAGATCCTGACCTTCCCAATGCATGGCATACCAAGCAGAACGTAAGTACGCACCTTCACTCGATGATTTGCGCTATGAACATCCTCATAGGTTTATATCGTTCCAATCTCTGGGTACGACCGCCCTAAGGCGTTGACCTCAGGCCAACAAGGCGCGACACATAGCGTCGTCTTCAGTAACTCAGGTACTAAGGTTGCATGGACGGAGCTTGACAAAGATGGTTATGAGAGTGATCGGTTGGTCTTAGCTTCTCATAAGTGATGCTATATACTCATTCTTAATCAGTGCGAAAATCGTGATCTTCGACCTCAAAAAACTTGTTCGATTCACTGTTACCCAACATTGGGATCGCTCAGCTGGCGAACTAGTTGTATGTTCACAATTAGATTTTTAACACCCTGATTATTGATATGCTCTTCTAGTTCTCAAAAGATGACAAGTTCTTGTACCTCACAGCAGGTGAACATGCACGTGTCAAAGTTTTTGCTCTTCCTGTTGCACCCACACCGGACCAACCCACTACTCACCCCAAGCTGGGCAAAAAATATTCCATCCCAGTCGCTTTGACAAACGACAAAGCAGCCTCGGGGCTTCAAGCGTTGCCGAACGGCCGAATTTTGTTCAGTCAATCTTCTCTCACTTCTCCAAACAACGCCTATGTGGTTAACGGCCTCGAGAAGCTTCAGGAGAAGATCTTGACCCAACAAGAGGGCCAGGAGGCGCTCAAGCCAGAAGCTATTGCTGAGAAAGTGACGGCTTTTGCGGAAGAAGAATTAAGTGGGAAGCATCTGAGTGAGGGTGAAGAATTTTGGTTCCGCGGTGCAGATGGGAAGCATGTTCAAGGATGGACGCTGAAGCCGAAAGGCTGGAAAGAGGGTCAGAAGAAGCAACATCCTGGTCTTTTGCTCATCCACGGAGGACCACAAGGTGCTTGGGAAGACCAGTGGTCTACTCGATGGAATCCGAATGGTAGGCCTCTCCGCTCAGATGTGGCCTGAGGATTCATCCAACTTTTTCGACCAGTCTTTGCTCAGCAAGGGTACTTCGTCATCATGATCAACCCTACTGGTAGTACCACCTTTGGCCAAGGTTAGTACTTGTCACCCCGAGATTGTGCTGGCTGTCTAACTTAATCTAGACTTTACGGACGCCATCGCCGAAGACTGGGGAGGCAAACCATTTGTTGACCTGATTGCTGGCTGGAAATACATTCTGACCAAGCACCCCGAGGTTAGCGTCAACTGGCATCTGTTTTTGTAATATATTTCATTTTATTCTTTAGATTGATGCTGATCGTGCTGTTGCGGCTGGGGCAAGTTGGGGTGGATATGCTATCAAGTACATTATTATAATTATGTCTCTTGTTGCAAGCCTTATTCTCATCTACTCTTTAGTTGGATTCAAGGCCATCCCGAGTTTGGCTTCAACTTCAAGGTACGTAGCGAATACTGTCCCTCATTTCAGATTGATTCTAAAGTGTTCAGGCTCTCGTTTGTCATGATGGTGTTTTTGATTCGACATACAACGGATATAGCACCGACGAGCTGTTCTTTGTAAGTGGAGTGACAAGTGTCGTCTATTGCCTGTTCACAGTTATATTTTATGATGTAGTTCAACCATGAATGGGGAGGTCGTCCATGGGAGCCTAAGAGCAAGGCATTATCTGAGAAGTCAGCAGACTATCTGATGTCTAGTCCAAGTTCTGAACTATCTATAGGATGAGCCCTGCCAACTTTGTGTCTAAGTGGTCAACTCCGCAACTGCTCATCCATGGCAGCAAAGATTATCGACTTCCAGAGACCGAGGGCATCGGTGCTTTCCACGCCCTACAGCAGTAAGTTGCATTCGAGCGCAGGCGTCGCGTTGACCCTGACAATTAATATTCGTAGACTCGGGATCCCTAGTCGCCTGGTCATTTTCCCTGATGAGAATCATTGGGTTCTAAATCCTGGAAATAGGTAAGATTGCACCCAATATTTCCGTAATTTAGCTTCTAACTCTTCTAACAGCTTGAAGTGGCACTACGAAGTCCTCAAATGGTTTGATCAGTTCGTTGGAGAGAAGAGGGTTGAGTAAATTCTGTCTAGTGAACGTTCTTTGAAATGTATGCTCTGGCTTCTCAACGTATATAACTAAATTATCCAAGGTTGAGCTCGTGGAAGTTATGAAAATGGTACCTCGAACTTCAGGGCTTTACCAGTGTTGTTGTAGAAGATGTAGTTGGAGGAAAGACTCATGCGATAGCCGAGTGTGCCCTAAAGCAATGATTTTAGCAGTCACTCGAGGGAGAAGAAAGGCATACGAACGGTGCCGGTGGCATATTCTTCCAAGACTGTTACATAACAAGTGACATTATGGCCCGTGGCTCCTACGCCGAACCCTTTCTCTAATGTGGCGAAGTTTGGCATCGTCAACTTTGCTGGTGGAAGGTTAGGAGGGCTTGGGTTACCTGGAAATAGGTTGACCTCGGCATCAGTCGACGTGTGATGTATATTGACTAAAGCGGCATACCAGGAAAGTTTGGTTCAGCAAATCGCCCAAAATAATAACCGGATGCAAAGTTCTCCAGTGTGGCGAAGGCAGTTGTGGGAGGGCTTGTGAATAACCAAACGGTGTAGTTGTAGCTCGAGACTCCGTTATCGGCGATTGATTGGTATTGAAAATCAAAGGTTTGTCCAGGGTTTATGGAAGTGCCATTGGCGGGCAGTATTACAGACGGAGTCGCAGCATATGCAACTACTAGGAAGCACAAAATGCTTGACAGAAGGTGGGTGATATTCATCGAGAGATTGTTAATTAAGCTTCGAGACTGCGCAATGGGTAAAGTGTCTGAATTTGAGTAACCACATAATAGTCCTCTTTAATAGTTGATCGACATGCAGCCTCGGTCTATGCATTGTGGCGATATAACCTTACGCAGGAACATATTCTTAAGCGTTGCGGTTTCGCTCTTTGCGGTGATCGGGAAACCTTGTGGCAGCTTCAGTTCAACAGACCGATCGTCACCGGGTATTTTCGTTGGATTCACCTGGTCTATGACTCAATATCTTGCTCAATAATCGTATTTTACGCCATATAACCGGACATGTAGAAAGAAAGTTGACATTCTCAAGCCTTGCAGTTTGCCTCGGTGCGATGATCGATGATGTCTTCGCTCTAAATTCCGCAGCGTCTTCAGTGCCGCAAACTCAACGTGTGTCTCTGTCAGATTCAAGGAACAATCTACAATTCTCTTTATCTCCTATCATGCTAGCCATATTTTATTGAACTCGTTTTCGCCGATGTACCTGATGGTATCGGTAGCTACTGTTAATACGACACCAAATTGACCGTTTGAGTCTGAGAAAAAGGCGCTTCATGTTACACCGCTGTATTGTTGTAGGAGATATGGTTGGAAGAAAGGCTCATCCGATAGCCGACAGATCCCTATAAGTCAATAATTTCAGCGCCACACTAGAGAAAGGAGAAAAATACCCACATTGCCTGTAGCATATTCTTCCAAAACTGTGAGGAAGCAGGTGACATTGTGCGCCGAAGCACCATTGCCAAAACCCTTCTCCATTGTTGCGAAGTTAGGCATCGTAAGTTGTGCCGGTGGAGGGTTGGGAGGATTGGGATTACCTGAGAGCAGTGATCTGAATAAGTCGACAAATGGTACGCGATCTACAGGGACATACCGGGATAATTGGGTTCAGCAAATCTCCCAAAGTAATATCCGAATGCGAAATTCTCTACTTGGACGAATGGGAAAGTAGGAGGACTCGTAAATAACCAAACAGTATAGTTGTAGCTCGATACTCCATAATCTGCGATTGAGTTGTAGAAAAAGTCGAATGTTTCTCCCGGATTTATAGAGGTACCATTAGCCGGATGAACTATTGACGGTGTGCCAGCAAATACGGTCGCCAGAATGAGAAAAAGCCTCGAGAGAAGGAAGACAAGGTACATCTGAGGGAGTTTGAGCTCGAAGACTCAAGCCGTCTAGTTTGCTGTGGTGGAACGGCGCAGTTTTATAGTCCTTTTCCATCAGATTAAAATCCGCAAGGCTGGAGCTATCTGAAAGAGCAACCGCGTGAATCCAGAAGTCTCGAGGCACGCATGATGACGATAGAACTGAAAACGCAGGCCTTCGAGTTCAGCTTCGCCAAATTCAACACAAGCTTCATTCTACCTTCTCCGATGCGACTGTCGTTGGCGAACTCCGCTCCTCATGAACTTTTGGCCACGATTCCAGGATGTTACAATTATGGATCGATGATTGCTTCGATCAATGCTTCTGACAACGCGGCCGGTAAATCAAACGAGACAGTATGATGTACCAGTGTGATTTGAACCTGAACTTCTCACATCGAAGGCTCAGAACAACAACAATAGCCAATTTAGCTTTGAGCCACTGGCACGAAGAACTGTTTTTGGCCTTCAAGCAGTCAGCACAAGTGCTTTGATGATTATGATGCCTGGAGCGACTTACTTTTGCCAACGGTTGCCCAGCAAAGACAGGAGGAGTAATGGCCATGAACATCATCATGCATGCACGGCTGGCATCTGAATATAATTTAGACTCACCACTGGCGTATGCCATACATGGAAGGCAACGGGAGTAAGCTGATGTGCTCACCCCAGCCGGCGTTTGACTTGGATGTCCGCCGTTTCAGCATTTCAAGCAGAAATAGCGATTTGAAGAGCAAGTCCGGTAAATTATCCGGATTTACTTCAGCTAATACATAATTTCTCTGCGCTTATCCTCTTGCAAATTTCCTGATCATAGTATCTCTCAAACCTCCATAATCATTTATTGCTTTGAGTTCCCTGAGGGGGATAATTGTGTCGAACACTGCCGTTTGATAGTTCTTGCGATGATCGTTGTTCTTCGATCGTTGGAGCTCTGAAATTTGGGGCCGTCAAAGTTGCCATATTAACCGTGAATGTAGTGTTTCCCGCCAGCAAACCACGCCGACCGAGCCTCAAACGCCGATGAACCCTGGTTGCAATGAGACTGATCAGGACATTGTCGAGAAGACCACAGTTGAGCTGAACGGCGTCGTTTCCGACGAAACACGCAATGATGATAATGGTCTTTATCAGGAAGACACACCTATTAATTCGTAACGATATCTTTGTCAGTCGCAAATGCCGAAGACCTTCGATCGTACTCACACGAAGTATGCTTGGCTGTCTGCCAAAAATCTAGCCTTCAGCCTCGACATCGGAATTTTGCGCCTTCTCAACAACCACCAGAAGCTTAGAGGTTCAGGCTCTGTTGCAGTATCTGCGCACAACTTGTACGTAACCGCCACGCACACCGTTAACTCATACCCGGCCTGAATGAAGAACATGATAATCCAGTATGGTCGTTGGAGGATGGGGATGCATTGATCCACAGGTTCAACCAGGAGCCCATGAACAGCAATGAAGCTCAGTGTGCAAGACGCGGCGTGGATGACCCAGAGGCCACTGAAAGCCCACTTTAGGGTCGGGAGTTCGGCGTACACTGCGCGTAAGCGGAGGAGAAAAAGCATCCCAGAGGCTGTATGGGTACATGTGTAGAATACGTTGAGGGAGAGCACCCAGCCAACACAGTTTCCCACTTTTTGTGCTGTTGATAATTGATGATTGAATACAAAAGCGAATCATGTCTGGATTGGCTTGCTTACTGAGAATTATATTGTGCGCGCTCATGAAGAAGACCGGCGAGAATCTAGGTTGAAGAGTTTAGGCTATAAGATGCTAGAGTAACAGCTGAGTGAGACTACGCACCTCGCGAGGCAATAAAAAAATGTTGGAAAAGAAAATCGACGCCCGAAGATTAGAGCAAATTCCTCCGGAAGAGATGAGAGAATATCCCATATTAGCACCTAGTGGATACAAGAAATGAAATTATTCAAGTTAGCCTTCCTTTTATGTTGGTCGAAAAGCTTACTGAAAGGATACCGAATGCCCCAGAAACAAATATCTTCAGCGTCATAGGGTTGGAGAAAACCCATGCCTCTGGTGCCAGCGGATTAGACATGGTGTAATTGAGAGCCATGTTCGACATCTCCTAGATACCGAATAAAGACTCGCTTTTCCAAGGAGGAGATGTGTGGCGAAAGCTGGGATTGTACCTTGTCCATGATCTTATACTTGATCAACTAAATGGTGTACCTGGCATCAACGTCGTAATACAGAAATCTGTCAACGTGGGCTCTCACAATCGCTGGTATCATGATGGAGGGACTTGAAAGGGGAACAGGTCCGAAGAGCGTGATAGTTTTTCAACGCGGTTTACAAACCAAGTGCCTTGCGGGTTGAGTTGAAGTGAGGGTTTCCTACTTGAATGTCGACGTTAGAATGAAAAGATGAAGATCTTCTGTACGAGCTTATAGGCTCTGGAACATGGACGCTTATTTACTTGGCCTCATGCTGAGATTCTTTCAATCCAGGTGCTTTCGTCGGTGACCAGGCGCATGATTGTTCTGGTTTGACAGGCCGATCTCGCTTACAGTTCCACTGGTGATCAGCGCTGCGGAGTTTAAACTGACGATGCCGTGATCACGAACCACGACATGGCCTGTTGATCGATGGTCTATCATATCCAAGCACTGTGGTACCAAGCTTTCACTTCAAAGCTGCGGCCTCAAAGTGAATATGCCTCTTATACTTCTCACAAAAAAAAATCTTTAAGCAACATGATATATTAACAAAACTGCATTCTCTGGCTCTTTTGTTAGTGTTGTTTTAATTTTGGGACCAGCTTCGATGTATTGGCTATCAGGCTCATAAACTCCTCCGCTATCAATAGTAAACCTTGTGACTTATTTTTTCTTTAAAAAACCCCTGTATAAAGCTTGAACCCAGGCGGAAACCTCACAAACTCTGATGTCATGTTTCTGCTGTCAACTTGGGTTCTTGCTCTTGACGTCTTTGTCTTGTGTCTGTTTCTTACCATCATAAAATGGAAGAGATTTCTTGTCACTACTCTCTTTGGCTATCAACATCCATACCCACCCGGCCCACCATCACGAAGTTGGATTTGGGGCAACTACGCAGACCTTTCTGCTGGAAACCAGGTGAACGTCTATGCTGAGTGGTTCAAGCAGTATGGTGAGTTAAGAAGTTTTGTATAACGCTACCATTAAGACCGAGATCAAAAATGTTTAGGTGATGTTGTACACTTTCGAACCTTCAACGAGCACTTTATACTGGTTAGTAGTCGTGAAGCTGCTACAGAGATCTTTGAGAAACGGTCGAACAACTACTCGAGTCGAACATTCCCGAAGATGGCTGAATTGTAAGTTGAAACTCAAGCTCTATCTGAATGAGCCACCCCATTGACAAGCACAGAATGGGGTGGCACTTTCTCACAGGCTTCAAGCCATATGGCGAGCGGTGGAGAGCTGAACGACGACTGCTCCAACAACACTTCAAACCGGAAGCGATACCACGCTACTTCGAAATAATGGAGCAAAAAATTAATGTCATGCTTCGCCAACTTCTAACAGACCCCGATAGATTCCGGGACCATATTCGAAAGTAATCTGACTTTTGTTCTTGACATACACTAGCTAATGTTTTGATCCAAGCCTTTCAGGAGCCATCATCATGTCTACGGTCTACGATTACGAGTTGTCTCCTCATGGAGATGCCTACGTTAAAATTGCTGAAGAATCGTTGGAAAGGTTGGGAGAAGCGACGTTTGCTGGCGCCATGTTGGTCAACAGTCTCCCTTTTCTTCGTCATCTTCCTGGATGGCTTCCTGGATGTGGCTTCCACAGATATGCTCAAAACACAAAAGTAATGACTGATCAGATGCTTAATGATCCTCTTACACTAGTGGAAAAACGAATGGTCAAGATAGTGTCTCGTCTGAGTACAATCAGTTACTAATCTGAGTGTCTAGGCTAGTGGAATTGCTCACCCATGCATCGCAGCCGAACTACTGGTCAATCCGGTGTCTCCAATACAGTATATTGATATCAAGAACGTCTGTGGGACAAGCTATGCAGGTATAAAACGTCTATCCCTATCGTTTTCTAATGGCTGATTCTTGCGGTATTCATCCAGCTGGAGCTGATACTGTGAGTCCCTATGAACTCTCTCTGCCTGTGATTATCTTAGTGGATGTAGACCGTTTCTGCCACTTCTACATTCTTCTACGCGATGGCAAACCACTACGATGTCCAACTCAAAGCTCAAGCAGAGATAGATGATCTCATTGGTCGGGATCGTCTGCCTTGCCTCGAAGATCGTGCGGCTTTGCCATATGCAGAAGCACTGTACCGAGAAATTCTTCGGTGGCAACCTGTAGTTCCACTCTCAATATTTCACGCCTCCCGTGATGATGATATCTATAAGGGTTATTACATCCCTAAAGGAGCAACGGTGATACCTAACATTCGGTACGTTTTTTTGGCGCTAGATAAATGGCAGCAATCGTGTTCATTAAACTTCATCTCAAATCTAGAGCAATGTCACGCGATTCCACTCGATATGTTGATCCTGAGTCCTTCAATCCATCTCGGTTCATTAAAGATAATGGGACATTGAATGATGATGATGTCAATTATACCTTTGGATTCGGACGAAGGTTTGTACCCGTCCTCAGATGTTGGAACACCCCTTGCTTACCCGAAGTCCGAAGAATCTGTCCTGGACGACATTTTGCATCGGCCACACTTTGGTTATCCATCGTTCGTGTTCTTTACCTTTTCGACATTCGAAGAAAGAAAGACGTGTTTGGGAACGAAATACCAGTCAATAGCGGTTATACCCCAAGCCTTGTTACGTATGTGATCTTCAGTCATTTCACTACAGTTAGTTGCACCTGTCACTGAGCCGTCTTTTGTAGCCACCCTTTACCATTCGAGTGTTCGATTACACCACGCTCTCACAGCGCTCACATGATGTTATTTGAAGCTATCACTGAGAAATTCAGTGATTTTAAAATGTAACGTACACACAAAAATTGGATTGCTGTACAAGTAGAATGCGAAGAGCTGCCCAGTGTTCTTCCTTCCACTTTGACCAATTGCACCTGATCGATCTCGGTAAAAATAAAGTCAGTGGTCAGGCCTGACCAATTGCATGTGGATTTGGGCCGCACTATTATTAGACAGGTTCAATGGACTCCTTTGAGTAACCGTCAACCATGCATCATGGACGCCTTCGTTCTTTCCTTCAACAAGAGCGCCTGAATGATAATCAGGCACAGTCCCGTTCTTTGATTTCCACGATGATGGCAACTTTCACCACAACTTTCTATTGTGACTTGTTCGTGGCTCTGGTCTGCTTGACATTGTTGGGGCTTAGCCTGCTGTTACCACTGTTGTCGCGAAAGCGAGCTCCGTTCCCGCCTGGACCACCACCAAAGAGTTGGATAGCTGGGAATGTTCGTGACTTACCACCTGAGAGACCTTGGTTGCAGTGTACAGAATGGTCGAAAAAATATGGTGTGCTCATATCTTTGGTCATCTAAATTATCAGTTCATATAATATCTCCCACTGAACAGGCAGTTTGGTGTATTTCCGGATGTTCAACAAGCATTTCTTATCAGTGAACAGTTACGAGGTGGCTGTTGACCTGCTTGAAAAGCGTTCCAAC
The DNA here is from genome assembly GCA_015657495.1 of Crepidotus variabilis. Classification (NCBI taxonomy): domain Eukaryota; kingdom Fungi; phylum Basidiomycota; class Agaricomycetes; order Agaricales; family Crepidotaceae; genus Crepidotus; species Crepidotus variabilis. Next base: position 472,293 of record MU157829.1, on the reverse strand, counting down.
ATCTATTCCAACAGACCTACTCGAAAGATGATCGATCTGTGAGCTTTTTAGTTGACTCCAGGGGCATCAAATGTAACCATGTTATAGGATGGGATGGAAATTTATGACCGCTTTCAAGGAATACGGCGACAAGTGGAGGGCCGAACGTCGTATTTTCCAACAATCCTTCAAGCCTGATGCTGTTCTGGCCTATCAGCAGATTCAATTGCAGAAAATCCACGACATGCTTTACGGCCTTCTAACTACTCCCGAGGATTTTCGTAGCCACAATCGAACGTTAGTCTACCAATTGTTTCTTCTTTGTGAAAGAACTTTCATTTGTTTTTTCTTATAGACTTTCTGGTGCCATTATCATGTCCACGGTGTATGGAACCGACGTTGCCCACAAAGGGGATTATTATGTGGACACGGCGGAGAGCTCGGCTCAGAAGCTTGCGCAATCTTTGGTGCCTGGAAAATATGCAGTGAATAGTCTGCCGTTCCTTCATCGCCTGCCTGGATGGTTTCCTGGTTGTGGCTTCCAGAGTTTTGCTCGGGAAGCCAGAGAAGTCAATGAAGAACTGATGACAAGGCCTCTGAAAGAAATAGAAGCAGGTCGTGGACGGCAGTGCTTGGCATCTGAGTTATTGGGAAACTGCAGTGATGAAGAGCAACGTCAGCGCGTTAGACACGTATGTGCTACTAGCTATGCGGGTACGTTTACTTGTTTTGCCTTGAGCGTCACTGAGCCTTTTCGCTAGGAGGGGCCGATACTGTAAGCGAAGATTCCAAAAAGTGACTTAATGCAGCTTTAATGGTTCTCCAGACTGTCTCCTCAACTGGAACCTTCTTCTATGCCATGGTCAATTTCTACGACATCCAAATACGAGCTCAAGAGGAGATCGACAATGTTATTGGTAACAGTCGTCTGCCAGTGTATGATGATCGAACTTCGCTCCCCTATGTCGAAGCACTGTATCGGGAAGTCCTTCGCTGGCAACCTGTTCTTCCGTTCGGTGTTGCTCATTCAACTAGCGATGAAGATCTTTATAATGGATATTATATCCCAAAAGGTGCGCAATGAATTTTCAGAATTTGACCTTTTCTTGAAGCTTGTGTCATAACTGATGCACTACAACGAAGGTACAACGGTGTTCCCCAACGTTTGGTATGTTGCGTCTACGTCGACTGGGTTAAATTTGCTCATCTGGGATATCTCGGTCAAGGGCGATGTCAAGAGATCGTGCCAAGTACGACAATGCCGAGGTTTTCGAACCTTCAAGATTTATCAAGGAGGATGGCACTTTGAACGACGACGACGTCCACTACGTGTTCGGATTCGGTCGCAGGTTTGATAATCTCGCTCGTTGAGTGCTGTACACATTCTAATAATCAAAACCATGTCCCCTTAGGGTTTGCCCTGGAAGACATTTCGCCTCTGCATCATTATGGATGACGATTGTGTCTGTTCTCGCTTTGTTCGACATCCGAAAGCAGAAAGATGCAGAGGGCAACGAAATACCAGTTGACAAGGGCTACAGTACCGGAACTCTAGTGTAAGCTTTCGCCGTGACCTGTCGTCTCGTAGTTCTGAAACTGACATTATCTTCTTAGTCATCCGTTACCATTTGAGTGCTCTATCACGCCCAGATCTGAAACTTCCAGACGGCTAATCACGGATGCAAGGATAGAGACGAGCAGAGAAATATAGACGGGACACCGATTGGCGATCATGATATGTTGCGTCTTTGGTACAGAAGATTTATATTATTAAACTAGAGCCAAGGCCGAACCTTGCCCATTAAAGAGCAGGAAGACGATGCCTCCATTGAAGCAAGAACCGATAAGATAACAAAGCTGGAAAATCTGGCCAGACTTCTATGAAGAATTATTGATTAACGAGTATAAATGAGGTCGAAAGTCTAATTGTAGTTGTTTAATCTGAGGCATGAAGCGCATAGATATTCTAGGAAGGGAGAATAGGAAATGATAATTTCTCGGTGAAAGAAGAAATAGAGCGAAAATAAAATAAAAAAGAAATAGAGGACTAAAGAAAGCTATTCCTCGTACTCCACTTTCAACGAGCCAACAACCGATTGAAGAGTCTTCTTGATTGCGGCAGACATCGCAAAAACACCTTTCAAAGAAAGAACCTTAATCGGTGTGTCGCGTTCGTGCCGAGCTCGAAGGCCTCGAAGAAGAGGGCCGGATTTGAATTGGTGAAAAAATGATTTTGAGACAGTAACGGAAATATGTTCGAGCGCTGGAAATGCATCTTCATCGCAGAGGTTTTCAAAGAAATCAGGGACAAAAGACCCCTCAACGCAGACAGTAGTCAGCGTTCGAACGGTACCCAAGTTCGGTGCCAAATCGAGTGGAGCGCGGCTATATACCTCGATGCTAGAAAGACCATCCATAGGGAAATAAATATGCACCGATTGAAGTAGGGCTGAGGGTAGTATATCACCCTTGTGTAAGCCCAAATTCAGCTCGAATGTAACTGAGTTTTCTTGCGTGCCATGTCCCTTGACTATAAAAATGTCCTGTGTCACTCCAAAATCATAGTGACAAAACGAGCGTCCAGCTTCTGTGAGGCGATCTGAAACCGTGGTCCAGAAGCTTTCTAAATCGCTTGCCAACGAGGCACCTTGTGTTATTCCGAGCAAAGTAATTTCCAGATGAACAAAATTGTTGGTAACGGATAGAAGAGCCGTTGTTTCGAATGGCGACGTGGCAAGTATGGTTAAATCGATGAGATCCAAGGAATGGGAGTTGAGAGAATGGGCTCTGACAAGTGGGAGATCAGGCCTATCCAGAGTGAAAGAGGATAGATGGATGTTTAGTTGCTTCAACAGCGGGATCAAAGCGAGGCAGTCCAAAAGTCGAAGAAAGGGAATGGACGTGGTGCAATGATGGATTTGTAGGGTCGTCAGACCCCGTAAAAACTTTGAATCGAAGTCGAGTGCCACATGTGATAATTTAAGGATGCGAAGTGAGCTGGCTGCGAGCTCCTTGTCCGAGAGCTCGATGTCGGGTTGAATCGATTTTTCACCATTGATGACGAGTGTTTCGAGGTTCGGCATTGGATATCCCTCCAATACCGAGTCGAGTTTGATATACCCGCAGTCGCCAGACAAAATGGACAGGCTCTTGCAACGACCCAAGTGTTTTTGCACATGCAAAAGCGCAGACCGTGCAAGAGCGGTTCTGGTTTGCTTGTACTTGCATCGTTTGTCCATGATGTAGAGGTCAAGGTGTATGCTGAGTAACGTCTTTTTCGACCTTTTCAGCATCTCCATTGCCCAGCGACACTTTTTGTCTTCGACTTTGATATTGGACCAAAGTTTTGGCGACGCAAGCGCCGTCTCTCTCCAACGACGGCAGACCTGCCCGACAATAATCCAGCCTATTTTCCCAGTTGATTCGTCAGTCGAATTGAGCGAGGTGTAATCCTCTGACAATTTGGCAGCTCTGTTCTTCTCTTGTTCGAGACGTACAAAGTCAAAGATGAGCAAGAGAACTTCTGGTGGAAGTCGCGAGACCAGGCTGCGATGGTTCAAGTTCCATGTATCGTCAAATTTGGCTTGACTACGCGTTTGACGCGTTCCAGGCATGGATTGACCTTCTGGGTTTCGGAAAAGGGTTTAGAGTCGACTCGACAAAGTTGGATATACCGAGTTTATTTTTGTGGGGATGGGCAATGCCGCTAATGAAAGTGTGCTGTTTATCTTTGTTTGCTCTCTACTAGATGTTGGTTCCTTCAAGAACCCCCCGCGGCGTAGACGATTTCGGCCTCAACACTTCAAGTTAAATCTTGGAAAAATCTAATTAAAATACTTCATAGTGCTATAAACAATTGTTCATGGGGTTTTTCAAAATATTTCAAAAATGACTGAGTGATATGAAAACTCGTCGCAATTTTCCGATATCTTCTCGATTAAGTATCAACGGAGAAAAGCCCATGAAGAAAGCTTGAAGTACTTTTAATGTACAAGGTTAGCCTCTAATATTGGTCTTGAGTGTTGGTGAACATCTAAAAGTGTTTGCGCAACGAAGCGTATTGCTCGGACACGTGACTGTCCACTGAGTGCGCGATCTACTTTCAGTGAACTCTTCAAGTGTTTCGGCGCGTATATTGCAGTCAAAACTGCGAGTATATATTTGAAGAACGTTCGATGAAGCCGAAGATCTATTTCACTTGAAACAATCTGTCGAATTGGATCCATGTTGGATCACCTACCTTCGAATTCTGGGCAAGTCTAGCAAGTAGCGGAGAACTCGGTTCTTGAATTAGTATGGTCAATCTAGTTGCAATATACAGCACACATATAGAAGTTTTTAAAAAATTACCTATGAAATGGGCTGAAATCTCTCCGAAAGTCGTGTTTATTTCAAATCAAGTTCAGGTCAAGTGTAGAAGCGCTCAGTTTATATTTAGAAAAGCGGACGCTGAACATGAAGATAGTGGTTTGATGTTACACAAACAAATTTATTTGTCAAGATAACAACACAAATTCTTTTAACTGCTCATACCCTAGACTTTTGTCTCTTCAAATCTTTATTTATACTCGAAAAGCCACAGTTTAACACAGGAACTGTTCGTGGGTTCAAACTAGTACAGGACAAACAAAGACAAATACCACGCTTTTCTTAGTGGCATTGCCCGGATCCCCAATTTTTGGACCGAATGATGTGAACCCGTAACAGGTGACATGTGCAGCGAATGTGACTCAAGCTTAGCCTTTGTTTCTTTTCTAGCTTACGATGGCTACTGAGGTGCATCACATTTACTCTCATTATGACCCTGAGGATCACGAAAAACTGGAAATAGAGACTTCTCAGAGCAGCCTGAGCATCGACGAAGTTTGGGAACAAGAAGCTCCGAAGCTGAATCGCTTGAGAGCACCAGCACCTCAATTCGTTCCGGCCGTCGTAGCGTATGGGGACTGGGCTCCAGGACTTTTGAAGCGTTCAGAAACCCCTCCAATAGGTCAATCTGAGACTACATTAGGGGCTTCACTTTCAGACTGGTACAGGTCTCTGACAACAAGTCGCAATCTAACACCGGTGCAGCCTACAACTATTGCTGCTACATCTAATTCCTCTTCCAGTTCAACTCCGGTTCTTCGTACTGCATCATCTTCACTGGAGCCTGAATCTTCTATGCCAAGGCAGCAAGAAGCAACAAACAAAAATAACTGGTTTATCATGAAAGCTATCAACTCAAACCCATTACCGTCTAACCCGTCGACAAATGCGCCAACTCTATCGGATATCCTCGAGCGGGATCCACCTCCACTACCGTCGCAAGGAAAGTACAAGCCACCTGTATGGCTTGAAATTGGACCTTCTAACAAAGGTTTTGGACTGCTTCAGCGAGCAGGTTGGAACGAAGGGGAGCCTTTGGGCCCTGACGTTTTCCGGAGAAAAGCTGTGGAGACAGTAATTCCGAATGAAGAGATCTTTGGCTGGACCGCTGTCAATGACCAAGGCAAATCCCGTCAGAAGACAGCTGCCATACGGTTAGAGAGGCAAGAGGTTCAGGTGGAAGGTATGGATGATATTAAGGAGTTACGGCATATTGAGGTGGTGGACCTAACACTCGACTCCGATGAGGATGCTTCTGACTCGGATATCAGTCCTGAAGAAGGAAAAGCCAACCAAGAGGATATAGGGTCTTCTCTTGTTAAAGAGGAACACATGGATCAAGACGCTGGAGACGATATTCCTGGCTACGAACGGATGGCACTTCTCACCCCGATTGCAACTGTTTTAAAATCCGATAGATTGGGTATCGGATTAAAGGCCAAAACGGTTGGACCTTACAAAGAGTCGAAGAAACGTGTTACGCATAACGCCGCAGCGCTCGCTGCACATGTTCGATCAGCGGAGGAAAGCCGGAGACGCCGAGATCGGTTCGGTCGTGGAAAGAAGGGATACGAGAGGCAGCATAGGAAAGAGGAAGCAAAGCGGCAAGCCATGATAGCTTATCTCAAGAGTTCTTGAACCGTTCGTTGCGATTAGATCTTTCACTAGGGGTACAGGGTTTTTCGTATCGACTATACGTTACATTTAAAATAAGTAATCCAATGCCAAACTTGATGAAAGCGAAAGCGACTTGAAGAATGAAAAAATATCCAAGATTGAATTGCTTAATGAAATCTATAATGCTAGAGAGAAGGGGGAAAAATAACCATAAAAGTTGAAGAAAACAAACATAAAGAACACTAAAGCGAAATCGGCTCACCCCATATCCCTTTGGCTGCCTCACACTTGACAGTCTCCACGTACATCCTCAGCCACTGCAACATCTCCCTACTAATCTGATTGCATCTCGTCACGTCCACCATTCGTAACCTCTGGGGTGCTGCCAGAAGACCTGTATGGCCGGTAGTCCGGCTTTGCATTCGTGCATAATCTGCCGCTGCGGCAGATGCTGACGACACTATTGACGCAGCACTTGTATGATAGCGCTTGTACGCGTGTGGGTCGGCTGGAAGTCGGGATTCGACGAAAGCGCGGAGCGAATCCCAATCAAAGGATGTACATCCATTGAGCGTCACGGACTCGAGGCGAGGACAAGCCCATGGTTGATGGGATGAAAGCGCCTGCAAATGGAATAGTATGAGTAAAATCAAACGATCTAGACTAAAAGTCGAGACTTCGGACCTTCAACGTGATGTAAGTGATGTCCTCGATGTCTGCTAGTTGTAGCGATACCAGGGAAGGTAGTTTGCGGAGTAAGTTGACCAACTTCATTTCATTAAACATGCATGATTCAATACGCAGGTTCTTCAAAGGCAGCCTCGTTAGACCTTGTTCGTAAAGATCTTGCAGAAGAGGGTTGATATTCTCGAGATAGGAAAGCTCAAGGTGTTCAAGGTTTGGGAAGGCGATGTGGCTGAGAATTTCGCGCGTGTGGCCAATGCCCGAGTAGTAGAATGAGGCAGTTTTTAGACGAGGAAGGTGAATCTTGCTGGTAACCTGGGCATCGTTGTGAATCATGCCCCCCTGACACGAGTCCGCGTCCAAGTCCGACATGTTCCTTAAAGTGAGCTCCTCGAGGTCTGGACATTGACGAAGGATATCGAGCAGGGTGGATGGAGAAGGGGCGAAGGAGTTGAAATAACCTCCAAGCTTGAGAACGCGCAGTCCGGTCATTAACTTTAGATCCCACCCAAAATTGAATGACGTAAGTGAACACGAACGAAGCTTCGGTGTGCATCCGTTGAAGAGAGGAAGAGGGGGATTTGAGTAGCGATCGTCCTGCATGGAATGATGTACGTTGATCGTAAGGTTCTCGAGTATCGGAGCGTCTTCCTGGCATCTCAGAAGTGCGGTGTAGGCCTGTGGTCGATTCGGCACCGTAAGACTAAAGGACTTAATACGCCACAGAGAGGGTCGGAAGAGTTCCATAGCATCCACGATGTGTTCTCCGATGGCCTGATTGCTGATGTATTCAAGCCGCGGCCCAAAGTTAACGGTAACATCGAGAGGGCACGACTTGGATCTGTTTAGTCGCCTTTGGGCTTTCTCCACTGAGTCGTGTGCGCTGACCGAAATCTTGGCCCAGAGGACAGGTGTGTTTAGCGCCACCTCCGCCCAATACCGACTGCGAAAACATCAGAGATTGAGAATGGAGAGAAAACTGGTAGGATGGAGAGTGACTTACCATACTAGCATTAGCGTCGGTACCATAACCGGATCCTCCTCAGTCTCAAGCACTCCGATGGTAAATATGTTGGACAAGAGTTCACTTGGTAGTCGGAGGATGGGAGATTGAAGTCTAACGGCAGTTTCGAGCTTTGTCTCGAGTTCTGCCCTCTCCTTTACGAGAGTCGCCATTCTGAGGTCAATGGTCGAGATGGCCTCTCGAAGGTAAGCTATCGACATAAAAGTCGGGGTACGGGGGACGTAAACATCATCCACATTGCCACAGCTCCGTGGCTTGAGTGCGACCGGGATGTAGGCCTTCAGGGAAGGCTTTCGGCGTCGCGGTTGGGTGAACACGCTGGCAGGAATCCGAGCCGGATACGTTGTCATGGAGGGAAAAGGAGTGAAGTCGAGGAATGGCACGCTCCGGGAATGGTTATGGGCGTTACAAAACTCGGCTTCTACGCCTTATATGTTCAGAGGTGTGCAAGTGGGCCACGACTATGCTTTGGCCCGTTAACTCAATTGAGCAGCTAAAGGGAAATTCCTGTTGTCCATTTGGCTGCAGCATGAGCGGCCTGTTATTAATGACTCGGATAGACAGACGCACCGCGCTGGGAGCAGAAAAATAGGCGAGAAGAGCGAAACACGACGTCTGGGAGGACATGCGGCTTTTTAACGATTTTTCGCGATCTCTACTGATAAAGAGCTGCCTACCGCATAGAGGGATACTGTGTTCCGCATAAGCACGAGGCATAAAGCATGCCGATGGTATTCTCGCACTGAACAAGGGATCCAGAAAAACCTGATGGCTGACCTGCAACGTGGGTCTCTGTTATGCACATTCAGGGCACGAGGAGTAAAACGAGGCAAACCCAACAAAACGCGTTAAATCCCAAGGCAATCTTCGGTCTTCCTAGACTGTCAATAGCCGTTTTCTCGGGGCTCAACAACCCCGAACATTGCTCCCATTTGGTCACATACCACGAATCTATCACTTTTTTTGCTTGTCTTGGTTACTCCTACGTGACTTCGTCCGGGCTACGTCTAAAATAGCTACAATTTGCAACGGAATAGGCTACAAACAATCTAATACGATCACTTGAACCACTCATAACTCCTGACGCGCCCTGATCTTATCGCTGTATCGATAGTACGAGAACTGGAACAAAACCTGTGCACAGAAGACGACAGGGGTGGAGTGAGTAAATAACACTGAGTGGGTCGTTGACAAGTGTACTAACGAAGATATCCAAAAAGATTGTACATGTACTGCCTAGTGAACGTGACGCCGCGTTAGCCACGGAATGCAGTCAAAAGCGCAACTCAGTTACTACTTACCCGCCAACCATCCTGCGTTCGTGATTAGATAGTCTCGGTCCATGCTCTTCGCACAGATTGACAAAGCATATGTCATGTTTCCAAAGATCGCGAAAAAAAATAGGGCCGGCGACAAACCCTCACAGCGTGTTTGGAAATTTTTCACTGTTTTCATTGTGAGCAAAGGGAAATATGTGATGTACGACTAAGGAGGAAACACGTACTGATTTGTGGAACTCGTGCGCCCAGCTAGCCGGAAATGAATCAGGACAAAGCAGGGACGAAAGACAACCTGAGCATGCGTACGAAGAGCACTGCGCTCGACCAGCCTAATGACTGGACGAGCCACCACTTTTTATTGTCGGAGTTGTGTCCTGCAAAGTCGGAATCTTCATTTTTTTTCGTTATCCACCAAGCAGTGATTCCGACTGCGACGATGAACACAAGCGCTGCTGCATATCGCAGCACTAAAATTTTGATTGGGATAACCCCTTCCTCGGTATCACGGTCGCCCAAAAGAGGATCCCGTTCCGAATGGTCTGAATTGAGAGCTGAAGTTGCACGATGACGTCTTTTCCAACGATAATAGAAGATTTGGAACAGAAGGGTGAGATCGCAAGTGGTGTACTGCAAGGCAGAGCCTATTAAATGAATACTCTGAGGCTAGACCAGGCTGAACTCACGTATAAAGCAAGGATAATGACTGTTGGAAGCAGTCCACCCAATAAGGCACCCAAAAGGTTGGTGATATCGCCGAGCAGCCATATGACAACGAATAAAATGCTGAGACCCTCGCCTGATCAAGAGGCGTCGGATCGCTCGATTTCGCATATGGATCTCGGTAGCAGTAGAAATATTCTCATGTCCGGCATGTCACGGCACTGTCATCTCGCATCACCCGGCTCTTCGAAAGGTATCGACCCAAAGCCAATACAGCCGGATAAAATCCTACATTATGCATGTCGAAAGTACATATTTACTTCTTAGAATGATAAATTAGATAGAGAAAATTTTATACAAAAATATGATCCAGTAGGCCACTCTCAGTGAGCCGCCTCGACGCAAACCGTTCCGAAAAGTCTACAGAGTTTTCCGGACAGTGAGTACAAGTGATGAGTTCATTTGAGGGAATCTGTCAATTTTGTTGATAAACAAAGCAGGCCGCGAAGGAAACGCAGTGTGCTTGAGCTCATACTAGTGCATTACCACCAGCTTATCTTGAGTGCCTGGCATTAAGTAAAAATTGATACTACCAAGCGTTCAAAATTTACATGAATATTACTGGTATAGAGCTGAGTACATGAATTCAAATTAGAGATAAGGCTCAGTGATAGATTATCACTTGCAAGGTGAAATAGAGCTGCAGCCTCTGCTGTGAAAAGCCCTCGCCGTTCTGATGGCCGTGATTCTGGACTAAACCAAATCTAGAAGTACCCCCCATACCCCCCAGCGTGAGAATGGTATGTCAAATCGAGCGATCCGACGCCTCTTGCGCCTGATTGTAACGTGTAATTCTCAAGTAATTGGGGAGAATAAACAACAATCCTGACAACACGAGGTCGAGTTAGAAATTTTATCGCTTCGAATGTGAGAGGCTCGTTTAAGCCGCTTACCAGCAGGCAATGGAAATCCAGCCTAACTACAAGTAAATTCAGCCTTCAGGCGTTACCTCACACACCAAAAGATGAGCAAAAACTCACGATGCTGCTCAGGCTGTCCCCGCCAAACATGGTAGTGAAGAAAACGTTGTAAGAACGTCTCGTAATCGAAAAAAGAATTGCTTTGGAGGATTCTGATTGCCCACAGAAATAGCGCGCACGGCATATCGGCCGAAACTGAGCGCTTCCCGATGGTCACGTGAATAATGTGACCGCCACAAAGCTGTGACCCAGTGACTGTGACAAAGCACGAGAGCGGCTGCCGAAGGCGCGCATCTGCTGGTCCCACAATATTCTCTGGAACCAACACCGACAACCACACCATGAACGACGGCCAAGAAGCTTTCCGGAGATTCACAAACCAGCTGAGGACAGTTGGAGGTAGTGGTGGCAGAATTCCTGGCGGTCCTGGAGGTCTTTTTGCAGGAAGTGGACTGCTTATTGCGCTTGTGGCTGGAGGCTTCGCGTTGAATTCCAGTTTGTTCAACGGTTTGCTCTTTTCTTGGCATCTTTCAGCTGTGCATCTGAAATAATCCTCTACAGTCGATGGTGGTCACCGTGCTATCAAATACAGCAGGTCTGAGGTTTTCACCTCGTAACGGTATTCGGCCTTCAAAGCGTACTTACGAACTATTTAGGTTACACGGCTTGCGGGATGAGATCTACAGTGAAGGAACGCATTTGATGGTATGCTTAGTATTTCTTTTAACTTATATAATTCTAAACTCCTTTTAAGCTTCCATGGTTCGAGTCTCCCATCATTTTCGATGTTCGTGCCAAACCTCGAAATATTGCAAGCTTGACTGGTACCAAAGGTGCGGTACACACCTATTATTCGCCATGTGCGGACTAAATAGGTATTCAGACTTGCAAATGGTCAATATTACCTGTCGTGTCCTTTCGAAGCCGAACCAAACTAGCTTGCCCACGATCTACCGTGAGCTCGGAAAAGACTACGACGAGCGTGTCCTTCCATCCATTGTGAATGAAGTCCTGAAGAGCGTCGTTGCTCAATTCAACGCCAGTCAATTGATCACGCAACGAGAACACGTACGCTTCTCTTATTCATTTTACTGTATGAGTATTTCTTAAACTTCATCTCATTGCACAGGTTTCACGTCTTGTCCGAGAAAATTTGACAGAACGTGCCCGGAAATTCAACCTTATTCTGGACGATGTTTCTATCACACATGTCGCTTTCTCGACTGACTTCACACATGCTGTCGAGGCTAAGCAGGTTGCTCAGCAAACTGCACTTCGCGCCGCTTACCTTGTTGACCAGGCAGTGCAAGAGAAGCAGGTATGTGATGGCTTCACGAATCAATTCACGAGTTCACCCTGACTCTCGAACTTCTTGTGATAGTCAATCATCATTCGGGCAGAGGGTGAATCCAAATCAGCTGAACTCGTTGGTGACGCCTTGAAAAAAAACCAAGGCTTCTTGGAACTTCGACGTCTGGAGGCTGCTCGAGATATCGCCACTACGCTGTCACAATCTCAGAACAAGGTCATGCTCGATTCCCAGAGCTTACTCCTCAATGGTATGCCATATTTTACAAGCCTTTGTTCGATAAGTTTCTGACTATTTTACAGTGGCGGGCAATGACGCAAAGGACCTCCTTAATCTTAAAAAGTAGTACCGTTTGGAGACTACCCTGCAATCTAACCCGTTTTACCATCCGAGTGGAAACCTCTCTAAACAGACGCATTTGTCCTTCTTCGAAATCGCAGTCATCAAGCATACTAGCTCTTTGAGACACTGTCCTGTGGTGGCATGCATTGAACCCGCTTGTTTGCTGAGCCAAGTACTCTGCCCATTGGTCTCAAGGGTTGCCTGCCTTGAGACCTCTAAATGAGGCGTTATGGAAGACTTGAATTGAAAGGGTGGCCATTTCGGAATGAATTTTAGCCCTCATGCTTTCCAGACCAGTTACGCATCGATTAGGTTTGGATGGAAACTCTTTTCTGCAAGCCGTTTTCTATTCTCAACCGATTGAACTTATGTCGTGTTGAAAGCCAGATGGTGTCCCAAAATACTCCGGCAAATAGGGCAGAAGAAAAGGTCAATTGGTCCTCATAGTTCACAATTTGACCGCCCTTATTATTTATTTTGATCACAAACTAACAAAGTCGGCGGATATGAATGCAAACTACCATCTGTAATAGCAATCCTCTGAACTAGGAGAGATTTATTAGCAATCTTCCTTCCACTTATCCAACATAAGCTCAAGCGTCAAGAATTAAGCGCTCGGCAACGTCTGACCGAGGAACTATCGAACACTCGTAAGGGAAAGGGTGGCTATTCAGGTGACGTCATCAATTTTGAAGGTAGCGAAAAAAGGTGGAACTCACGTCATGAGACCAGTTGTGAAGTCAGCTTCAACCGGTATTTCGTTACCATCCGCATCCATCTTCTTGCCCATGTTGAACAAAGCGAGGACAGTAGCGATTGTCAGCCATATTGTGTTCGAGGCAAGATGACGTCCGGGACAGACTCTGCACATCAGACATGTAAGCTTGAGCAGCTGAAAAGGGATAATATAATCGCCTTCTTCCAAATCCGAACGTGTACAGGACTTCATCATCGTTGAGCTTCCCATCTTCGGTAAAGAATCGGTCGGGGTTGAATGTATCTGGATCGGGATATACATCTGGATTATGTGTCATGGCCCTAAGAACATTAACAAAAACATAGAGAGACCTTGAGCGTCTGTCGATGAATATTTAGTGATGGTACATTTGCGTACCACGTATTAACAATGATACTAGCGCCTGTATCTCGGTCAACAAGGGTGTCTTTAGTCATCGTGAAGAACCAAATGGGACGAACCTTTGGGGATATATTGGCCTTCATAAATATCATCAGCGCTTGTACCGTGAGCCAGTCCCAATGGGAGGGCGGGCATCCATCGCAGCACCTCTCGAAAGAGAGCTTCGACATAGAGGAGCGATGAACGGTCGTTGAATGTTGGTATACGATCATTGCCAATCACACGGTCAATTTCCTCTTGTGCTTTTCGTTGAACATCTGGATATTTGGCGATCACATAGAAGAATGCCTCAATGGAAGCCACGGTCTGAAAATGCCTAGTTAGTATGACTGATCTGCTGAAACTTCGAGTATCACTTACAGTATCCGCTCCAGCTAAAGAATTACTGTCAATTCGGCTGGTCAAAAGGGATCGATTGACGAACCGGCGTAGCTGGTGGCACAAACACACTTCGTATGCATTCGGTCTTTCTCATTTTTGCATGTAGACAGAAGCTCGGACGCCAAGCATGGTTGTGCTGTGCCGTTTTCCTGTGCAAAAACTGTCAAATTGACACAGGAAAAAATCAACGAGGGCAAACCATTTTCTTCTCAACCATCGCAATTGGGGCATTCAACATTTGGTCTGTCAATTTCCTGGCCTCACGTGCAAAGGTATGGAATCCAGCACCAGGAAACCACTCTGGTAGATGTCTAAGAATCGGGATGGCATTGACCATAGCTGCGCCTGGAAAAATAGACTCGGATAGTTTTCCAACTGTAGCTTCAGCGAGCTTCACATAATAGTCATCTTTAGGCGATATGTCGTGACTGTAAACAACAGACATAATGACAGCCGCTGCAACCCTATAAAGGTTATTGAGATTTCAGAGTTCAACCATGCAGAGAAAAAAGCGCACGTTTTGATATGGTTTCGGAAATCGTTTGGGGTTGTAAGAAGACCGTACAACAAGTCTTGCACCTTCTGGGTCTGAATGTCCCAATACGACATTACCACGTCGGGCTTGTAGGCTTGTTGAAACATACGACGCTCGACGCGCCAATGGTCTCCGTACGGCTTCAAAGCCGTGCTAAAGTCCCATCCCATCCTAAATTTGTTTATGAATGTTCAGAAATGCTCAAGTAAAAAAACTCACAGATCAATTATAGTTGTGCTAGGCCTATCCGAGAAGACGTTTGACCTCTTCTCGCAGAGCTCGACGGCAGTATCATAGTCATTAACAATGATATTATGTTGGCCATAGATACGGAAGTGAACCAGGTTGCCTGAAAAGTTGCAGTTACTGGCTGGTGAGTATTAGAAAGATGACTCCGATGGCGGCGGTACTAACCGTATCGCTTCTTCCAGTCAGTGTAACGAAGCCAGGGTTTAATTCCTGGAACATCTTTGATGTTACCTCCAAGCCAGCTCGAGGGTGGCGGTCCTGGAGGATAGGGCAGCCGCAGAGGTTGAAACTGCGTCCTCGAAAATGCGCCGATCATAAAAAGAACGAGACATATAATAATGACCCCATACGGTATTTGAGTGCCATCTACGAGCAGGAAAGTCATTATCGGAATATGTAAGAGACGGTGCTGCTTGAACAATCAAGAGAGGCCTTTTGTGTATGAGAGACACAGACTCGTTGCCAAAGAGATCTCGATTCATCATGATGTTCATGCCTTTCAAAGTGTTTTGCTTTAACAAGCGAGTGTAACAGCGCAAGTAAACGGATCAAGAAAATTGAACAGAAGTTTTCACTTTCTCGGGCCTTGAATGCGGAAGCAAATGGTAACCAACCTGGATAGCACCATGAGGCTTTGGCTACTTTGTCGTGATGTAAGCTCTGCTTGCGCAAGCGTTGGAAGTACATTCGACGATTCCAGAGCAGATACAAATATTTCCTACGCGCCGTTGTTGGACTTCGGGTGGTTGGGAATATGGTCCAATTTTTTTAACTCATATTTGACGTCTTTGAGATTAGGACAGGCTGCACAGATTTTTTCACCCGACATGCCAGAATCTTGAAACAAATAAGCTCAACCCCATGGGTTGTGGAGTACCACGCCGACAAACTCGAATAAGGTGGGTTTAAAAGTGATTTGAGGTGTTCGCGTAAAAAAAAATGGCAATATATTCACTTAGCATAACAACCCGACCTCATCTAAACAGTGCGTTGCAGGTGCAAGGGATGATTTGGATGATTGAGATTGAGGGAAGATGATGTCACGTAGTCACGGATGTAGTGGCCATCCCAAGGAGAATTTTATTTCCATGCTGTCCCGTCTAGTCGAAGCTTAGAGTTTTTGTTTAGGAGTGTATCGCGGCGAGCGGGCTGGCGGTTGCATGCGGTAGTGATGGATTAAGGAAGCCCTCGTGCCGTAACTAGTTTTGAATCACTAGTATAACTGTATAAGTTATACTATAAGAGAAATTTAAACGCTGTGTTTTGTTGGTATAACAGGCGATGCGGCTGTTATCGATGGGGAGAAAAAAGTAAATTAACCCTTTCTGGCCGGTGTTCAACTTTGAGCACGATTAATTGCATGCAACTGACTTTACTAGGATTGGCGAATATTGTACCATTTTAAATCATTCGGCATGGGGTGTGACCTGTGACCAGTCGGACGAAAAAATTGGCTTGGCAGAGCCCAAAAACCCATGGGACAAGTCCAAAATTCGGCCAAAATGTGGGCTTGTCAAGGCCAAACTTCGAAGCGCCCGCAGGGTCGGAAAATTTGACCAATTGTCCTCTCCGGCCAAACCAGTGGTGACCTGTGACTACGACCAATTTTCGGCGTCGGCATGGGTTTCTGTGAGTAATTTTAAATGGTACAGGAGGTAGTCTACCTATTCGATATGAGCTGAAGTATCAAGGATCAATCGCCTGGCAACTTCTGAGCGAGGAGCTATCGAACACTCGTAAGGTAAAGGGTGACTATTCCATCCTCATATCAATGTTAGAGAATATGTAGGCAGGAGGAAACTCACGTTACAAGACCACTTGTAAAGTCAGTTTTGATTGGCACTTCATTTCCATCCGCCTTGACTTTCTTCCCTATGTTAAACAGAGCGAGAACGGTGACAATTGTTAGCCACAATGTGTTCGATGCAAGATGGCGTCCAGGGCAGACTCTATGGCTCAAACAGATGAGCCCGGGTGAGGAAAGAGACCAAAGACAATTACCGTCTTCCAAATCCAAACGTGTACAGGACTTCATCATCGTTGAGCCTCCCATCCTTGGTAAAGAATCGGCTGGGGTTAAATATGTCCGGATTGGGGTAGACATTTGGATCATGTGTCATGGCCCTAACGATATCAAGAGAAGTGTAAGGAGGATACGAGAGCCTGTGAATGAACACTTTATGGTAGGAAAGCTGCGTACCACGTATTAACGATGATGCTTGCGCCTGAATCACTGTCAACCAAGGCATTTTTATTTATAGCAAATCAAACGACACGAACCTCTGGGGATATGTTGGCCTTCATAAACATCGTCAGCGCTTGTTCCGTGCGCAACCCCTAGCGGGAGAGCCGGCATCCATCGCAATACCTCTCGATATATTGCTTCAACGTAGAGTAGTGAAGGCCGATCATTCATAGTTGGTAAACGATCATTCCCAACAACGGAGTCAATCTCCTCTTGTGCTTTCCGCTGAACTTCTGGAAATTTGGCAATCGCATAAAAAAACGATTCAATAGAAGCCACGGTCTGAAAATGACAAATCTCTCTGATTGATATTCTGATCTGGCAATTGTCACTTACAGTATCGGCTCCAGCTAAATAATTATTGTCAATTCGGCTGGTCAAAAGGGATCGATTGACGAACCGGCGTAGCTGGTGGCACAAACACACTTCGTATGCATTCGGTCTTTCTCATTTTTGCATGTAGACAGAAGCTCGGACGCCAAGCATGGTTGTGCTGTGCCGTTTTCCTGTTGAAGATTTTGTCAAACTGGCACAGTAAACAAATTAAGGAGGGCAAACCATTTTCTTCTCAACCATCGCAATTGGGGCATTCAACATTTGGTCTGTCAACTTCCTGGCCTCACGTGCGAAGGTATGGAATCCAGCGCCAGGAAACCACTCTGGTAGATGTCTAAGAATCGGGATTGCATTGACTATAGATGCACCTGGAAAGACGGATTCGGATAGCTTCGCAACGCTAGCTTCGGCAAGCCCCACATAATAGTCATCTTTAGGCGATATGTCATGACTGTAAACGGCAGACATGACAACAGCTGCTGCAACGCTGCAAAAGTCGATGAATTTTGAGTTCAAGTATCAGAAAAAGCAGCGCACGTTTTTATATGACTTCGGAAGTCGTTTGGGGTTGTGAGAAGACCATAGAGCAAGTCTTGCACCTTTTGTGTCTGAATGCCCCAGTATGACACGACTACGTCGGGCTTGTAAGCCTGCTGGAACATACGACGCTCGATACGCCAATGATCTCCGTATGGCTTTAGCCCAGAGTTGAAGTCCCACCCCATTCTAAATTATCTTCATAAATGATAGGAATATTTGCACTCCAGCACAAAGTCTTACAGATCGAGTATGATCGCACTAGGCCTGTCCGAGTAGTTGTTCGACCTTTTTTCACAGAGCTCAACGGCAGTATTGTAGTCATTTATGATGATATTGTGTTGTCCATAGAGCCGGAAGTAGACGAGATTCCCTGCAAAGCTATGTTCAGCGAATACTGAAGTGGTAGTGATGACTCTGATGGTACTGACCGTATTGCTTCTTCCAGTCGGTATACTGAAGCCAGGGCTTCACTTGTGGGACATCTGCTATATTGCCACCAAGCCAGCTCGCTGGCGGCGGACCTGGAGGATATGGCAGTCGTAAACCCCGGGAAAACATTCTTACAACAGCTGCAATCATAATGATAGATAGGCATGCGACGACCAAACCGTACCAGCCCTGGGAGAGGACAGTCATTCTCGACGGATATCAAAATTGCAGAGCCGTCACTGCTTCAAGAGACCTCTGTACGTGGACTACATAGGTTTCTTGTCAACGAAATACAAGCCCATTTTCACGTGGTTCATAGTGTCACCGAGATTATTGCTAGGTTAGAGGCTTGGTGGGAGTTCCAAAGATTTTCCTGGCCGAAGTTGTTTTGGTGCACAAGAATTAGGAGTGAGAAGGACTCCATGTTATCTCCCAAATATGACAAGTTGCTGAGGAAATGTAGGGGCAAAAGACTATCGTTAACGACGGCCACCCTACTAATTACTGTCATCAGCCTCTACACTTGGAATTGATCAATGGCAGGTGACGTCGAGCTACATGTGAAGAAAAAAAGGGTTGGTGCTGGCATACTTCGTTTGCGGATCGTTTCGGCGAAACCTCGCCAGCGTACTGCAATATGAGAAAAAGCGCGATCGAGAAGACATCAGCCATCAAGGCAGAGGTATAGGATCAAAGAGCGTGTGAAGTCATTATTCATCGTTATGCCCCTGGTCTTGGCAGGTATAGCAGTACGTTCTATGTCCCAGAGTGATAATGAGTAGTGCGAGATACTGCTATAATATTGCTGTAATACTTCTGTGCTTTGAAAGAAATGCTCATGTCCAAACTTTAAAAGAATTTATGCCCAACGTAGACGAGATTTCGGTATCTCAGCTACGATGAGTTACTGTGTCATGTATCAGCCGCTTAGCTATCTCGGATCGGGGCAATATTGCGCATTCATAAGGCAAAGGATGTCTATCTCATGGTCAGCAATATCTCAGGCAGTGAAAACAAAAGCTCACGTCATCATCCCTGTCGTAAAGTCTGCTTCGATTGGAATATCTTGTCCATCAGCATCTTTCTTCTTGCCTAATTTGAATACAGCGAGAACGGTGGCAATGGTCAGCCATATTGTGTTAGAGGCAAGATGCCTCCCAGGGCAAACTCTGAAAACAGAGAGAACTAAGACTAACCGAACCACGTTTTAGGGGGGGGGGGAACTTACCTTCTCCCGAAACCGAAGGTATACAACATGTCGTCGTCATTAAGGTCGCCATTCTCGTTAAAAAACCGATCAGGATTGAAGTTCTCCGGGTCAGGATACCTTTTCGGGTCGTGTGCCATTGCCCTGTAGAAGACTTTCAGGTGTGTTCAAATTTATACTCATCAGAAGACTGCTCGTACCACACATTCGGAATGACACTGGCACCTGAATAACAATCAATTATAATGTTGCAAATCTGCGAAAGAGTGAATCAACCTTTGGGAATGTAGTGGCCTTCATAAATATCTTCATCGCTGGTTCCGTGAGCCACTCCAAATGGCACGGCTGGCATCCAGCGCAAGACTTCTCGGTAAAGGGCCTCGACATAAGGCAGAGAAGGTCGATCACTAAAATCAGGTAGACGATCGTTGCCGATGACGGTGTCAATCTCTTGTTGTGCTTTTCGTTGAGCTTCTGGGAACTTGGCGATGATATAGAAGAACACCTCAATCGAAGCGACGGTCTAGACAGATCGATACTGAGTAATATATTTGAGAGATTCTGCAGATAACACACCGTATCAGCACCAGCTAGGTTTGGGCAAGAGTTGAGCCATTTGAAAGTTTAAAAGAACCATCTAACAAACCTGCATAACTGGTGGCACATACGCATTTAAGATGCATGCGGTCCTTTTCTGTCTTGCAATTTTCGAGCAGCTCTGAGGCTAGGGAAGGTCTCGCGGTACCTTCATTCTGCAAGAAGTCATCGAAATCAGAGAAAGTAGGAAATGATCGATGAAAGGAAACCAACGATGTTTTTCTCGACCATTGCTATTGGCGCGTTGAACATCTGATCGGTTAATTTCCTCGCACCACCAGCAAAAGCATGGAATCCAGTACCAGGAAACCATGTAGGGAGATATCTCAAGAATGGAATCGCGTTGACAATGGTGGCACCTGGAAACATCGACTGAGCGAGCTTGCTTACAGTGGCCTCTGCAAGTTCGACATAGTAATCATCTTTCGGAGAAACATCATGCCCATATACGATTGACATGATTATTGCCGTTGCCACACTGAAATATATGGTTGGCTCTTTAAAACGGCAGCAAATCAAGAGCAAACTTACGTTTTTATATGGTTGCGGAAATCGTCTGGTGTGGTGGCAAGAGCATAGAGTAGGTCTTGTACTTTCTCGGTTTGCACACCCCGATATGTTAACGTCATGTCGGGCTTATATGCTTGTTGGTACATGCGCCTCTCGGTTCGCCAATGCTCGCCGTAGGGCCTTAAACCACTGTTGAAGTCCCAACCCGTCCTAATTTGTGCTCAGCTGTGTCCCAAAGCAGCTGGCAAAGAAACTCACAACTCAAGCATGACTGTACTGGGTCTATCCGAGTAGATGTTCGATCTCTTCTGGAAGAGCTCGACGGCAGTGTTATAGTCGTTAATTACGATGTTATGTTGACCGTACAGCCTAAAGTAAATCAGATTGCCTACATAGACCTGGAGATTAGCTTTTTCGATAGCGCAAAAACAAGGGGGATAGGGTACACACCGAAATCTTTACTCCATTCAGCGCAGCGGAGCCATGGCTTTATTTCAGGTATGTCTCCTACATTGCCTCCAAGCCAGCTTGAAGGCGGAGGCCCAGGTGGAAAGGGTAAACGTGAGCGTAAAACAAATGTTTTCGACCATGTTTTAAGTACTCCAAGAAGTATACAGGCTGCCAATACTTCCAGCCAGACTTGGACACTAAGACCTGATAACAATGACATGGAGGGCTCGATGAATACAAAACACGCTTGTGAGGACCACATATTCTTATATAGTAAGATTTTACAATGGTCCCGACCCGCGTGTTAGAGCAAAACGAGATATTGCCAGCACCAGCGCAACATGGCGTCGCCCATTGCACCACTGAACGCGCTTGCCGAGGGAGCGAGTGCCGACTGTCAAATATTCAGTGCAAAACCAGGAAGCCAGCACCAAGTTTGAAGATTGCTCCGGGTGAATATCGAGTAAAATCCAAATCTCTAAACGAGGTTGTGGAGAGGAGTGGAAAAAAGTAGGTCTGTGGGAAATTGTGTTGAATCGGGATTCGGCAATTCTCTGCATATCAACTCTTTGGTCGATATGCCTCTGGATGGCCACACATATCTCGTAAATCAAGGGTGGGGAGGTAAAGGTAAAGCTCTTCGAGAAGGAGCTCTATCTCGACCTTTGGCTATTCCGCAAAAGAAAACTCTTGCAGGTCTTGGCAAGGATCGAGATGAAGCGTTTCCCTTCTGGGACCAGTAATTTTTTTCGCTTCTCATTTTGCGGTTTGACCCACTCATTTTGTTATGTTTTAGCTTGTTCTTGGCTGCTGCCAAGTCAATTCAGGTTAAATGCTCGAGTGACGATGAAGATTCCGCGGATTCGGTCAGTGCAGTGTTCGCTTAACCAGAATGTCCACAGATGCTGCAGTACTGAGTAACGGTTATCTATCTATATAGAATCCCGAACGGACCTTAGCTTTGAAGCGAACGTCTACTGGCATTCTTTCAACTCGTCGCCCGGTTGAAGGGACGCCTGCTACATCCAGTGGTTCTTCCACTCCTCTCCCACAAACAGAAACCTCCAATCCAAAACTTAGCCTAATCGCAACCGCAAAGCGAGACGCTGCTAAACGCGGCTTATATTCCCGGTTTTTTCGTGGACCTATGCTGGGCCCAGAACCTCTGGTAGACGAAGAACGGCGGCTACTAGGGCTAGTGTCCCAAGCATTAGCTCCAGATTCACTACCTCAAGATGTAACGGCGGAGGAGAATCTCGAGGTCGGGATGGCAGATCGAACTGCTATTGTCAATTCGGAAGTGGTCCAGCTGACTGAAAAGAAACGTCGGAAATCTGAGGACGAAAGTCAGCTTGAAAGCGAGGAGGCTCGAACGGCGCGGAAGCGACAGAGAAAGGAACAAAAACATGCGAAGCGTAGGGCAAAGGAAGAGTCAAAAGCTGTGCGAAAAGAGAGAAAGGCGAGGAAGTGGAAACAGGTTACTGAAAGGGAACAAAAGCGCCAAGTCGAACCTGCACTACCGGATGTGAAACCTTCGAAGAAATCAAAGAATTCATCCTCTGATCCTCAAAATTGCGAATCCCAGCAAGCCCCGACGGTGGAAAAGAAAAAGAAGAAACGGAAAAGGGATGATTTGGTTGAGATAGAAGATACTTAGGTGATTGTGCGCGCTTTTTACATTCTTAAATGCTTCGAAACTCATCAGCGTTGTGCTAGTGAATGAAAATTACCAGATCATAAGATTAACCTCATAAGATGCCTGGCAGTGTTTTAGTTGAAGCAATGGTACGAGGCTATGAGCATTTGGCATCAACATTTGATCGGTTTATCAAAGGGACTACAAATCATGTCTTGAACGCTAATCTATACAAGTAGCAGCATAGGTCTATGGACGTCCAACTCATAAAAATCAACAAGTCCAACAGAGTATTATGCATCTTATGTCGTTCGCATGCGACAGCCACATTTCTCTGTTAATATTGGACCATCTGCAGCAAACTCTCCTTATCCCCACTTTCGTTCACCAAAGACTTGAATAGGCCATCAGGTTTCTGTAAAAGAGCACTAGGCGTGTCAAATTCCACCTGAAAAGAGCCGTATTGAGAGAAATTAAACAACCCATGATCTGGAGACGTACCATTCTTCCAGCGTCCAACACCATCTAACAACAATCAGCCCTAACTCGGGAGGCAGATGACCTTTCTTCAAACTCACAATTTTATCTGCATCCATGATCGTTTGCAAACGGTGGGCTATGGTGATCACAGTTGTGTCTCTGCTCAACTCATGCCGCAAAGTGTTTTGTATGACTGCATCGGTTTTGTAGTCTGTTCGCAATCAAGTTCAGTAACCGTCTGAAAACTAACGTTCAAGTGGGAACTTACCAATAGCAGACGTAGCTATATTGAAGATCGATATTCAGGGGTTTGTCAGCGATAGCATATAATAACTTACCTTCGTCA
Organism: Crepidotus variabilis; assembly: GCA_015657495.1. Classification (NCBI taxonomy): domain Eukaryota; kingdom Fungi; phylum Basidiomycota; class Agaricomycetes; order Agaricales; family Crepidotaceae; genus Crepidotus; species Crepidotus variabilis. The sequence goes on along the minus strand of MU157829.1, from coordinate 448,971 downwards.
AGTATCAGAATTTTGCTATTGCGGATCATAGCTCGCGCCAGAGCAATGATCTGACGTTGACCGACCGAAAGGTTGTTGCCACCTGAGGCAATGCTGCTATCTAGATTCAGTTTTGATTCGCCCAATTCTTCTTGCAGAGATGAGAGTCCTGCTGCCCTGAGGGCATCGTTCAGAGTGGCGTCATCGTGCTCTTCGAAAGGGTCGAGGTTTCGACGCAGGTCGCCTAATTTAGATTCATATTATACAATTAGAAGTGGAATAAGTACGATCACTCAAGCGCTCACCACTGAGTAGTTCCGGCTAAATAATTGGTGAGTGAAGAAGGGTCGGAAGCGGTAAATAAGCTTACAATTTGAGGAATAATCGTGACTTTAGAACGCAGGTCTTCCAAGTTTAACGTGTCAGTCAAAACTCCGTCATACCGGACAGCACCGTCTGTGAGTATACACCGCAGTAGAGCAAGAGCCAATGAGCTCTGTCGGACAGTTAACCTATAGCAGATATAAGATTTTGTTTGTCTACCTTGCCGCTACCAGTCCTGCCCACTGTCAAGATTCAGAAACGATACTCGGGAAGGGGTAAATTGCAGACCTAGACCGATACGTTCGCCAGATTTCACTTGAAAGGATATTTTGTCAAGTACTCTTGGACCATCCTAAACCACTGGCATCAGCCTCTCCTGTAAAATCAATCAAAGGTAAACCGTTTGACTTCAGAGTAACGAGCTGAAAGATTGTCGACGCTCAATTGGCCACTACTTGGCCAAGCGGCTGGCGGTTTTCGATCTGGAACGGCATCTGGTTCGTGCTCTATCTGCAGATAGCCATGGATCCGTTCCAGGCTATAGATTTTCACCACAGATCAGAGTTGAGCATATACAAAAAAGAAATTTTGCACCTGTTAGACTGTACCTCGAACTCATTAAAGGTCCTGATCCAAAACGTGTTCAGCATGCAAAAGTCGACAGCCATATTGAGAGATAAGCCAGTGTTTGCAGAGCCAATTGCTCTCCCGTAAACGAGATAGGCTGCAAGTCCACCGGTGAACAGAGCACCGAGAAATTCGTTCCGAACACCAATCCATCGGTTGAGGTTGTAGGTTACTCGCGCGATGCGAACGTAGTGGTCGAGACGCTTCATGGACTCCACCTTGAATGCCTCTTCAGCACCAAATGCCCGGATGGAGACTGAACACGGAATAATCTTTTGAGATCATAGAGCATTTTTGCAACTGCCGTTGACTTACCCAATCCTGCAATGGCAGCATTGGTATGCGCCAATAGCGGAGAACGAGCATTGCTATCATATTTATAATCAGCGGCTAGAAATGCAGTCTATCGAGCGGCAGACTGATAACCTTAGTTCACGCTTTACTGATAGTTGCGCGCTGATATAAATATTTCCAAGATATAAACCGAGTCCAGTGAAGGCCAATCCAGGAAATAAAAAGACAGGGCTGAAGAATCCAATAACCACGAGTCGGTCAAGAAGTCGAAGTGTAAAGTCCAGAAGTTGCCCAAATGTGTTGGGGATTACGACGTCGACAGCATTGATATCCTGTGTACATCGAGTAATAATCCTGGCCGTAGGGGTTTTGTCGAGCCACCTGCACGCAATTTAGTGACGATGAAGCCCAACCAATTCATTCTGACTTGCCTGAGAGTGGCCTTGAAAATGGAGTTCATCAAATTGGCATTTATCAAGCGAGAAGCCCGCATGGAAGAAACCCCGAAATATGCGAAAGTTGCCGTGTAGATGACAATAGAAGTGAATAAAGTCAAGGAGTACATCCCCAAATAGCTGCATAGAAAAATCCATAACGTTAGCGCATGGAAGGGTGAAGGAGTGGACTGACCTAGCCGCCGGAACCTCTAACGCTTCACGATCTTCATATTGCGAGCTCCAGTATCCAAGAAACCAGGTTTGGAAGATATTCAACCAGTCGATCAGCAAGAATCCAGAAACGCAGAGAGATAAAAAGATGATTGGGCGGTTCCTTCCCATGCCGTCTAGAAAAAGTTTGATTGACTGCCAAGTTATCCTTCCTTCAGAAATCTCCTCTTCGAGAACAAGTTTGCCGTCTGAAGGCTTATTATCAAATTCCTCCAAGAGTTGTTGCTCGCCGAGTGGTTTTATCTCTTGATAAACCTCTTCGACTATTTCTCGAAGAGTGGCTTCTACAGCTTCCGATTTTTCAGGTTGTTCACTAGGCTCCAAAACATGGACCGATCCATTTATATCAACAGAGACAACGAACTGGGAGATCGGCTGAACCAAGGCGATGTTGTGAGTCTGCAGTCTTGGTCAGGTGTCGATCATTTCAGTTCGAAAGAGGCTATACCACCAACAAAACTGTCCTTCCCTGGATTAGATCGCCTTTGAGACATTTTTCGACAATCCAGACAGCACTGTAATCATTGAAACAATCAGACAAAGAATGACGAATTTAGCTCACACATACGTATGTACGTCCAGAGCGGCAAGAATATCGTCAAGAAGGACCACATCTGCATAGGAGTAGATGGCTCTTGCAAGTGTGACTCTGGCCTAAGAAGAGCTACATCACGCAAGCAGGGAAAATAAGGTTTATGAATAGAATACCTTTTGACCGCCACTATGATTCGAAGTTAAAGAGTTGCACAGCGTGGGCAACGTCAACGAACCTTAAAGTTAAACCTTTCTCGCCAACTTCAGTGCTGTCTCCAGCAGCAAAAAGCTCCAGGTCCCTTTCTAATGCGCACTGATGCAGCACTAAAGTGGTGTGAGTAACTACTTTTTTGGAATAGGGACTTATGCACCCTTTCGATATCGAGCGTCGTTGTAAGGAGTGCCAAAGAGGATATTTTCGCGAATGGTTGCACTCTGGACCCATGATTCCTGGGCGGCATAAGCCACACCATCTCCACGAGGAAGATTGAACCAGGAGCGGGAACACTGAGGTATATGGTGCATTTCACCTTTAAGGGACCTCAGTTAAATCGTAGCTAGCAGGTGATAAATGGCGTACCAAGAAGTGCCATTAAGAGCGAAGTCTTCCCAGAGCCACTGCGATGCTACATTGGTCAATGAATATGTATGACTAGATTCAAATACACTGACGTTGGCCCCAAAATGAGGTTGATAGCATTTTTTCTGAATAGCACTTCCCCGTCAACACTGAGTCGATATGTGCGACGAGACTGTGAAGCTGAACTTTGATCTGTTTCTATTGACCATGCGAACGAGGTGTCACGAAAACCAATAAGATGCTTTCGTGTGTCAAGCTGGTCACCATCGTTGAGTATCGGTTTGTCTATGTCACTGAAATTATCTAGTAATTCAGTATTGTGCAAGAAATCGCCCAGGCGTTCAAGGGCAATTTTTCCTGGATAAGATATCGGAATAGACCTGCGGCCTCAATTTTTAGAGCGTTACCTTGGATAGACTGGCCGACATGATAAGCTATCCTATTCATTTGGCCACGTAAAAGAGCAAAGGCGACTAAGCTAGGGAAAATCATCGATGCTGTTAGCATAGTTAGTTTTTGCCTCCGTCCGATCACAACAGTAAAGGATGCGCACGTTTCAACTCTCCATGGGCCACCAACGTATATGTTGCATACGTCGCAAGCATGGTGAGGGCAGGGACAACAACACTTCCAGCAAGATCAATAGCAAGACAATGTAGGTTTAGCCCTCGCTTACTTGAGTAGTTGCGTTAAAACTGAAAGAAGCTAGAAATAAAAATCAGTAATAGTCGGTTTAATGATGTATCGTCCAAATTGAATGATTACCTTGAATTTGAGGAGTGTGTGTAGTTCGTCTTTGCGCTTCTCCTCGATGCGGTCGTAGACACGACGCTCCCACCCGAAGAGCTTGATCATTCGGATCACATTGACAGCTGAGATTATTTTATTAATGAACCGGAGACTCTGGGCCAACTTGAGAAACAAAGCTGACCTTCCGTTACATCTTGAACACGAGCATCGCTCTAAGAGCCTCTGAATAAGACGGACTTAGCATGGATTCAAGACTTACCTGTTTCATCCGCTGTCTGCCCAACTTCTGGATTCTTTTGGCAAGATATCCGGGTAAAGGGAGGAAAACGATCATGATGCCAAGTCCTACGAATGCGCTGCAATTTCACGGTCAAGACCATCAAGTATATCACAGACAGGTTTAGTTACGCACCTCCAGCCAAGAATAATGTATAGGTAGATAATTGATCCGATAAGTTGGGGTGGCATACTGGCGACTTATAAAAATGGCATGGTGAGCGAATAAATAATTGAAGGTATCTGGAGGCCTTACCTAACACAATCCAATCGCGGGACTCAATGATAGCGGACAAGTCCGTCGTCAGTAGGTTGTTGATTTTTCCCACCAAGTTTACACTTGATCCAGAGGTCTTGTCAAACGGCTTGGCACCGGAGATCGATCCCATATCTGCTTTATTGGCCCTTTCCTTACGGGTCAACACGGAGGAATTCCTGGATGTGTTCTGGGAAGCCACGACCTTAAGTTCTGACGGCTGACCTTGGTTACCGACCGAGCTCACAGAGCTCTCGGCAAGTGAAGTTGAATCAGAGCCTCCAACCAAGGGGTCCTGTTCGGAACCAAGCTTTTCGGCTGCTAAATCTGCTTTGAGACGTATGCGAAAACTATGTTCGAAGACTAGTTCAGTGAGGAGGCTCTCTGCTCTGACCAACGATCTGGTTTGGATAAAAACCATCGTATGCCACATCGTTGTCCGAAGCACGGGTGAGAGAAAGAGACAGAGGACCCAAAACCAAGGGCGTACTGTCGCATCTTTGCCACTTGTCTCGATGTAACTGTTTAATAACGAATATCAGTAAATTTTTAGGTGTATCAGATCAAAATCAGATTCTTACTCGAGAACTCTACCTATCGCAATTGGAGAAACAAAAACAAAGACAGTGTGTGCGAGCAAGAGGAGCCCCACTTGGGTATAACCCTTCCCTGTTAAAAGGTGAGCCTACGCTGAGAGACATTTTGCATAACTCACCAAACACACGCGTCAGACTGAAGAACAGATGTTCTTTTTTGCCACCACTATAGATATCCAGATGCTTGAAAATTTCAGTCAATGTATGGCAGGAAAGTGTTATTAATTATAATAACCTACCCGAAATGCCTGCTCTCGCAGATGCGCTGCAAAATCGGTATCGCACAACGGAGGAAGTTGTTGATAACTGAGATGAGGAACTCTATAACCTAGGAAGATGATTCGGTCCAGAAAACTGTAAGATACGAACGAAAACGTCGAGCAGACTTGCTCAGGGTTGGGCTCAGCCATGGGATTCTAATGTGTTAGATATGTGAGGTTATTTGCATCTGGTAAAAATTGCTGTATTACCTTGGGGTCCACGGGCCTGTATTTCCATGGCGAAAACAGGGGCGGAAGTAAAGCAGTAGAAGCAAGTACACCCAGCTTTATCCAAAGGAAAAAGCCTTCAGACATATCTGCTGGTTCTTGGTTAAAAGTAGCCAGTGGCCACACGTCGCGGTAACCAAAGACGCAAACGTTGGTGAGTAGTAACCATGTAAGATAACTCGAGGCCAACGGTCCTCGACGTCGGGAAAGAAAACCAACTGAAGCAAGAACTAAAGCGTAAAGCTGAAATAGTCCAAAAGAATGGTTATCGCGACAGTTGCCAGTCCATATAACTATTGGAACACTTACATATGTACAAGTGATATATATTTCTGGGTCTCTCAGCATCCAATACCATCCCTTATGCCAGCTCTCTTCATTTCCTTTCGTCCAAGTCAATAATTTCGCTACTGACGCACATAAAAGGGCGAGGCATCCAACGAGTCGAGCGATATTGAAAATGAAAGCGGTTGTGCTTCCGTGCCTTTGGATTCCAGCATGAACCGTAAAACGCGACCCTGTATGTACCGATTCCAGGTTTGGCAGTCGGTGTTGGGCCAGTTCGTTCCGCTTCCTAGCCATGGACAGCATGCCTTGTATAGTTTGCAGTACGATGAATATGCATGATACAATGAATGGTATGGCCAGAGTTTCTGTCTTCCGAAACCCCAATGGCGCCTCTGGTTGACTGAATAGTCGGTCAGAAGTACAACTTGAACAAACTATGACCGCAAAGACTACTACATACCTAAACTTCACCACGACATTCTGAAATGTAACTTGAGGCTCCATTATGATGCGATTTGCCAAGAATCTCGGGAGTAAATGGCAAGTGCAGGTCTGGCGATGTTATAATCTCGTCGTAGATAGAGATGGCAATATGTAAGTGAAAGTAACTGATAGGCGTCAAGTATTTTTACTTGGGCGCCATTCACCGCGTGAGAATCCAACGGCTGACTTGCAGAGAAGAACTTGGGAAGACATTGCCGAGGTCTTGAAGTTAAGAAGGCGTTGTTCGACATAGTGTTTCGGCGCCTCAAAACTCCGATATGCATCTGGGTGGAACATATCGCTACCAGAGGAATCGTACAGAATCTTGCATTATTAAAAAGTTACATAAGTAAACGTATGCAGGTTGTCGTCGCGAAAAGTAGAAATAAGTGTACAGCAGCTACTCTGAGGTATTCGTTCGTTCGTATGATTTGAGCATGGGGAGGTCATTTCGATAAGGGCGGTGGTGAGAGGTCTGGAACAAATGAAACGAGAAGATGGGAACAAAAAAGGATTTGCATGAAAGCAGGAGATGTTTGCGAAGGGGACTATGGTGTGCGCCAGAAACAATGCTGGAGAAAGGTCTACAAAAGAAATGAATAAATACACTTAAAGCGACTGAAGGGTTCGATATTGTGGGAGTCCAAATAGTGAAGTCAGGCCAAGTAACCGTACTTTCTTCGGCAGGTTGCTAGGAACCAACCAGAGAGAATTACGCAGGAATGAGAAGCGTTCACTGTGAATTCAAAGTATTAGCATGAGACAGACCGGGAGAAGGGACACTTACAGATAAACAACGAAGAATGATCACTATCACCGTAGCCAAATGTCCGTTACAGTCCTCCGACGTTCACGCCTTCCAGTAGAGGGTAAAATTGTAGACGCAGCGCTTCTATCCGCAGCGTGAACGTCTGATGATTTTAGATTGCCGCGTTCTTCATCATCGCGCTGGCTATCCAGAGACATCCTCATGGACCTAACGGCAAGGGATTTTCGCTTGGTGTTCTCTGATTCTGACCCAGAAACGGGAGAAACCACGTAGTTTCTAGCGCCCAAGCTACTAGGATCAGCTTCGGCTTCAACGGAGGTAATTGAGATAGTCCGTTTTGGCTCGTGGTCGGATTGGTGGAGTTGTTCGGAGAGCGATTTCGAGACCGAGACTGCTGAAGGTCGAGAGAAAGTCACTTTACCCTGCGTTTTGCTCGACCCTGTTCGAGGGAACGGAGAACGCTCTGGATTATTTGAGACGGTGTGGGGAGTCAACGCAATTGTGGGATTGGCAGGGCTTGTAATGGAAGGGGGTGTGGGCCGTTCATTACCACGGTTTGTAGCACGCCGTCGTTCGCGTTCACGTGTGGAGAGTGGTGTGTCGGCCGACTTATCGAGCGAACGGCGTTCAGAAGGTAGAGTTGGGAGGGGCTTTGGAACGGCAAGAGGAGGGAGAGGCCTTGGGCGGTCCACTGCAGGAGAGCCACGCAGTTGACGCGAAGCGGGTGTGGGAGACGGATGAACAGTTTCTTGCGAATCCAATGTTACCATTGGCTTTGCACTCGTGCTCGTCTCCTCTGGTGGTAAATCGTCTCTTCTGTCTCTGGGTGTGAAAAGTCTTCGAATCGAGGCAGCAGGACCGGCGCTTTGCGGCACTGAGCTCCTTAGACTAGCAGGAGGTGGCGTTTCAAATGTTTGATGCCTTTTGGGGTATCCATCATGATCCTTTAGGCGCTGGAATGTGGCTGGCGAAGCCCTAGCAAGAACACTTTCCGACCTGGTTATGTCTCCTGCTAATCTTCTCAATGCATCTTCCCTATCCTTATCCTTATCTCTAGATGGATCCCAACTGTGCCTAGAAGCCACACTCTGCCGCCCACTACTACCTTCTGCATGACTTCCACCTCCGGAGCGACTCCCTTGCCCGGAAGCATGCCCCGAACCATGATGGCGATGACCAATATCAGGACTAACTCTCCTCACCAGGTCATCTTCACCAAGACTAACATGTCGTCCATGTATAGCCGGCGACCCAAACTCACTCACGCCGCCCCGATCCGCCACAACCTCCCTCATAACCTTGCCCATACCTAGTAGCAAGCCCGTAATGCCACGAATCAACTCGTCTGCTGTCCTTGAGCCTTCTCGATAGTCAGCAGCTACATTGCCCCAGAGATCCACAATCTCCCTAGTATGTGAATCACGAGTCGCAGACTCTACTTCCGCTTCCACTTGAGATTCAACTGCTCGTGCGCTACCTTGCTTCAACAAACTACAGAGCCGATCGGCTGCAAAGACCATTCCTTGAGCATTTTGTAAGAGATCTGTATGTGCCGATCCTGTCCCTGGTCCGAGCGAGGTCGATAGCGGTTGATTTCGAGGTACTTTGGACAGCGCGGACTCAAACATGGTCAAGCTATCCACCATCAGCTTTCCATGTTCGGTCTGCGGGGTAGGTGGTTGAGCACTGTATCGTCGAGTAGTCCCGAATGGACTGGACGTGGTTAGCCTATCTTGAAGATGGGCGACGTTTAACCGAGGTGTCGGCGGGTGGCCTGATTTGGCGGAATATCGGTCCAGTACTGAGGTTGACCGATCGCTCGTGTATGCATCTCTTTCACGGTCCTTTGACGCAAGTGAGAATGTACTTCTATGACCTCGTAAAATATGTTCTCGAGGAGCATCTGGAGAGTCACGGTCTTGATATTGGTAGTGTGCCATTGATGTCGACGCTCGTTGTGCCGGTGCCCCCCTTTCTCGCTCTCGGTCAACCATTGCTCGTGTTCGACCATCGGCAATGGTGTCTTCAGGGCTCCAATCAACCTTTCGTACTCTTTCTTTCAACACATCACCATTACTCGTGGGCTCATTGCCTCCGGCTCGTCTACCCGCTGCTTCTCTCTTCCTCGTCAACCCTGCTGCCCTCAAACCTTCGCCAAGAAGCGTTCGTCCTCCAGGACTCCATACAGCTAAAGCGCTCTCAGCACTTCCACCTCTAAGACTCTGCCTTCGCTCACGGTGGCTGTCATCGTTCGACATAGATGTGTTAAACTCGCGTTGTCGTGATGTTGTGGGTGACCTAAAATCATCACTTGACCACCGTGGATTCGGTCCATTACGATGCTCTCGTACAGTAGACGATCGCCCTACTCCGGTTCTGAAGGGTGTCACGGGTTCCTAGTGAGATAGAATGAAGGATATGAGATACAAAAAGGTACTTTCAATTCGACTTACCCTCCATGTGTTGCGGCCATTTTCAGGACTGTATCTCCGGGCATCCGGACTTAATCGCATCGTATCAAACCGACCCGCACTACTTTTCCTACCACTATTGTCACCATTAGGTGGGCTGCCGTCCGCCAGATCCGACCTAAATTCTCTGGGTAGTGCACCTCTTCGCTTATTTCCAAGTGGACTTCGGCGAGACGAAGCAACGGCTGCGAGAGCACTCTGAGTAATTAAATCGTGCTCGTTGAAAGTTCTGTCTCGTTTGGGTTCCCGCGCCGTACCACCTGGATTCGGACCACGGTCATCCAATGCGTCGTCCTCTTCCTCGAAATCTGTCAGCTGGACGCTTGCCATGGAAGCCCTGCTTCTTCTTCTATGAGATGGACTGTTCGAATGATTTGAGTCGGATGATGAAGAGGCAGCAATGAGGCGAGCTTTATGTGGGGAGGCTGGGGCAGATATATGACGTAGACGGTTGTACGGACTCGTTTGAGGACTTTTCCGCTTTCCAGTATTCGGTGGCGTTGCTGAGCGGCGAGCAGGAGTGGCAGAGTGAGACACTGAGCGCTGCATAGAAGGGATTGAAGGAGCATGCGAAGATGAAGAATGTGATGACCGGGAGTGCGTGCTTGTGCTGTGAGAGTGATGTTCAGATTCGCGCTCGGTCTCCGATCCAGAGCGCATCAGGTCATTCTTGGGTGGTTGAGGTAGGGCTCGAACTTGACGCGTTGATTGTGAACGAGAAGAGCCAGCATGGGAAGGCGCGGGCGATCGGGAATTGGGAGTGCCAGCCCGCGCTGGAGATGGTGAGCCTAAGCGTGAGAGCTTGTCTAAAGCCTTTTGGCAGAAAATGCGGCGCATATACCAGGTGAAAACGCAGGCATGCAAAGCACGCGGTGAGAAGTTGACGAAAGAAAGAAAAAAAAAATAGGGAAAGAAGAATATTGTCAGTCAACTGCTGAAGGGAAGCTGGAATAGAGCCTCACCAGTCGATTACGTTGTGCAAGGCTCTTTGCTCTCAAGAGAGCCGATTGGTTCTCGGTTGACCCTCTCGATTTTTCAAGTTCGTTACTGCTCCCGCCGAGCGGTTTGCGGTTCAGTCGTGCAGTATCATCCCCATCCGCATTATTGTCGTTGTCCAGGTCGTTTGCGTCGTAATCATCGTCAAAATCAGCATCTGCACCCGCATCCTCCATAGAGCGGTCTCCCAACCGACTGCTGCTCCGACTGTTTGGAGCGTTGAACGTCCGACGAATAGGTGTCGTAGCTGCGTAACTTCCACTACTGGTGCTGGTGCTGCTGTTACTATGGAGAGAAAGTGGTCGGTCTCTGAGGGCTATCGTGGCTGGATCTCCGGTACTTCCACTACCAGTCGAGTTTGTTGCAGGAGGCGACGGTAAACCTGACTTGACAGAACCTATACTCGAACTTGGACTTGGAGGTTCGGGAAGATCTGGGAGACCTGGGGACGTTCCAAAGCTGGAGGATGGTAGCAAAGGCGAAGACCCGTGGATACTTGGACTAGAGCCCGCCGCGCCTTTGCCAATGTAGACAGCAGATAGAGGTCGACTCTGCTTCGGCTTAACAGTTGGTCGAGGGGGCATTTAGGGAAAGCGACCCTTTGATGGGTTTAGAATGCCGTATGCGAATAGGTATTTGACGGCGGAAAAATCGAAATTGAAAGTATCGGAACGTTGAGCAAGATAAAAAGATTGGCGTTGTGTTGTCTACTTCAAAAGTCTGCAGCACATAAAGAGAGGCTGCTCGTCGACCGTGGCGACGGCAAAGGGTGCTTGGGCGTCGAGGACAAGGTGTCCAAATTCAAGATGCCCAGGGTCCTAGCGTTTATCTTAATTAATAATTAATTTTTGCTAAGTCTACCAATCAGAGCTAACGCGATTCGTCCTGTCCGACTTATTCGACCATCTCTATTCACGTTTCTTGGAAAACATTATGAGTACTTTACATCCGATTTGATCTGGTCATGTAAGACAGGAACCAAGGACCTTATACGCTTCTCTCAGCCTCAATGCGGCTTTGCCATTTCGGAAGAGCGCGTCCATTCAAGAACAAGTTTTCAGGTTGGTGGAAAAACTTCCAGTCAACGAGATAGTGGAGCTATATAGTGCCTGATTACTCAGGCGTCTTTGTCGCGGAACTTTATCTTAGAGAGATTCAAAATAGGCGTTCCAAGACAGTCAACCAGGATTGAAAAACTATTTCGTTTTTACTCCGGTGAACTCAGTTGAATCAGCTTGATAACGCCTGTGGCAGAAAGGACTTTTTCTTATCTTCGTAAGTAAGAATCTACCGCACCATAAAATTTCTGGCTGATAGCCGCATCCGCCGCTCTTCCAGTTATAGAACAGAATTGTTACCGGGCCACACGGTACCATGGTAGAAAGGTATGTATTGGATTGTCACCTTGTCTTCTTGGTGTGAGTCACTGAAGGTCGCTGATTTATCTTCGTCCAGAACGGCCCCGAGTCTTGCTTATATGACAGCTGATCTTTGAGCTAAAAGACTAGACTTTCACCCCATCGATTGCTGCTCTTTACGTTTAAGGCTTTCGACTCCAAAACTTAATGGCTCCCAACTGGTTCAACCTCCAAACCGAAAGCACGTTCTCTCAACAAACCTTCAACTATGCGCTTCCCAACCCTGACGGATCCCACCAGTCGGTTTGGAGTGTAACATCAAACATTTCCAATATTGATACGCGCATTTTGCCATTGGGTGTCGCCGTGTTCACGTTTGCCGTCCTCGTCATTCAAGCCATTGCGTACGGCATTTTCTCTAGGTTCAGATCGGAAGACGAGGTTGAAATAGATGAGGCGGAGCCCACCACCGTTGTGACGCGTCAACCAAGCTTGTACGACAGATTCATGGTTCATGTCCAAGGATATGGCGGACCAATTATCTATGCCTGCTTCGTAGGTCGCTTGGTCTGCGTCTTAGCCCTCGTGTATCTTTCGGATACGACCATTCGACAATGTATGCTCCAACCCCTCGTACTTGACGAACATTGGGCGATACGGTGTCCAGAGTACTTCCTGGGACTTACTTTCGTGCGTAATCATCTATCTTTACGCAATTTACCTAACCAGCACAATGATAGATATACTCTACATTCTTATCCTTCTTCGTCCTCGTCTCTCAACCATGGCACATTACTCTAACCCGTGCAAACACTATTGTGCTGCTCTCTGCATTCTGCGTCTACACGTATCGCGACATCTGGCCACTCGCAACATACACTGAGCACCCAGCCGATGCCGCCGAGGGAAAAATTCTCTACATCAAAATAGCGCTACTTGGACTCGCAGGCCTGGTTATTCCAATGTGCATGCCAAGGGTTTATTTCCCTGTCGACCCTTTGGTACGTGATTTCCCTGTAGTTGATGGATGAAAGCTTATTGCTCGCAGAAACCAATGCCAATTCCTCCTGCTGAGATAACCGCTTCCTGGTTATCGAGAGTCACATACACCTACATCGATCCTCTCATCATGTTAGCCTCAGGCGTTTCGCATTTGGCTCATGATCAACTACCGCCTCTTTCAGATGAAGATAGGGCCGTCAACCAAAAGAAATGGTCGTTCAAAGTACGTACGATGGTCATTTGTGGTAATGGTCATCTCACACAGACGAACAGCATATGGATCCCTTCGGCCTCAAGAGGCGAAGACATTTGTTCTGGGGGGCTTTAGTCCATTTCAGTGCGCTTGACATCTTTCATTTGACTTTTCTCGTTCTTACTTGCCACAGGGGTTGAACTTCTCATTATGACTATTTCGGCGATTTTAGTGTGCCTCCTCGAGTTTGTTGCGCCAATCGGCATTAATCAAGTTCTTCGGTAAGTTTCATACATTATGCTTTCTCTCCCCATCTCATATACACCACGTAGTTATCTGGAAAAGGGCAACACCTCTGGTAATCTACGTCCGTGGTTCTGGATTGCGTGGCTCTTTTGGGGTCCAATCTTTGCCTCACTTGCAACCCACTGGTACCTTTACTACTACACATTTATCCGTGTTCGCATGGAAGCTATCATTACCCAACTCGTCTTCGAGCATAGCTTGCGGATCCGCATGAAAGCCGAGGCTGCCAGCGATGGTGAAAAGAAGGCCGATTCTAATGCAAACTCTGAAGCCACTACTCCGACAGCTAGTCAGACCTCAAGTAAGGCTGCGTCAGTTGTTAGTGCTGAAGGTAGCGAAGAGGGCGAGGATACACATTTAACCAGAAGTGAGGCCGGAACCTCAGTGACTGACTCGACGGTTGTTGGAGCTTCAAGGTCAGCTTCAGACGCGACTCAAGCCACGATCAAGGGCAAAACCAAGTCGAAAGCCACTCCATCGGCTCCCCCAATCCAGAAGAAGAAAAAACACAGCGGAGAGAATCTTCTTGGAAAGATCAATAACTATGTCACGACAGACTTGCAAAACTTGCTCGAGGGTGTTGATTTTTTGAAATTCTGTGCGTATCAACCCAGCCGGGAGAGTTAAGCTGAGTTTGACGCGCTTGATAGTCATTGGTGTTCCTTTCCAGATCGTCATTGCCACCATCTTTCTATATCAACTGCTCGGCTGGAGGTCCGTTCTTATGGATATATGCTCTTGGAAGGTCACTAACTTCACAATTCAGCGCTCTTGTGGGGTTGACTATTACCGTTGTCTTCAGCCCCGTCGCTGGCATCCTAGGGAACAAGGTCAATAAATTACAAGTTGACAAGATGAAAAAGGTACATATTTCCACATTTTCAAGCGTGCCAGATGCCTAATCGATGCGTATAGACAGACGAAAGAGTCCAATCTATCACGGAAGGTTGGGTCATTTTAAATCCTGCGCGATTTCTGGATTTTGATCACTTCTACTCCAGCTGTTGGCGTTTTGCGCATGATCAAACTCTTTGGCTGGGAAGGAAAAATGACGAAGCGTATTGAACAGAAACGGGAGGAAGAACTAAGCTGGCTATGGAAAGTAAAGGTACACCTTCGATCATTTATTTTTGAGCTCTCTGTGTACTGAGACTTTGTGTAGGTACTCAGGATAATGACCAGTGCGACGAGTTTGACGATTCCCACCGTGACCATGCTTGTCACATACATGTCGTACGCTGTATTGATGAAAGAGGAATTAACAGGTAGGCGGTCTTGAATACTACGATCCGAGATGCTGAAATTACCTTTAGCTTCCACCATTTTCTCCAGTATGGCTGTCTTTTCCATTCTCCGGGAGCAGTTGTTCCGCATCTCCTGGCAGACCATGTTGATTATTGATGGTAGAGCCCGTATCTCTCGATTGTTGAACAGGGCTGAACTTTTCGTCTAGCCAAAGTATCACTTGATCGCGTAAACGACTTCATCCATGACGCAGAGCTACTTGATACTTTCGAAAATCTCAAAGAACATCCTGAAAAGCCTCAGTTGACCGAGACCTCATCAGACAACGAGGATTTGAATATCGGATTCAAAAATGCCACTTTCAGCTGGTCTCTCGATGAAGAGGACGGTAGCTTGACTCCGTCAAGCCGACACTACCGTTTGCATATCGAAGAAGAGGTATTGTTTAAGCGAGGGAAGATTAATTTAATCATTGGACCTACGTGAGCGTTGCTTTCAGATATTTACGATCCTAATAGGATTGACTTGTTTAAAAGTGGTTGTGGAAAAACGTCTATGCTCATGGCATTACTTGGTGAGTTAGTTTTTCTCGAAGGTTGGACCGTTTGACCGCCTATCCCTACAGGCGAGATGCATTTCATGCCGGCAAATCCCGATTCTTGGTTCAACCTTCCGCGCAAAGATGGTGTCGCCTATGCTTCCCAAGAGTCTTGGGTGCAAAATGCGACAATCCGAGACAACATTCTCTTTGGATCACCTTATAACGAGGAGCGATATAAAAAAGGTTTAAGCCCCATTGTTGTTTCAGCTGGATGCACGCCGACTCATATATACCTCAGTGATTGATCAGTGCGCACTCCAACGAGATCTTGAGCTGTTTGAGGCAGGGGACGCGACTGAAGTCGGGGAACGAGGTTTGACTCTCAGGTAAAGGGTTTTGTTCATTCAAGTGAGATCAAAACTAAGCAACTGGCCTCTACCTAGTGGTGGCCAGAAGGTATGATCCGTCTGCACGGTGTTCTCTCGCCTACTCACAAAATACATATAGGCTCGTGTGACTCTGGCCAGGGCTGTGTACTCCTTTGCCAAAATCATTCTCCTGGACGACATTCTCGCTGCATTAGATGTCCACACGTATGATTATCTCTGTAGGTGCCATGATAACTAGTAAGCTTAACTTCTCGCAGATCCTCCTGGATTGTGGATCAGTGCCTGAAAGGAGATATATTAGAGGGTCGAACTGTGCTTTTGGTGGTAAGTCTTAGAAATCCGATTAACTATATACTTGACGCATCTGGTCAAACTAGACCCATAATGTTGCTCTTGCAGGACCTGTGGCCGATTTTGTCGTATCTTTGGGCCTTGATGGATCTGTTGTTAGTCAGGGAACAGACGTCGCAGTTCCATTGAAAGCGGATCCAGCTCTCGCTGCTGAAGCAGCCGCAGACAAAGAAGAAACGGCGGCCGGAAAGGCAGACTCTGAAGAAGACTCAAACAAGGCGACCACTGGTAAACTCATTATGGCAGAAGAGATCGTTCATGGCCATGTCTCGTGGAAGTCGATGAAGTTACTGATCGACGGTCTTGGTGGAAATAGTCCGACCTTCTTCTTCATCGCATGGGTTCTCTCCTTTTTTGTCATGTCTTTTTCCAAGAACCTCGAACCATGGTTCCTTGGTGTTTGGGCTTCGCAGTTTGAGACCCACCCAGCTTCAGAGGTAGACAATGTGCTGTATGCAAATCCCTTCATTGTTACGAAATTTTAAGCTGACATTACCCTAATAGGTATATTTCAGTCTTCTCAGGGATTGCCATTTTCAACATTCTTGGTTTCTTATGCTTGACCTTTTACTACAACTGGAGAGCTATCGCCGCCTCTCGGTATATCCACAACAAGCTCGTGAGCTCAGTGTTTGGGAGTACTCTACGGTATGCGTTATCTTTCTTGCGACACTATCATCCTCAAAAATGCCGAATAGATGGCTGGACGAAACACCAGCAGCCCGAATCACAGCACGCTGCACTAACGACATCCGAACTGTCGATGGACAACTGCCCCAAGATTTTTGGTGGGTTATTGAAATGATAACTGTCATGGTCGCAAAACTGGGCGTCATAGTCCTCTTCACGCCTGTATTCATTTTCCCTGGAGTAATTGTTGCTGCTGTGGGATGGTTTATTGGTCAACTCTACCTTAAGACTCAACTTTGTGTAAAACGAGAACTAAGGTATGAACTACCAGCTACTTCGCAGTCGAACTTACCAACCGTTTCCAGCAACGCACGCTCTCCACTGCTCGCTCATTTTAGTGCTGCGATTCATGGCATTGGTATGCTCATGTTTCAATTCCGGTAAAACATTAGGCTCATTGTCTGTAGTGTCCATCCGTGCATATGGAGCTCAAGAATCCTTCCAACAGGAATCTATGAAGAGGATCGACTTCTATAGTCAAGCCGCTCGCACATCTTGGAATATTAATCGATGGGTTGGCTTCCGGATAGATGTTCTGGGCGCTGCCTTTACTTCTGGATTAGCTGCGTACCTTGTCTACGGCTCGAATGTAGGAGCTTCAAATTCTGGACTATCACTCAACATGGCTGTTTCATTTGCAATGGCCATATTTTGGCTCATCAGGATCTACAACGATCTTGAAGTAGAGTCGAACAGGTGAAAACATCTATTTACTATTCGTTTCACTGTTATTCACCCTCTTCCCAGTTTGGAGCGCATACAAGGCTACGTAGATATCGAACACGAACCCCAGCCCTCAGATGAAGGAAAGGCTCCAGCTGCTTGGCCTACCAGCGGTGATCTCCGCGTCGAAAACCTATCTGCTCGATACTCTCAGGTGATTGATTTCCGATTGTTCCAAGTAGGATATTCATTCAACTATTCTGGCCAGAATGGACCCAAAGTCTTGCATGAAATCAACTTCCACGTCAAATCCGGTGAAAGAATCGGCGTTGTAGGCCGGACTGGTAGTGGCAAGGTTCGTCAAGGCTGTTCTGACGTACGCCTCAACTAACCTTCGTATTTAGAGTTCGTTAACACTAGCATTGCTACGCTGCATTATCACCGAGGGGACCGTCTATCTCGACGGACTTCCTACCAATAAAGTTAATCTTGATTCCTTGAGGTCGAATATCACCATTATACCTCAGATGGTAAGTTTCAGTGGTCCTTTTCCCATTCCCATCGATCTGATCGAACTATTGTTAACAGCCCGAACTCATAAGTGGCCAGTCCCAAGTCTTCACTTCGAATGATTTGCCAAACTAAGTGTACATTATAGGTACCCTTCGTCAAAATTTGGACCCATTCGATCAAAATGATGATGCTGTCTTGAACGACGCGCTCCGAGCTGCAGGACTCTTTTCTTTGCAAGATGAAGCAGGAGAGGCCCGTATCACTCTAGATACTAAAATCGCTGGGGGTGGAGGTAATCTGTCGGTCGGTCAACGACAAATAATTGCTCTCGCCCGAGCAATGGTACGAGGAAGCAAGCTGCTGATCTTAGATGAAGCAACCTCGGCCATTGGTAAGTTTCCTGTTCATTCTGCCGTTATGGTGCCTGAAAGTTCGCGTTGAATATAGATTATAAGACGGATGCCGTCATTCAAAGCACTCTTCGTAGCCAGCTTGGGAAAGACACGACTGTCATCACCATTGCACATAGACTTCAAACCATAATGGATGCTGACAAAATCGTGAGTTCTCTGGCTCTCATTCGATTGCGCATTTCTGATTCATGATCTAGTTGGTCCTTGATGGAGGCAAAATTGTATGCTTCATCATCTCTTTACGTTCACAATTTTCTGATGAATGACACCTTTTCAGGTTGAATTTGATAGCCCGAAGTTCCTACTTGGGAAGGAGAAGGGTCTTCTCAAAGCCCTTGTCGATGGAAGTGGTGACAAAAATACACTCTACACTTTAGCTGGCTGCTAAATGTTTAACCTTGTTGATGGCGTGTAATATGATTCATTGGCTGGCAGGATCCAGATTTATAACACTTCGAAGCCGTGAGCTATCGTCCTCTGGAGTAAGCTTCCAATTATATGTTGCTCCCGCCTTGGGATACGTACCCGGCGCCGCGGTGTCCAGAAATTGGGTCGAGCGCTTTGTTTTCTTTTGGGCACCATTGGTACTTTAATATAATTTCCAAGATGGATGATACTTTTTGGGAACTCCGCATGCTAGCTTTAGGCGAAGTACCGCCAGGCGCCTGTTGGACACAAGTCAAGCAAAATCTCGTTTTCCCCTCTTGCTAGGTATCATGAACTCGAGCTTGAAATCCATTGAACCCCGTTTTTTGGTCAGATAGCAGAAGTCCCTTGACAGGCCGGTCATACACGAATCTCTTGTGCCCGAGGCCGCACAGTGTATAGGCGAATGTATATAAAGAAGTGATAAGCAACGCTCTGACACTCACGCTTCTCATTGTGGTTTTCATGTTTTCCGAACAAGATCTTCTTGAAGCAACCAAAACATTTTTCGCTGCTTTTGCAGAGGATAGCAACTCGTTGTTCTTATTGCAGTATTTCTCGACAACCAAACCGGTTATTATACAACACGCCCCAGCAACGTGCCCACGTCCTCAAACATCAAGGCTTGCTGGAATCGCGGCCGTGCGCTCGTACTTCGACCTACTGTCAACATATTTCAGCCGATCCAAGGTACAGCTCCAGGAGTTACCGCAAGTTGATGTAGAGGCGAGAAGAGTGGAACTGGAAGCAAGTGCAGTCTGGAAGTGGAAGACAAGTGGAAGATCGTGGACAGAGGACTTCAGCTGGGCCCTTGAATACGACGAAAAGCTCAAGATAACCAGTTTCATTGTCACGACAACTTCTGAACCTACCACATGCGCAATGAGAGCAGTTGACAGAGCTCCCGTAACACACACGAAGGTCGTCTTGCCAGTGAATTATCAAGTTAGTTAATTATTTGAGTTTGGAAAGAACATTTTACTCACAGTCTTTACTACTGAAGGGTTCACTAGTAAAATTAGTCGAATAGATTCTAGATCCATGTCGCTCCTGGGGCAGACCCACTTGTTTTCCTTTTTCTCGACAGCTGCGGGTACATTGAACCTCGGCTTCGGGCGATCGACATGCCCGTCGACAATGCCTGGTGCAAGGGTCACGTAGGGTAATTTATACATTCTAGATTCGTGAACGCTCGTGATACTTTCCGTGTCCTAGTTATGAACCCCTTCCGAGTCGTTATGTAGTAAAGACACCAATTGTCCGGGCCAGGGTTGTCAGACGGAAAGATTTCTGCAGATTTGAATTCAAGCCCGTGAAATCTTCAAGCAGCACCACATCAGATTGAGCTATACTGAAATAGATAAGGGCCATCTTTCGAACATACGAGACTGGTAGATTGTAGAGTAAGTATGTGGTTGGGAAAAGCAGAGCGGGCTCAAGAAGGCATGAGATTCGGCAGTTATCGCTCCGTTCGTGGGAATTTATTGACGCGTGCCGTATATTGGCCCAGTTCTGTGATGCGGCGTATTCAGTGCTCACAACTTGCTTGAACGTCGTTTCTGACAGTGAGCTCGAGCATCGGATGTCTGATCAACCTTCACCACCGCCAAAGCCAAAGCCAGGCTCTCTTCGTGACAGGATCGCTGCTTTTGAGAAATCTTCAGCGACGCCAGCTCCTGGTCCAGCTCCAGCACCTCGCCCAAAGCCAGCTGGCTTTTCATCATGGAAACCCAAACCACCATCGAGACCGTCGACTCCACCTGCAGTGTCGACAGACCAGTCACCCGCTGCGGCTGCCAGCATGTCTGCGTCGGATGCCAAGGAAAGCATTACGAAAGGAGGCAGTCTGAAAGATCGTATGGCTGCCCTCCAAGGGAAGGGTGCGTTCGGTGCACCAGCACCGCCAGTTGCAGCAAAACCAACTGTAGAGCGGCCTAAATGGAAACCGCCGCCGCCTGTCTCTGCGCCAGCAGATAATGACGATCATGCAGCGAAAGAAGGTTCAGGGGGTGACTTTACAGCCGCTTTTGAGAGGAGCATCTCACCGCCCGTTGCTCCCAAACCCGCTGAGTTGGCTGGCAGCTCACACTCGCGTAAGAATAGTGTCGAAGTGTCTTCTCCCCAACCTCTTTCTGGAGAACACGATGACGCGACCGCAACAGGAGACCCTGAGGAAGAAGAGCGTCAACGCCGTGCTGCTCTCGCCGCGAGAATGGCACGTCTTGGAGGTGCTAGAATGGGGATGGCTCCACCGATTCTGGGGAAGAAGCCTCCTGCAAGAAAGCCTACACAAGAAGAACAGCCTGCTGTGGGAGCTTCCAAGCCAACTGAAACAGAAGAACACCCACAAGCTGTTACAAGCCCAGAACCCCTAGTTTCTGACAATCAATCAGTCTCGAATCAATCGCGTATGTTTTATGCATTTATATCGATTTTTCAACTCATACTTAAGGCACGAATAGCGAGTGTTACGCCCTCCATGATCACAAGTGCATCACCAGAAGAGCGTCGGACATCGACTGGTTTGTCCAGATCCAGTGCACCTTGTCACTGCTGTTGACGATTGCATAGATTACATTACATCAAGGAAGGACTCTGAGGATACGTCTATTCTTTCATCGCAATCGACAGACTCACAAGCTACGAAGAGTCCTTCCTCGATGCCAATTCCTGCAGTACCACGGCGCACGGGTCCTCCTCGCAAGAAACCAGTCAAGCCGTCTGCGCCTCCTCCTGAAGTTCCAGAGGAGAAACTCACTGATGAAATTCCTGCACTTGACACTACTTCGGAGAAGATTGGCGACACTACTCAGACACCTGTACATCAAGAATCATTCCACGAAACGCCAGAGGATCTAGAAAGTATAACTACTCACGCAGTCAAAGTTCCGCAGGATCAAGATCATGCTGCTACCAAACAAGACACAGGAGTACCTTCTGGTATTACCGAAGCTGTGGAAAAAGCCTCCACTGGTCAAGATATCCAACATCTCATAGAAGTCCCAGAGCACGTGACCCCTCCTCCAGAAACGCTCACCACTCATCCGGATTCGAGTGATCTATCGCCCGTAGTTCCTACTGCTGGAATACTTCCACCGCCACCTTCTCATGTTACAGAAGATAACTCTCGAGATGAAGTTACGGCCGAAGGTGGCCCTGCGTTATCCAGTGTGACACTTCTACCTTCTCCTTCAGAGGCTATCCCCCCTCTCGATGTAATTGCTGCTGGAGAAGATTCGGAAGTTGGGACGCCAGTTGCAGAAATTCACAACGATGAACTCTACGAAGCAGCCGAGGAAGAGACTAGGAAGAAGCGCGTGGCAGAACGTTTGGCGAAGATGGGTGGAATCAATCCGTTCGCCCCCCAACTGCCAAAGGACACCTTTCCGCCACAACCCACTCATGAAGCCCATCTACCTGAAGAATCTCAGCCTCTAACAACCACTACCCCCGTTCGAGTGGAGAGTAAAAAGCATAAGGAAGAGACAAGCGTTGAAGAAGCCCAAGACGGTAATTGAATTTATTGCATATCTCCTGTTTAAATCAAGAATGTACAATAAGTTGATTTGACGCTTTCTGTTCTTGTTCAGACGTCGAGAGCGATGGCTCTGTATATGAGCCCGAGCCCGAAGCTACGCTT
Source organism: Crepidotus variabilis (assembly GCA_015657495.1). NCBI lineage: Eukaryota > Fungi > Basidiomycota > Agaricomycetes > Agaricales > Crepidotaceae > Crepidotus > Crepidotus variabilis. The sequence continues at coordinate 426,862 of MU157829.1, read as the reverse complement.
GCCGAAGAATATTTTTCTGCAATTCCGATGAGCAATTCACATGAGCTACCTGTTCCTCAATCGCCGCCGCCTCTACCTGGTAATCGGCCGTCAAAGCGTTCATCCGTGGTTCGCCAGTCGTCTAATAATCCATACTCTATCAATGAAGTAACCCGAAGCCACCCTTCTAGACAGGCATCCCTGGCATCTGAGCCAGAAGAAGCACCGTCACCTCCTTCACGACAAATCCAACCTCCACGTAGAATCGTTCCCCAAACCCCTTCCGATGATGCTGGAGACCATGACGAAGAACATTCCGACGATGAAGATAAAGGATCTCTTACACAGAGCCAGCGCTTTGTTCCGCCTCCGCAGCATGAGTATGTAGAAGCTCATCCAAGGCGTAGATTCATACAAGATGACGACGATGTTGAAGGGAATGGATCAGAGAACGATAGTCCTGCGCTTCCTGTCCCTCATCGACGCTCTGTTGAGGTACCTCCGGTGAGGTCCATTCCGCCGCCTCCACCAGCGGACGAATATTCAGAGACAGAGTCGGATCACGATGGTCAAGCTTTGCCGATCCTACCTCGTCGAGTTGCTCCTCCACCGACCATCGTTTCTTCACCTCCGCCTGAGCACCAAGCTCTTGATGTTGAAACCCCCTCGATTCACGACCATCTCACGCCCACGTCTTTATCTGCTGGAAGGGAAATCCTCGATGAAGAGGAGGGGGGTATGTCTTGAATCGAGGCTTCTTCATATAACACTGATATTTTTCTATAGACCCAATCGACCCAAATTTCCATAGCCCTAGCAGGCGAACCTCCTTCGCAGACATATCCTCCGCTGCCCAGACTCAGACACCACCTGCGCCTCAATCTCCACCCGTACGATCTCCTCCAGCAGCGCCTGGACAACTACCCATCAGGAAATCCACTGATCAATCACTCTCGACGTCGTCCAAGGAGAAAGGCGAGAGCCAAGTAATTGAGGATCCTGAGCTGGTGAGGAGAAATACTCTCGCGGACCGTATGGCCAAGCTCGGAGGCATCAAGTTCGGCGCAGCCCCTCCTGTCCCTGGGCAGCGACCCCCACATGCATCCCCTCCACCAGCAGACGATCCTCAAGAAGATGCACCGAGAGAGGGTGATCTTGCAACAGAGCTTACGGAGGAGGATGAAGAAAGAGCTCGTAAAGAACGAATTGCGGCCAAATTAGCGAATATGGGTGGAATGAGGATTGGAATGATGCCGATGGGTATGGGTGGTTTGCCTCCTCAACGGTCACATATTTTGAAAGAAGATCCTGTCTCTCCTCCGCCACCTTCTCGTCAAACTCGACTTCCTCCCCCTGCACCAGACCTGGAGTCTGAAAGCGCTAGCGTAGCTACTTCGGATGATGGTGTCAAGGTCGAAGCAGAAGAAAGTGAAGCCGATGAAGCGAGTTATCAAGCAGAACCAGTAGACGCTCCTTCCGTCCCTTCTCGCGTCGGGAGACAATCTCATCGTCGCGAGTCAACTGAGGTTCCATCTTCGCCACCTCCAGGTCGTCCCCCTGTTCCAGCTGCTCATCGAAGGTCAAGCGTTCAATCCACGACTGAGCGTTCTGTCCCTCATCGAAAGGAGTCTTCTCAGCCTCAACAAACCGACTATGTCATGGTGGAAGAGGGGGAGAACGAAGAAGCACCGCCCCTTCCGCCCGGTAGACATGCTCCTCGATCTCCACCACCTCAACCCGCTGTTCCTGGTATGACTGCTTCGCAAGACATGTCGTCTTGGGAGATTCCCGAATTTGACACCCACACCGACCTTTCTTTGTCTTGGACTGACGCCGGAGAAACCACCCCGCCTTCAGCTTCAACTTCACAGACTGCACCGCCGCCGCCGCCGCCTCAGTCAGCCAAGTCGTTACCAATCGACAGAACCTTGACTGCTGACGACCTCATCGCGCTCTGGGGTCGTGTCGGCGTTCAAGTATGCGAAGTAGCAACAACGCTTTTCGACAAGTCAAAGAAGACGCTTGTCGGTGATGGGACCTACAACGGGTTCATTAGGGCCGTTCTCACCGACGTTCCCAATGCAGCTGGGGAAGGCGTTAACACTGGTCAATACGGTTACTTAATCTACGCCCAGAATGGTTCTAATGTTCAGAAGAGAGCCAGCGATATCATGCCTGGCGATCTTGTCGAGCTACAGGATGCAAAGTTGAAAGGCCATAAGGGTTTGCAAGCGTATCAACAGGCTGTTGGAGGTCCAAATGAGTCTGTCGTTGGTATTATCGGTGAATTTGAAGCAAAGAAGTCAAAGATCAGGGTTTTCCAAGCAAATCAGCATGTTGGACAACAGGTAAGTATACATTACCTGGGTTTTATTTTTGCTACTCATCACCGTTTTGTAGACTGTCGAGTCGGTTAGTTATCGTCTCGAAGATCTCAAGAGTGGAACTGTCAAGGTACTCTTTCACTCTCACCATTAATTCTTCTTGAAATTTGAACAAATCTGACGACTATTTGTAGATCTATCGCATACTGGAGGCCTAAGAGTTTCCAATCTGAACACTACAACAACAAGTATTGAATGTCTTTCAATATATTTCTCTACTAGCACAGCGAAAACTATCAGCACTACATATATCGTACAAAATTGGTATCTCAATGGATATTACTCAGATGGATTTGTTCTCTTAGATCACCGGATGGCGTTAACGCGCGATAAGCCTGCCAGAGTCTTAGAGATACGTTTTCTCTTAAATGGACAGAGTCCTAAACTTACGACGATGACGGTCTTTGGTTACTTGGCGAGTGGCCGAATACCGGTACCCTTGTCTTTCAAACTCTCGTTGTAGGAGCTGACGGCTCTTTGATAATCCTCTTGATTGGTCGTCAGAAACGGTGTGGTTGACCCATGCTCCAGAGAAAGGGATCACCTTGAGCGGTTATAGATGCTAATTCGGAAGCTTGGATTTTTTCAGATTCTTTGTGTACCGCGTCAGAAAGCTTGACTTTCTTCGCTTTATGGCCATCACCCTCTGTGTTACTCCCCCCATCCTCAACGTCGATGGGAACGTCTTCATCCAGAGCTGGACGTTTTCCTCGATTTTTCTACACAAAAGCGTGATTTTTGCCCAGCAAAGGAGGCTCGTGAGAACATACGAAACGATCAGCGAAATTCTTCTTCCTGCATCGTTAGGAAGCAGTAAGCAGCAGATTTAACCAGTAAATGAAGAAATATATATCGATGCTCGACCTCACCAACCTTTCCAGAGCTGTTTGATCTTTCTTTTTGTCCTCTTCCTCCTGTATTCCATACGTGTGGAGGGACTGATCAGCTCGTTCAGACCTAAGAGTCAACGATACATGGACTCCCGACCTTCATGGAACGTCTGATTCTATCCAAAAAAGATCCATCGTCTGTGAAGACATTCGTAAGCTTGGGTGGTGGCGACCTTGATTGTGCTGAACTGGAAATAGAAGGAGAGTGGGAGCCTGATGCGCCTGGGCTGGTCGATTTCTTGTTCGACATTGACGCTGGCTAACAGCGGTCTAGCCTCTACAGATCAGAGACGGAAATATAAACTCGAGGTATATTAAATAGCGGAAAGAATACAGAGCATGTCAAATGTTACCAAGATTCCAGAAACTTCTGTCGTCTCCCAAAACGCTCCAATCGCTACTACATCATAGGCATTATTCGCCGAATTTTCCCAGCGTGCTTGAGGGGGACCACCCGCTAAGCGCAGATCCTTCAGGATAAAATGACGATGTTAGATTATTCAAAAGCGAGCAGCGCTTGGGGTTATCACTGTCGGAACCAGGGACCCTGATCATCTCCGTGACGGATATGGTCAACTATTTGCTTCTCTTATAGCGCCATTCTTTGATACCCCACTTCATACAAGGTGGACTGAGTGGATATTTGGCAGATCATGTCCCAGAATCGCGTTGAATGTTCGGGTGTCATGGCTTGCACTGGGAGTAGTGCATGGTACGCAACCAAGCGATGATTGTGACACCATCAGAGTTTAAAGTTAACATTTGATTTCAGACTTTCTCCAACTTGAAATAGAAGAGAGAGGCATGGAGTACATCGATATCTAACAAAATTTAGCCCACATAGTAATGAGCATCTAGATGCCCAATTAACGAGGGCTAACTATCATCCCAGTAAGAATATGGAAGAATTAGCACTCTTTCATAGTCCTTCATAGAGGGGGTGTGTAATACACCAATGTCGGGGTGGGTAATATACAGGCCTATGCATATATAGTACAGATGTCAAGTCAATCAAAGACGCTCAAAAGTAACGTGTAAAAGCTCAAATGCAGCCTACGAAGTGGTCAGCCAAGCTGCCTTGAATATTATCTTTCAGCAGTTTGATTTCTCCTAATCCCTGTCTTCGGCAATCTGAGGTCAGGCCTGCACGAAGATCATCATCATTCGAGAGCTGGTCTTGCAAGGTGTTTAAAAGCGCCAAGATATCCGCTGAGCTGTGTCCCATAATACGCTTCCATCCGGCTGCCGACGTCCATCGTCGCTGCCAAGTGGATCGACATTTGACATGTGTTTCCTGCGAACAGCTTTCGCTTGGAGGTAGTTCAACGGGATTTAGCCTCAACCTCTCCCAGAGTGCCGTAAGAGACAGGTATCCAGCCAAGAGCTTCGTCACTTGTTTACTATTGAGCTTCGGATCTGTTCGCAGATGCGTAGCACCAGCCTCGGTAGGGTTACCTTGCCGATCGAGCATGTCTTGAACATGAACGTAGTAAGCGATACCCCGAAGTTTTCGGATCTCTACTCTAGAAGACTCCTCGTATTGGTCTACCACTTGAATAGCGGGGACTGAAGGTGTGCTTTTGACAAGCAAACGTTCGCACCATTTGTCAGTGACTTGTTCCAGAACCGTGAACCATTTGTGAGAGATTGCGAGTTTGACGAAGCGAGAGAGGGTGGCAGAAGAACAGGAATCAATGAGGGAGGAATTTTTGGCTGCGTGACTCAGAGAAAAGGCGACCCATGCTTCGAGTTGGGTGATGTAGTATTTTCCACCGAGGGAAGCTACGTCAAAGAGCCGATTGAGCTCATCATCAGACGCTGGTGGCACACCAAGTTCTTCTTGACTAAGCAGCGTCAGCATCCAATGTGGCATGGAGAATATGACGCATACGTCGCATATATTGCCCACAGAAACGCTCTATATTCATCCAAGGTTGGTGCTCCGAACACCAATGGAGCGAGTTCAGATGTGCCCCCAAATTGCGCTTCGTGATCTTTCAGGCAGGCTTCCATGATATCGCTACAACTGAGGATTTGACGATGGACCTGATTTCATTAAACCTTTGGTTAATAGATATTTGTTGATAATACTGACCTTGAAGAGTACGCTAGCCACTCGTATGACAATAGTCGCGTCAGGATCCAATTTGAAAAATATTGGATCGCGTTCTGCTATCGTTTCCGTCGGGATTTTGACTGCAAAACATATATATTAAACAGGAGCACATGTACCCTTATATGCGTAGACTTACCTCTGGGCGCCGAGCCCGAAGGAACAGGCTTTGGCTCGGAAGTTCGCTCATCATCTTCAGATTCCACTCGCTGTCGTTTGCGTGGTGTCTCCTGATCCCGTCTTTTTAGGCCTGGGTTGTCGTCTATGATAACGATGCTAGCCAATCTTGGAGTCACCATTTTTATAAGAACCGGTCTTATAAGTACGGTAGAGCCCAAGGGAAAGGAGAATTCTAACTTCTAAGTGAGTGGTGGGGTGTGGTAAGAGTGACAGTGTGATGTGGGCAAAGTGGCAGGCGGCGCTAAATGCCTTGAGTCGCTCCTTTCCCGCTTTTATGGCCACGGGGGTTGCCGAGTCAATCTTGCAATTGTGCATTGGCCATTGTATCGTTTATAGTGAATGCACAAATTGTTCTTTGTAGGTTTAGGTTGCCGTCAAACTAAAATACAAACTACATCGCTGTCCTGATTGTACCGGGTTAGGAAACGAATCACATGTGTAAAACTCGTAAATTCATGAATGAGATCCAATGAAACATGGAAGCGCTGTGTAGATAGACCGGTAAATAAGAATAATGCATGCAGATCTATCATGCGAGATAAAATATCTAAGTGAGTAATCCTGGGTATTGGTACAGTAAGATAAGCAGTGGTCCAAGGAAAGTGACCGATTAATCAGAAGCGAATAACTGATGTATAGGCCGGCTATGAAAGCACCAGAGATAAAAGTCCGAGGATGATAGAAGCCTGCCAGAGAGAAGGCAGTGTGATGATAGCAAGGCTAATTAAAACGGAAGCATATTAGACAGATCAAAGAAAAAACATAATGACGCGCTCACGATTTAGGGGGTTTGGTGATCAATTTCACTTCAATGACTGCTACAAAACCATCTGATGCGTTGAAGCCCGGTCCACTGACAGTGATATTGTGGTTGATAGCGTCGTTCGTGTTGTCCAGCAAACCGGTAATGTATCTGACATCACTTTGATATTCGTAGCCTCCAGACCAGGAGTTCGCAGAAAAGTTCATTCCGTTTGTGAGGTTGGCTGTGGGTATTGTCGTATTAGTGATGTTGCCAACCAGCCAGTCTCTTTGAAGTCATACATTAACACGCGCAGGGATTAATAGTCGAGAAGCAAACACACCTGCCCAGGCTGTAGCCGTTTTGAATGATATCATGTCCATCTAAACCAATAATCAGTTTCACGACCTTATTGTGGGATCAGACTCACCATTCAATGGTTTCTCGTATGATACAGCCATAAAAACGGCACCACTAATTTTATTGGTCAGCGTAAGGTAAACAATGCGACGAAGACAATGGCCCACCTATTCGTGTTGGGGCCATCTTGTACCCAGTATCGAAAGTGGTTCCCTCCTTGAACGGTCTCCTTGCACGAACCAAGTTGTGGATCTCCATAGTTCCAACGAATGACAGCGGTTTCGTTCTCTGCCAGTACATCATAAGCGTCAGGGGTCGAACATGGAGTTATGTCGATACCGAACTTACTGGTTCCGTGACCATCTCCCAGGTCAGCAGCTTGGTCTTCACCAGAATGTTGCCCTAAGCACTCTCCAGAGAATCCCAGAGAACTAGACGTTGTGTAAGTATTGCCAGTTAGATACACGTGCTGAAAGGCATAACGGCACTCACAGAAAGTAGTTCCTCAATCCACCCTGAGTCTCCTGATCCTTCAAGACAGCAGCGTCCGAGTTACCACTAATAATTGCATTTAGAGGTTCGCCCTGACCCATTGGATATGTCACAGGAACTTTCTAGCGGAGCAAAACGCAAAAGTTAAAGATCGTTCCCGAACAAAGAGCGAAATAGTGACGGTAAGATGCCACGAGGGCAACGAACACATACCGTCAACATAAGTCCTCCGTTTGCTCGAGGATCGTAATAGCCTTCCGACGGTACATTTCTTGAATTACTTGATGAGCTTTGTCCTCGTTTCCAATGCGAGCGCGGTAAGCGTTGTTCGGTTGAGCCTGATTGAGAGCCAGCTTGACAATAAGGAACCGTTGAAATCAAAAGAATGGATAATGAGAGTGGTGTTGATACCATAGCTGTTGTAGATAAAGGGAGAAGAGGGGAGGAAAGGGAGAAATTGTCCCTTCAAATTGAGGAGACGCGGCGGAAGTGGCAGCGGTGAGAGGGATGTAATTTTAGGTTGTCTCGATCACAGAGGTTTATAATGCAGTGTCAACAATGACCGGACTCTGCTCATTTATATTTTAGCTGGGCGTTCTCCGAACCAGAACAATTGCTACGATATCTGCATATCCTCGAAAGGAGAATGGAGAATGCGAGGTCAGCATCAATGGAAGCAAATCCGCCTTATACACCCCCAAAGGTACTATCATTGATGGTGTTTTCCAAATTGAAACACTGGGTCTCGATGCTGATGGGAGGAGCTCAACATGTACCTGTCCCTCCAAAAAAAAAATCTGGGCTACTAGTAAAAAAACCTCCCATACTACGATTATTTTCATGATTTTAGGCAAGGTGGGGATGGTGTAGAACGTTTTTCCCTCCCAAGTAGAGTCTAGATCAAGTATTTCGCGCTCAAAAAAACTGTAATCGACAGAATGAAGGAAGCTACCAATGAGGCTCAGTCGATGATCTCCAAATCTCCATACGGTTTTGCTCTGAAGTAAGAATCTTCGAAATGATGTACACGAACGAAACCATCTTCTCCTCCTGATGCATAGCTTGTTCCGTGTGGGTGTACCGCAATCCTAGAAAGACGAGGTATAAATTTTGAGAATCTCCAACGTTTACTGCCAAACGACTTACGTGTTAATGGGACCAAAGTGGCCCTTGACCCGACCTACTTCCTCTTCGAAAACTTTGTGCCAGAAGCGAGTCTCAAATTTTCCCTGCCTTAGCGAAGTTGTGGTAACACTCATCGCTTCTTGACCTCCGCCAAGTAAAACCTTTGAGAAGAGACAAGAGTCAATCTTGGGGATATCAACAGGCAGTGTAGGACTTCACATATGGACGATTCGGGGAGAGCGCTGCACTGTTCAGTGGCGTTTCGGTGTTAAAAGTCTTGACTACTATAAGAGATTTGGTATCATGAATCTGGATAGATACGATCACGGTAAGAGTCAGCCGAACATTTCACGAGACTGAATAGTAACGAACCCGCGCCGCTTTATCTTTACTGCTCGTGATGCAATACGTTCTGTCCTTGCTGAGTTGTAGATCAGTTACAACATCTCCATGGGCTCGCTCGTTGTTGTCGATTTCTTCCCCAGTCTTGGCATTAAATAGAGCAACTTTTCCCGATTCGTGACCGGTAATAATAATGTTCGGTTGCAAAGTGAAGGCGCAGACTGTCGCTTTTGAACCGATGGGGTTGAACATGAACTTGGGTTCTTTCGATTCTGCAGAGGGAGAGGATCAGCATAATGCAAATATCCAAACTTTCCGTAGAAGAACTTGAAATGTACGTTTTGATCCGTCTTGGGTATTGATATCAAATACTCGGATGGCACATTGGTAACCCATACGCTGTTCAGTTATGCATACAACCTGATTGCCTTCCTCATTAAAAGCGACTCGCTTCACGGCTGTTGGGAACTCCCAGGTATATAGACATTTGCCGTTTGATACTTGCCATAGCTTTAGCGTGTTATCAGCTGCTCCAGAAACGAAGAATTTAGACTGTTCTAACATTTAAAAAATCAGCTTGATCATCCTGAATGAGTCATTTGACTGGGCGCACGATCAACATCCACCGTCCATACAGTTCCGTTGTGGCCCTCATACGTTCCTAACCGCTCGCCGTTATGAGAGAACCATACATTGATGACTTGATCTTTTGAGCACGAAAACAAGAGATCTCCGTCTGCGTTGAACTTGATCTGAGTTAATGATCGCTCATGACCTAGATAAAAAGACAGGTCAAATGCATGAGATCTGCTGCTGAAACTGAGCATATGGGCTAAGAACCTTGTAGAAGAATAGGTCTCTGTACATTTCGTAGGTTTCATTTTCGGCGAAGAGATAAATTGATAAAAGCTCACCATTTTGTGTCGTTCGACTGTGCAGATGGAGGGCGACAACGAAGAACAGTTTTTCTCAGGCACGTGATAAGGTCTTATCTTATCTCCAACCATTCTCCAAGCCGATGTCCAAGCTCTGTTTTAGTTCATGTCACCTTCGCAGTCATTCCACAATTTTCACCGTGTTCTAGAAGTAAAATTGTGTACCTTCTACTCGGTTCACTGTCACAACCAGTTTCGTTCGAGTCAATGAAAAGTGCTGTGCAAGCGAGTCGTCAACTTCTTGCACGTCGGAGTCTTCTGACGTGTGATACATGTACCAGTGACACGGCTCCACCAACACCAGATGAATACCTGGCGAAAAAAGGTATACTGATTGTACTTGGCAGTTGGGGCTGAAGTTATAAAAGCTCCAAGCTATCTTCGGCGCCCACAACCACAATCCTGCACAATCATGACAGAAGCTTTACCAAGAAGTCCTCGAATACTGGTTTTGTGTTTTGATGGTACTTCCAATGAGTACGATACAAATGTAAGTGCTGATAACGTTCTTTCCTCTACCTTGCTTAGGCATGATTGCGAAAGAACACAAACGTCGTCAAATTCTTCGCATTGCTGAAGAAGGGCGATCGCAAAGAGCAACTATGCTTCTATCAGGTATGTTCTTTATAAAGTAGCATCGCTGGGTTCAAGCTTGGATTGACAGCACTTTTGTAGCCAGGGATAGGGACCTGGTACGAGCCAGGAGTTGTCTCTCCACTCCTCCGATGGGCGGCGAGGGGACTCGACCTTGCATTTGCTACGTAAGTTTCTGATTTTCCCTATTAATATTTCTCTAATTCCAAGCTGTAGCTATCTTGATACCCATGTGATCGATGGCTACAAATTCCTCATGCAGAACTACACCGCCGGCGACAAGATCTGTATATTTGGCTTCTCTCGAGGAGCTTACACTGCCAGGTACATCTCAATAATCAGATCTACGCCTTATGAAGTCTGACCCTCTGATGCGATCCTCCAGAGCTTTAGGTGGCTTCGTTTACAAAGTCGGGCTTTTACCAAAAGACAACAACGCCCAAGTGCAGTTAGCATATAAAATGTACAAACGAACTGACGAGGAAGGTCTCAAATTATGCGGTGGTTTCAAGCAAACCTATTGTCAAGACGTTGAGGTAGATTTCATGGGGGTGTGGTTCGTCTTCAAGTCTACATTAGCTCGGATTGTTCTTTCATCTCATGCCAGGGACACAGTGGCAAGTGCCGGGGTATTGGCCGGTCGAACGTTGCCATTTACAACTGCAAATAGCGGGATCAAAGTTTTTCGTCACGCTCTCGCCCTCGACGAGGTAAAGTTCAGATCCAGAGACGGAGGTGTTAACACGACTTATTACACTCAGCGGCGTGCAAAATTCCGGCCAAACAACTACTACGCTTTTAAGAAAGCGCAGGAAGACAAACGGGCCAATACACAGGAGATACTCCGTGAGGCCGAAGTACATATCGATCATACCGCTCCGACAAGGTCGTCGACAACAACATCAGCCTCATCTGGAGGGTCTATCTGGAACTTTTTCGCGAGAAGCAGAAGCCCCCCTCAAGCTTATGGCCAACACAATTTCAAGCAGCGTGCCCGCAAACCTGTATTTGTTAGTCCCGCAGACACAAATGACGTTCGCGAGGTTTGGTTTGTTGGATGTCACGGAGGTGAGTGGCGGAGATTGAGCTTCAATGCAGGCAAATTTACAGAATTACAGATATAGGAGGAGGGTCGGTCCCTAACCAAGAGTCCAGTTGCCTATCCAACATAAGCTTGAGGTGGATGGTTCACGAAGTCATTGCAGCGGACTGTGGAATCAAATTTGATCCTGCCGCTTTGGAACGGGCAAAAATAAACAACTCTCCAGAGCCGTCTAAACTGGAGCGTGAGCTCGACAACGCTGATGCACTACGTTCAAGACATTGCCAATTAAAGAAGAGCAAGACTTGGTGGATACTGGAGTTGATGCCCCTCCATTATTCGTGGCAAGATCCCGATGGTGTATGGCATCGAGATCTAAGGTACGACAATCTCATTCTACTAAACTATTATGAAAACTCAAATATTTATTGCAAGTATACATATGGGACACGGCAGAAAAATAGGGCAGGCACAACCATTATTTCATTCCACGGTCAAAACTCGGATGGAGTCCAACTTAGGGTATTCTCCTAAGGCAAAATGGACAGCTGGATCAGAAGTTTACGTGCTTTAGCAGCTATAACTCTGCCTAGATACATTATAATACCCACCATCAATTTACTTATGAGCCAATTACTTGCACGAATAAGTACCCCACGATCTTGCGGATTCCTGCCGTTGGCACACTGATGCGTTCCTAATGGGGCAATTGGGTACTGCTCCCAGGGTCCTCATCGTTGTTGTCAGTGTCACTGACCTCATTGTGCTCAACCATCACCATCCTCTACATTTTCCGTACGGCCACCTAGCTCGAAGAAATTGCTTCTAGATCTCAGGCTGAAAGCGACGAAATATGAGTTTTCAAGACATTGAAGCAGGTCATGGACCGGGATTTTCCTCATCGCGGACGCCGCAGTCGCAAGAAGATACGGCCTTCCAGAGCTTACAGAAGAGTTTATCGCTGCAAGTGTTCAATATGAACGCTAATGTTCAAGGAATTTTGAAGCTCGTTGATCAGCTTGGGACACCGAAAGACTCAGCTTCTTTGCGAAAGAGTTTGTGCGTAGTTGATTTATTTGGCGCATTATACATACATTGACAATGTCGCAATCTTATCCTATTTGTCTTGCCTCGGTGTTCTGCTTGTGTTTAGGCACGACCTGACGGAATCTACGAGGGCTATGGCAAAGAGAGGATCAGAGGACTTGAAGAAGCTTTCGACGATGCAGGCCTCTTTGGTGGGTTGTCTAGCCCTCCCCTTGTCCTCAACAAAGTTAACGAAGCATTTTCAAACGTAGCCTCATCAGAAAACAGCAATACAGAAGACGTCTCATGATCTTCAAATGTCCTTGGTTGCTTTCCAACGGGCGCAGCAAGTGAGTGCTGAGAGGCAACGGACGGTAGTTCAAGGAGTCAAACTGGCTGTGGATGACGAACATCAACATCCGCCGTGAGAAGTGCCATTTCAATGACTACGAACACTAACCTGACTTACCTCCAATAGAACCCCCGGCCAGCCAGAGAGTTCCGCCCAGGAACAACGGCAAGCCCAGATTCTTCAACAACAACTCTCACCACATGAACTCGCCTACCAGGAGTCGCTCATCCATGAGAGAGAGGCCGAAATTCGGGAAATTGAAACTGGAATCCATGAATTGCAAGAGATTTTCCGCGATCTTGGAACTCTAGTCAACCAACAAGGTGGTATGATCGGTGAGTGTTTTTCATTATCCTCCGCCACAGCTTCCTGCTATCCGTGGCAGCTCCATCTACTCTGTTTTCCCTTCTCCCTATATCTAACCAATCTTCTTTGAACAGATAATATCGAACTTAACATTTCTTCGGTTTCCACCGATACCGGAGCAGCCTCGCAAGAACTCACAACTGCCGCTGACTATCAACGGAGAGCTGGAAAGCGTGCTGCTTGTTTGACACTTATATTAGCTGTCGTCCTTGCAATCGTTCTGTTGGCTGTGAGTGTCTCTTTCTTGACTGTCGTCTTAGTTATGGAGTTCGAAACTGATTTTGACGTCTTAGGTTCTTTCATAACGACGACTTGCTTTTCTCTCTCTGTAGAACATGTGCTCCATCAATATCCTCATGCATTCCCGACTATCACCTACTTACCTTCATTCTCCACGAGATTAATACCACCTCCGGCGTGGATCCCGGCTCCATGTCAGAGATCAGGGTTGTCTTTGCCAAATTGTTATAGTTGATGACGATCTATTCTGCAAGAGCTAGACATATCCCATACGATTCCTGCTTCCCCCCTCAATTTCTTGGAGTATGTATGTATTCTCTACTTATAGCTTTTCGGACTCCAATACGTTGCATTGAGATCACTTGCACAAGTTAAGTCTTATCAAGAAGCACACTAAAAGGACAATTTGACCTTTCGTTCCGAATTTTCACTCTCGTTGCCAAACGTTTCACCGTGCATGTAGAAACTCTGGCGGTGGCACTAGTACTTGAGCGACAATCTCAAGCAACGCGATGCTAGAAGTTTACCCTGAAGTCGTTTCAGCCTGTTGAACTGCGGGTGTATCTCAGTTAACGATCATGATCTCCTTATATTGATCCTACGTGGGAGAGTTATTTCAGTCTCTTCTTCGACGCCGTCATCGAACATGGCCGGAAGGCTTCCGAATCCATAAGACTTACAATCCAAGTTTCGCACCTCGAGCGCCCAGTTAATGCTCTTTTATAGACGGCTATCTCGGATTTGGACCCAGCCTATCATTATATCACAGTTTGTGAGTTGCTGCTTCTTATTCTTCGTGTTCTGTACATCAAGGTTGTGCCTAGATACGATGAAAGAGGGAAGTCATGTCGTTTACAACATGCATGACCTGGCTGAGAGGATTGATATTCGGGTCTCACCTTGCGATCTACATTGCATTTCTACCAAACTGAACGTATCGGTGGCGTGAAAGCTCTACTGGTACGGCAGGAGGGCTTCACATTATGGGCGCCAGTGGGGCCAAAGGCCGCTCGAGGTGCTAACGAGTTTCAGACAACGGGAGAATGACTTGATCTTCTCGAGATAGTCCTACTTTGGGTCATTTAAATTTGTAGTAATGGTGCTCTCATGCTGCATTGCCTTCTGACGGTGGGGTGGGAAGGCGCATATCTGAACTGTAGCTCTCTTGTTGAAGGCCTTAAGACTGTCTTAAGAGACGTTCCAATTCTCGGAGAGCCTTCGACACTTATCTTTCACAAGTTGTTGGTCCTGAAACTTGAACGCCTTTCTCCATTCGTGATAAATTGGTTACTCTATTCTTCGGAGCTAATAACAATTGCATTGCAGGCGTGATTGAGCCTCAGCGCGATTAAGGAATCACCATCAGATTCAGGAGTTCGCCAACACGTCTTCACCCATCACTTATATACGACCTGCCCCAGCGCTTCAGTGATTCCCCGCATCCCACTTATCCGTGCAGGCTTTCCGAACCGCCACTATCTCGCGACACCGCCCACTTTGCGCGCAGTTTTCGGTGCATTGTGCTGCAACGTTTAGGACTCTCCACTTTAAAAAACACCTCAATCGAACCTCAGGAAGATCCCTACTACAAAAATGGGCAGCCAAGCAAGCCCCGAAGTTTTGGCAGATATCTCAGCGATGCATGTTTCCTTTGACAGCACGGCTAAATCAATTTGCTAATCGTTTGTCTCTACTATTCAGGTATCGGACAAACGTAAGAAAGCTTTTGCCATTACGAACATGGATATTGACGTCGCCTCAGTATATGGGTTTTGCGAGCTTTACTGTCCTGATATGGGACCACGTCGATACATTTCAGAAGGAGGTGGAATACGTTTGGAAACCAAAGAAAAATCTGCGTGAGTTTCTCGAGATTTTCCTACCTATCACCTTCTCTGACCGCAGACGCATTTTCAGTGACTACCCTCTTTCTCATCGTATGTTTATCTGTTGCAATGATGAAATATATCAATCTGAGTCTGGGGTGCTTAGAATCGATATCTCACACCTTTGGGATTCATAGTAAATCTATTCGGTGGGTGCTTACTACCCTCATCAGGAGTTATCTCGTCACTGATACCCGCCACTAGCATATCTTTCACCTGTCTGGACCCCGGAGGTGAATCTTCCCCGATCCGCGCGTTTTACTTGAATATTGACATGGTGGTTAGCGGTGTAGCAGATTCATCCGCTTTGAGGGATCAATGACTGTTATAGGAATCAACATTGTTGGTCCGTCGACTTATTTTGCAACTGTCAAACTTGGCTGATTCACTTCGTTGGCATTAGCTTTGATGATGTTCCTTCGAATAAACGCCCTATATTATCGGCAATACTACGTGTTGGGGGTCGTCGGCTTTATAGGACTATTCCAGTTGTGTATGAATGGATGGCTCCTGACGAGAGGGGTTCGTGTTGTGCACAATGTCGAGTCGGGGGTCATCTGTAAGTTGGTTTCATCATTCGCACATGCAAAGATATCTCATATTAATTTATATAGCGTGTACAATGATTTTTGATCCCAAAATGTGCGATTTCACGTCTCGGTTCCCTGACACATTGTTGATGATTACGAGTGTAGAAGCGTCCTTGCCTCATCGTCTGCTTGGCTACCCCTGCTATACGACACCATTGTGCTCAGTCTAACATTATATAAAACTATGCCCAGTTTGCGGAATCGAAAAACGTCCTATGTTATGAAAAGGCTGCTCGAAGACGGTCTAATTTACTACACGTAGGCAGCGAGTTTATTTGAAACGATCCCCTCATTCCTGATCTTTCTTTTTGCAGAGCTATCTTCGCCGTCACGGCCGTCTTGACTATCATGATTATTGCTGCTCCTCCAGGAATCAAGAACATCACAGCTCAACTAGAATTACTGTATGTTAAATTTGTCTGTCACTGAGCGTTGCATTGACTATCCATCTTTCAGCCTTACTGTGGCCATGATGTCTCGAATCACGATCAACCTCAGACAATCAGTCTATAAAATGAATGGCTCTGGCGTTCGACCAGAGCTCCCTAGCATGTTCACTCAAGTCAGTAACATGAACATAAGCACCAACATCAACATTGTCACCCCTGGATTCCACAACGACCTGAAATCATCCGATAGCTTGGACCTAGAATTCGCCCCGCCGGTTCCTATAGACCCAATTGGCCCGGATGGCAGAAGAACAAACACTTTTGGCCGCAAACCCGATCTGAAGTCAATCACTATCATCGCGCCTACGCCAGCATTGCAGGGCCGACATCGATTGAGCACCATTACACAAGAAGCCTCGGACTGGGATGTGAGCCACGGGAGTGTGGCAACGGTTCCTCGTTCAGAGAGGTCCAATCATGACCCATTACAGTCATCGAACGATCATTCGACGCATCCACTGAGTTTGACTGCAATCTCAGAAGGGCGAACGTACCAGGCTTCGTCGAGGAATCCGTTTAGCTAAAAGGGCGCACAAGTCTGGAATCTCAATCATTTAGGTCTTTATCTGAACATTGTCACGCCAGCTATAATTTATGTAACGATTTGGGTCATCTGTTTGTTACATACGGAATGTACACTATCCCACGATTCAAGTGCTCCAGAGCTTGTTTCTTTGAGCATACGAAATTGGAAGGCTCGGGGTGCAGAATGGACGGAACTGCAGTGCTCCGATTGTGTGCCATTCATAGCTCCCCAGATGCCTTTTGGCCGCGTAATGTACCCCAGCCCACTGATTTTTTACGCGTTCAGTCGGCTAGCAAAATTACGGGGAAATGACAATCGATGATGCACGTTTGCGACGCTTGCCGGTTCTTTCCATCTTCCCACGATTCCTCCCCATAACATTCCGGGCGGACTGACGCCTTGGTTGCTCCAGTTTTTTCACCGAAACCACCAACGCTCAAACACTATGTCCCTCCCTCAACCCGTTCCCCCTTCATGGAAGGTTTGTTTTTCACAGATACCAATGGCCGTACAACGTTCTGAAGTTTGTAAATAGGATCTTGGCAAGTCTTCCAACGACTTGCTGTCGAAGGATTACCACTATCATGGCACCTCTCTTGAGGTCAAAACCCAGACCCCTTCCAACGTTTCCTTCAAGGTTCAAGGAACTCGTGATTCCAAATCCGCAATTGCTGGAGACATTGAGGGCAAGTGGACCGACAAAGTCCATGGCTTGACCCTCACTCAGACCTGGACAACTGCCAACGTTCTCCGCAACCAGGTTGAACTCGACAACATCATCGCCAAGGGCCTCAAGCTCGACCTTGCCACTTCTCTTGCTCCTGAAAAGGGCGCCAAGACTGCCGTCGTCAACACTGTTTACAAGCAGAGCGGCCTCCACACTCGTGCCACTCTTGATGTCCTCAGGGTATGTTCCGAAATCGAATACACATTGCTTAACTAAACGTGTCTTCGATATTTTCTTCAGGGTCCAATCTTCACCGCTGACGCCGTTCTTGGTCGTGACGGATTCCTTGTCGGTGCTGAGGCTGCCTACAACGTCACCGGTGGAAACATCACTCGTTACGCTGCTGCTCTGGGTTATAATGCTCCCGAATACGCCGTGACCATCCATGGATTGAGCAACTTCAAAGCTTTCTCTGCCAGCTACTACCACCGCGTTAGCCGCGATGTCGAAGCCGGCGCCAAGGCTGTCTATGACACCAACGCTACTCACGGCGGTGTTGCTCTCGAAGTTGGCACAAAAACCTACCTCGATAGCTCTGCATTCGTAAAAGCTAAAATTAACAACTCTGGTGTCATTGCTCTCGGTAAGACTTCGCTGCTGCCTTTCATCTGGACGTCAAACTGAGCGCGCATATATATTTTAGGGTACACACAATCGCTTCGTCCTGGCGTCAAGGCTTCTTTCGGCCTTGCCCTCGACACTCAAAAACTCAACGACCCAAGCCCTGCTGGACCTTCCCACAAGGTGAATAAGGGTTCTCATCCCTAATTGTTCATGTTCTCTAACAATCATTGCTTTAGGTTGGTGTCCAATTCGTCTTCGACTCATGAACTGGGTTGTGCTGGAGGTTGAAAGTAATTATACGTTGATCAACGGTTAATCTGTCTATACCTCGCCTGTTCAGTATACTTCT
This sequence comes from Crepidotus variabilis, assembly GCA_015657495.1. Classification (NCBI taxonomy): domain Eukaryota; kingdom Fungi; phylum Basidiomycota; class Agaricomycetes; order Agaricales; family Crepidotaceae; genus Crepidotus; species Crepidotus variabilis. The sequence goes on along the minus strand of MU157829.1, from coordinate 408,609 downwards.
GGTAGTGTCCTCCTACCTATCAGTGCCATCTTTACTTGCTAGCTTTCGAGGTGCAGTTGCAGTGTGAATAATCAGAAGCAACCCCATTATTTCTCGCTTCGTTCTCGGCCCATGATCTGCCAGACCGTGACAGCTCATTACAATTTGGTTCAAACGCTTTCTATGGTCGACTTGGCTTACTTCCATAATCAGTTGCCAGGTGTCGTCGCTGGCTCGATATCGAATCGTTATCATCTTAAGTCCTTGTCAGGACTTAGATATATGCGCTTTTTCTAGAGGTTTAAAGAATAGATTCCCGAGCTATCGATGGCCTGTTCTTCACCTCTGAAGGTCCAACTTTTCCTCTACACGTCGAATTTCACCATGCTTTTGACAGTACTTGTCTCCGTCGCCTTTCTACGGTTCGTTATTGCTCAAGATACAAGTATCGCAACAGTCAAGCGAGCATTCGAGAAGGCAAAGGTACAATCATTAATCTGCCAACATCGCCAACTTGGGCGAAGAACGTTGACATGGCCTTTTCAAATATTCAGCTGCCCCAGGCTCTCGGACTCGAGTTTAATCCTAAGTGTTTGCTCGAAGTCGTCTTCCACACAAATGTCTTGAAGGCTCCTATTCCTGTTACAGCTGGCATGACCATTTTCAAGAACGGTGAGTCTTATTCCATTTTCTTCAAATTGCTGCAAAATGTATGATTGATCCTGATCTGCGTGCGCAAAGACACAACCATTCGACCAACTTTCAGCCTTGCGTTCCCTAACCACCGCAATGTGGACACATTGGAAGCTTCCAAAGTCTTTGGTCGCGGACCGTTTGTTATCTGCATGCTTGACCCCGACGCGCCAACGCCTCAAAACACCACTCTCGGGCCAGTCAGGCACTTTTTGGCTACGGATTTTTACATTAATCCTGATGCGTCAGGCTTTCAACTCGTCAACAAGACACCTGCTATTAACAATTGGAATCCCCCGAACCCAACTAAAGGCGTGGATGCTCACAGGTAAGCTTAAAAGATAAAGAAAAGATACACGAAGGGGGGATATTTACCTTCTCTGCTTAGATATGCGATCTTCTTGTTCAAGCAGCCTCCCCAATTCGATGGCCAATCCCTCATTAATGCCACTACGCCGATCATTCGCTGGAATATTAGTCAATTTGTCAACTCGACTGGCTTGGGTCAACCCATTGGGGGAACTTTCATGATGATAGCGCCAGTAGCGCCAGCATTTGATTTTGTTATCTCACTTTTGGTGTAGCGTACTAAATGAACCAATTTCTCTTTGCTTAACCATCGATGAGCCATAAGGTGGATCAAATCATTTTTGACGCCCATAAGCAGTTGGCGGAGTCGGATTTCTGGAATAATCACGGTAATCTCTTCAATACATCAACTATAAAGCTGATTTAAATGTGAGCTCTGATATCTGAGAAGCTTGGCTTCGAAAAATTCGTTGTCTAGTTTTTCTCCTGGAGAACAGGCCACTCAATCCATTTTGCGATAAGCGCTCAAAAATCAAACCAATAGATACCGTGTTGGCCGTGTTGCCGAAGTGGATTTCGATGTGATTCCAAGGGACTGATAATGAACAAGAGTATCAGATTCTAGCAAGTTTGGCAATATACAGGTGTACGCGTGCGAAGAAGCTACTCGGTTGAGTGCCTCTTTAGCTGGAAGAGACTTGATTCGGCTTAATGCTGGCTTGAACCGCCTCCGCTGTGGCTTTGTCTACTGCATCTTCACCGTGGATGATTTTCTCGTGAAATGACACCCAACCTTCACTCCTCGCTCCGCCAGCTTGCTCGTCGATCAATCCCATGTGCACGTCCAAAACGGCTGTTTCGTCTCCTTCATGCACTGGGAAGAATCCGCCCTCAGCCTTCTTCGACCAAAAGAAGACACTAGCACCACAGCGACCGCATGATTCCCTGAAGACACCGGGAGAGCTGGGGTACTGCACCAAGTCTTTTGGTCGGTTGGGATTAGTTGAGCCATCTTTGGGAATGGCAAGCATTATTGGAAGATCGGTGTGGGCATCGAACATATTTGCGCGAGGGGCGATGAGATGGCTGACGAAGAGAGATCCGCTTGTTAAGCGACACGAGTTGCAGAAGCAGTGTCCAGCGACATATCGTGGTTTGGAATTCGGATCGTCTTCGTTGGCGGGGATGAGCCACCACTTGGCAGCGTCTTTAGCGTCCTCTTGCTTGGGCCGGGTGAGGTAGATAGATATGGCCTTGCAATGGCAATAGGCATTCAGTCGATCTTCGCCCTTCGCGATCAACGAGGCTAAGTTGTCCGATTTCCATCCGAGGCTCAACTGCTTCGATCCCTCCCAACCTTCATACCGTGGCAGCTCCTTGCCGTTCAAATGTAGGTAGTGATCGGCAACGCCCCCATCAAGGGTATCGCCGACGAACATGTGGTATCCCACCTTGACAAGGCCCTCAGTACGTTCCATCGCGCCCGATGAAACAGCCCAAAAAGGTGTGGCCGTAAATCGGATATCATAGAGGAGATACGCGCTGCACTTGGGGCAGAAGTAACGTATAACTTTATCAGAGGCTTGATACTTCGTCAACTTGGAGAGATCGGCGGGTTTATGAGTTTCTGGTGTCGTTCCGCTGTCGACAGCGAGTGGAGGACCTTCAATCATAGCACAGTGAACGAACATCTGCCCAGTGATATGGCGACAAGTATCGCAGTGGCACATGTCGGCAGCTTGGGGGAGAGTCGAGTTAAGTAAAGGGATCTGGAAGGCATTAAGCCCACAGTGGCAGGAGGCTTTGACGTAGGTGATGGACATTGCGAATCAAAGGACGTGGAGGGAGAAAGTAGGCTTCAAGCACTTAGGAGTGCTGAAAGAAATGGGGTCGAATTTTATACCAAAGTCGCGCCTGTGATCGCGTTCGCTTATTGGACCCCTGAAGAAACGTGGCGTGCCTGAGCGTATTGGGGCATTATGGAACCACGTCGAGTCACAATGTGAACCTCAATACGTAGACCTGGATGTATCTCTGAACGGACGTAAGAGAATAAGTGAGGATATATAATGACACACTCATTTGTCACAAATCGGGGTGACAAGGGAATGGCAAGCATGGAAGAATGCTTGTTTGTCATCCAGGTTTGCAGTCAAAACGATATTAAAATTCATTCGGCAACCGATACTTTGTGAAGAAAGTAAAATAGCAAGTTGGAAGGTAAAGTATCTACAAATAACATTAGTAGGTTAGAAAACTACGAGGTGCTCCGACGACTAACTTAGGCATGAGCTTGAATGTTCCCAATGCATTCATAAATTTATCCACATCATCATTGATTCAGCTCTGAAAAAGCAGGTCGTCCCGAATCTTCCAACTGTGGCAACCCAGACTGACCCCCATAAAGTTTATCATGTTCCGTAACGTTTACCACACCGATGTCCCCGCAAATCAATTTGGATCCATCATGGCCGAAGAGACCCCCGTTCATCCCATGCGAATTGGCGTGTAGCGCATAATTGAAAGGTTGCATAGGTCCGTCGACCCTTGGCGCGTGTGTTTCATGATTGTAGCTGATAGTACCGTTTGGACCTGGCAGATATGAATCGGCAGGAGAGAGAGGTGTCGTTGGAGAGTACAGGAACCCTCTTTCAATTGAGGAAAGCAGAGCGGAGATCGGGGTCTTGGCGGCCATGGCTGTGGCTCCTGCAGCAGGGTTAAGAAGCATATTGGCTTGCGGTGTATGTGGTAGGTTGTCTGGAGAATTACGAGGCTCTGATAACAGCTGCGCTGGAGGTTGATCGACAATAGTGGGTCTCGTGGGGGTTTCGTTCGTTGGTGTAGGAAGGCGAGATTCAACTGGAGAAACGGATGCAGGAGTTGGGGTTTCTTTTCTTGAAGTACCTATCGTATCTTCAGCTGGTGTGCTAATTTCAAGACTTGGCTGGATTGCCTCTGGATCCGCGGACAAGGGTGTAGATGAGTCTTCGGACACGACCTCACTCGCCTTCGAACTTGTCTGTGCGTCTGCGGTTTTGCCTTGTTCTGGTGTGGGTGAAGAGGGAAGCGCAATCATGGCAGGAGTGATGGAGCGCTTGAGGCCAGAAGTTTTTGGTCCAGACTTGACTGCCAGGCTTGATGGTTTTTTCACAATGTTCTTCTCGGCAGGTTTTGAGTTTATCGCCACTGGCTTCGATGCAGCATCTGGTCGGCCACCCCATCGCGGTTTCGCTTTATCAACGGCTAAAGGTTTGATGCTCGTTGAAGCCAGTGCAGATGTAGCACTTGTGCTTGCTGTTGGATTGGATGACGGTTTGAATTTTGGAATCGGTGGTTTGGTACTAATAGGGCGTTCTCTAGGTGGTGCTGTTGGGGCGGCAGAAGATTTTGACGTGGCGGCCTGGACAGCGGCAGGCTTCTTGGGAGGAATAGGTTGGACAGTAGGATTTTTCTTGGAGGCGGGAGGCTGAATGGCAGTGGGGACTTTGCTAACAGACGTAGTTGAGGACGAATTGTCGATTCTGGAGGCTGAACGTTTTGGAGCTGCTTCCGGACCCTTCTTCGGAGCAGGTGGTAGTGGAGGTGGAGGCATCGGTACCCGTCGAGGTCCGGAGGAACTGGATGGTGCACTGGGTTTGGATTCGTTCATCAAAGGTAAGCGACGAGCAGTTCCTGACGTCGTTGAGACGCCGGGTCCTGCCACAGGACGCGACACAGCTCTCAACGGAGGTAAAGGTCGTTTCACTTCCGGAACTGACACTGTCCTTGAAGGTCCTGGACGGTCAGCAGGTGCTATTATAGGGTTCGACATTGGAGCTTCAGAAGCTGTCCGAGAGGTCTGCGTCGGGCGGATTGGTGCAGGTTTTGGCCCTGCAACAGCCGCTTCTTTCCTCGACACTCGAGTTAACGTCGCAACAAGGTTTCTTGATTGTGTTGCGGTTGTGGAGTTGACATTAGAAGACGATGATGCCGTCCGAGAATGGCCCTTCACTTTGTCTACAGCAGTTGTGGTGGCAGAGGTCGACATTGAAGGTTTGAGCTTGAGTTCACGGAGATTAGATGTTGATTTAGAATTCGAGATAACCGTCGTTGATTTGATATCGAGATACTTTTTCATGGTAGGGCTGAGGGGAGCAGTAAAGCTAATAAAAAGATCGATCAGCTAAGAAGATCAATAAGTAATGGTGACTTACCTCTCCACTCTGGAGGGCAATAGAATCTTATAAGATTCGAAAATTCTCCTGCTAACTTTGCGAACGTCGGGATTTGCGTCTCTAGCGGTCCCGCGAATAACTGCTTCGATATCTCTTGCGCGAGCATCTTTCTCGAGGTCTGGAGGGTTGCATGAATTGATACAAGCAAGCGTGCCCTCTGCGAGAATCAACCTAAGGGTGGCTGACTTGTCCTTGAGATTCTGGACGAAGTAGGGTAGTACTGAAGCCAGTTGGGCTGACTCGATGATGGTCATAATGGTCGCCTTAGCGCGAGTTATGACAACCTTGTTGGTACGTCCGCAAATCGCTAAGAGAGCAGGCATAAATATAGGCATAAGTTGGTCGAAGTCGCGGCCGAGTCCAGATGCCACCGAGTTCATGAGGTCCAATGCCGTTCCAGAGAGCCTTGTTCTTTCTGAGTTCATGGCGCTAGTAATCGGACGGTGGACATTCCGTAGTGCGTTCACCACCTCTGTTGGCGACGACTCGTAGGCTCCTGACTCTCCTATCTCCATGAAACTTTTTAGCGCACGAGAAATCTTGTCCCAAGTTTCCTCCGTCTCTTCAATAGAGATATCATGGCGTAAATTATCGAGTTGGTACTTGACATCCATGGCCACGAGATACTACAAATCCTTTTTAGTTAGTAACTGCAAGCACCTTAAACGACGGACTTACAGTTTCCTGAAAAATTCAAGTCTCTGAAAAGAAAGTCTACCTCGCTCAGGATTCTTAGGACGTTGAGAATGGCTGTTTGGAACAAGGCACAGCTGCTTGAACTTTGTTGACATTGTGACGATTGTCAACATCGGGTTTCGACCACGTGATCGTGATTTGATGCCAATTTCTCAAGGTCAAAAACTTCAACCTGCAACAGTACTGCCCAGACCGGAGGACTAGCGTACCTTGTATTGCTCTCTGAATTTTCGATGATAACTGGCGCTTGAAGTTACTGGAACTGCCTCAATGACAAACATCTTGCGCTTATGAGACGACATCGGCTCTCCCTTGCTTCTATCAACTTGCCTTCCAACCAGCAATCACATAAATATAATGATCTCGCTCAAATGGAAGTTTCACTGAAATCGTTGCTCCATGCGCATATACTGAAGAATATCAACCTGGGCAACTTGAAACTACTCTCCATCCTCTTCGGAAATCGCATGACTCCCCTTTTCGACTTGTATCCGCAGGCGAAAAATCCTACAATCGCGGATCTGTCAGTGGATGACTCGCACATTCTTCAAAGTCCAAAATCGAAAGATTTTCCTATTTTCCTACCGCCGGCCTCGGTGGTTTTGCTAATAAGCTTAGCTTGATTAGATATTTATCGCCTCGAGTCACGACTACGCACTTTACCGATAGGCTCTGGGTATCGAAGCTTAGGTTAATGTAGCCGCTGAAAGCTGAAAGGTTGAATACGGCAAAACTCGCGCAGTCCCTTAGCCTATGTCGTCCGAAGTACCATTGATACAAATTGGTGTCCAAACCCTGAACCTGGCATAGAATGCTTGAATTTATTCACTTTGCGACAGACGCTGATGGCCTCCCGTTGCCTTTCATCGAATTTTTCAGTAATAACAAAAATTTGTCGTTAAATACATTACTGTTTCAGTAATACCGCACGGTAGCTGCGAGTTCATGTTTCTACCTCTCCCAAATCATGAGAAGCCCCCTCAATTCACATACCCCCAATGAACTTGAAGTATAACCTTCATGTTCAGCCTGACCTAGAGTCTTCTTGGCCTCACGGCTGACGCACCAGCTCTGCTCGCCCAGGCCACGACTACTGTAAGTGCCTTCGAAAATACCTTGTTCCCAGAGCTTCAAACACCGGGAGATCCCCTTCGGACTCCGGAATTAATTCATCCTCCAATCTAGCTATCGTTTATTGGCTGCACCTCTATTTGGCACTCCTCAAGTTTGACGAGCTGTGAAGCGCTGTGGGCTGATTGTTGGTATCATGGGATTATGCTCGTAAGGAGTAAACCCACGAACATGACCAAATTTAGACGACGGGCTTATCCGATGATGTTGCGCCCAATCATCTTATGCTCTTGACCAACCTTACTTTAAACGATGCGAATATTTTTCCATTCGATTTACATGGTATAGGGTAAGTGCAGGCAGATACATAACCTGAACGTGTTCAAGATTTGAGAGCCTGCAAATCACTCCAATTGATAAGCGCTTCTCGAGCAGATATTTGGCATGATCTTTATCAACATTTTTGAGTTAATACACTGTGAATGTAGCAAGTACTAAAGATAAGACGATCTAATTTGGGTGAGACAAAGGGTAGTTGACGCCATCCAATGCATGGAGCTAGAGCTCGCTTTGTCACCCAATAAAACCTAGTGCTACACCATTCTTTGGCCTACTGTTCAGTTTGCCACACTACACCTCTTCGGGCTTCAAGTTTTATCACAGTTCCCACTCGTTGTGGCTCAGCTCTTGGCCTTGACCCTGGCCTTGGCATTTTTCCGGCCCATCAACGGCGTTAATAAAACTGTTAAAATTTGAATGCCGTTCCTGATTTGACCCTATTGAGGTACAGCTATGTAGCACGGCAAGTGCGTTCAACTCACTGTTGCTTTACAGTGTTTACACAGTTCGCCGTAGCAACGACGTTTCTCGGCTAGAAATAAAAACGGACAAGCCACGCAAGCTGGTCGGCACCCTTTCAGAGAACTCTCCGCTTGTATTTCCGCTCCTCCACTCCACCATACCTAGTCCGCCCCGAGAAATATCGTCTAGGACGCCTCGTCTCCGGAACCATTTGATTCTCGGGGGGGTTTTTTTTGTGTAAATAAACCCCAAGCCCGTTAGACTTTCGAATTATCAGCTCATGTATAAGAATATTCATGCGTGGCGAGAAGTGTAACGATAGATGGCTACCAAAGTGGTATAATCAAATTTCTGTTGGATGAGATTTATCTTATTCGAATTATACTGAAATGACAATAATCGCCTAGCTGAGTAGTGATGTTGCCAACTGTTTTGGTCGGCTTGACGAAAGGTCGGGCAAACTGGAGTGTAGAGCGGAGGCTGGAGAATCCAATGGCGGAACTTTGATCTTCACCCTTTCTTTGATACACTGCTATGTTTTCGGACAGCGCAAGATTGTTAGTTGGTTCTAGATTGGCACCAATCGATCAAGGGACCAATTGGTTGGTGCGAAGAACAAGGGATGGACGAGCCGCAAGTCAGTGCCGACTGGACGAGTCATCACTTTTCAAAGTTCTTCGCAGCCGTTGTTACAGCAGATGCCTAGATGTTTACTAGACTTGGCAATGGCACAATTGTACACTCGTGCAGTGCAGTGGCGACACATTCCACCATCGTCTACTAGCTGCGGCCGTAGTTCGAGAAAAAACCCAAGCCCATGAAGCGGCAAACTCACTCAAGACAAAAAATAGTTTCAGTGAGTATCCAAGAGATGTGACAACTGTGCGGCGGCCGGTGAGGAGACGAACACTCGATGATCAGAGTGTTATCTCGGTCCGGAATAATTAGTCATATGAATTGCACAAACGCGCCGCGGACTACATATGGGCCTCTTAAAATGACAGCTCTCTGTTCTCCCTTGACCCAGTTTTGTTTCCTCCTCGCTTCTTGTCCTCGTCCGTTCTTTCCCTTTTCCCCCTTCCTCATCCTCAGCCATGGTCGAGTCAAGACCAAGCAGTACGGATGAAAAGGCTACCGTAGTCCAACATGACCAGCCTACCAAAAAACGCGGTTTCTTTTCACGCAAGAAAGCAGAGTCTGTCGATGACGAGAAATTCGATGAGAAGAATGCAGAAGCTCCTCTGGCAGTAGAAGACACACAGCCAGCCGTCAAGCCTGTTGGAATCACGGAGCTGTTTAGGTATGTTCAACTTAGTTCTGCTTGGCGTGCTTCGTCTAATATCTTGTGTGCAGATACTCCACCAGGTTGGAAATATTTTTCGATTTGATTGGTCTGGTGGCAGCAGCAGCAGCAGGAGCGGCGCAGGTATGTATTACCTTATTTCTCGGCTACTGAATAATATTGAACCTTGCATGCTACACCAGCCCCTGATGTCCCTCCTGTTCGGTAACCTGACTCAAGGCTTCGTCGACTTTACCATCGCTATCAATAAAGCTCAATCTGGAAATGCTGATGCTCAAGCCAATCTGCCTCAAGCAGCTGCTCATTTCCGCAAGACTGCATCGCAAAGTGCGAGTTATCTTGTCTACCTCGGTATGTTTCAATTTATTGCTCCACGCCGGTGAATTTCAATCTGATCCGGACTCTTGCAGGTGTCGGCATGTTTGCTTGCACATTCACATACATGTATATTTGGGTCTACACCGGCGAGGCCAATGCCAAACGAATTCGCGAAAGATACTTGCAAGCCGTTCTCAGACAGGATATAGCGTTCTTCGACAATGTTGGTGCTGGAGAAATTGCAACACGTATTCAAACGGATACCCGTACGTTTCGATTTACACTGATATTCACCATATGTTGATTTTCCTTAGATTTGGTTCAGCAAGGAATGTCTGAAAAAGTGGCATTAGTCGTTAACTTCCTTGGTGCTTTCGTCTGCGGTTTCGTGTTGGCCTATATTCGTTCTTGGAGATTGGCCCTCGCGTTGACTTCCATTTTGCCATGTATCGCCATTGCTGGTGGTCTGATGAACAAGTTTATTTCAGGCTATATGCAGTACGTGAAACACGCTTTCCGTATGTTCCATGTGATTTAACTATTATTTTTGTGCGCAACTTTTAGGCTATCGCTAAAACACACTGCCGAAGGTGGTACGATTGCGGAGGAAGTTATTTCCACTATTCGCACCGCACAAGCGTTTGGCACTCAAACGGTCCTCTCCGAGCTCTACAACGAACGTGTCAATAGGTCTTTGAAGGTAGACTTGAAGTCGGCTATTGTGCACGGAGGCGCTTTGTCCGTGTTCTTCTTCGTCATCTATTCTGCCTATGCTTTGGGTGCGTTCACCACCTGCTTGATATCAATCGTACGGAACTAATTGAACGTGTTTATAGCCTTCAGTTTCGGTACCACTCTCATCAATCAAGGTCATGGTACGCATATCTTTTCTATTCACAATTTCGCAACTTACGGAATCTCCTTCAGCCCAAGCTGGTCAGGTTGTCAATGTCTTCCTTGCCATTCTCATTGGCTCTTTCTCTCTTGCTCTTCTCGCCCCTGAAATGCAAGGTATGTTGGATTTATATCTTCCGTTGAACTATGTTCTGACGCAAAATATTAGCTGTGACTCATGGATGTGGTGCGGCCGCCAAGTTGTATCAGACCATCGATCGTGTCCCGGACATCGACTCTGCCAACCCCGATGGTCAGAAACTTGAGAAAGTTGCGGGAGAGATCACCCTTGAAGGCATCAAGTTCAGTTACCCTTCCCGACCAACCGTCTCTGTCGTCAAAGGAGTCGACCTCAGCTTCCGCGCTGGCAAGACTGCAGCGTTGGTGGGTGCTTCTGGCTCTGGCAAATCGACCGTCATCTCTCTTGTCGAGCGTTTCTACGATCCCACCGCTGGCACTGTTAAACTTGATGGCGTAAACGTTAAAGATCTCAATGTCAAGTGGCTTCGCTCCCAAATCGGTTTAGTCTCCCAAGAACCTACCCTCTTCGCCACTACCATCAAAGGGAACGTCGCTCACGGATTGATCAATACTCCATTCGAGAATGCCTCTGAGGAGGAAAAGGAAGCTCTCATCAAGGAGGCTTGCATCAAAGCCAACGCTGACGGATTCATCTCCAAACTACCTCTCGGATACGAAACTCTGGTCGGCGAGCGTGGATTCCTGTTATCTGGTGGCCAGAAACAGCGTATTGCGATTGCTCGTGCGATTGTCTCTGATCCCAAAATCTTGCTTTTGGACGAAGCTACGAGTGCACTCGATACTCAATCTGAAGGCATCGTGCAGGACGCTCTTGATAAGGCCGCGGCTGGTATGTTTTATTTTCTTTCGTCCCATTCCTTTATCTAACGGTCAATATAGGACGTACTACCATTACTATTGCTCATCGCCTCTCAACAATCAAGGATGCTGACACTATCTTCGTTATGGGCGACGGTCTCGTACTCGAACAAGGTTCTCACAATGATCTTCTTGCCATGGATGGCGCATATGCTCGTCTAGTTCAAGCTCAGAAGCTTCGTGAAGGCAAAGACCAAGCTGCTCTTGAGGTCGGCGAGGCAGAGAGCACCTCTGAGGCTGAAGACATGGAGAAGATGGCTGCAGAGGAAGTTCCACTTGGCAGGAAGAACACCCGTCAATCCTTGGCTAGCGAGATTCTTGAACAGCGTCGCCAAGCGGCTGAAAGTAGTGGCAAGAACGAGGACGATGACTTCAGTCTACCTTATCTTTTCAAGCGCATGGCTCCTCTCATTCGCGATCAGTGGAAGAATTATGGATTTGGTATCATCGCTGCTATCTGTCCGTCAATTTGTTCGGTATTCATCGACTTGAGCTGACTTATCCCATTTTAGGTACCGGTGTCGTTTATCCTGCCTTCGGTATCGTCTTCTCAAAGGGTATCACTGGCTTCTCTCTCACAGACCCCCACGAACGCCGTCACGCTGGCGACCGTAATGCTCTGTATTTCTTCATCATCGCCATCCTTTCAACCTTGGCCATTGGTTTCCAGAACTATCTCTTTGGATATGCTGCCGCCGTGTTGACATCTCGCCTACGCAAGCTATCTTTCAAAGCTATCCTCAGACAAGATATTGAATTCTTTGATGAAGAGAAGAACTCGGTTAGTAGATTCTTGTTGACCAATATGTCGGTTCTAAACTTCATTTTCAGACTGGCTCTTTGACTTCTTCGCTCAGCGACAACCCTCAAAAAGTAAATGGTTTGGCAGGTATCACTCTTGGAGCCATCGTTCAGAGTATCGCTACTGTTATTGCTGGGTCCACCCTCGGTCTCGTCTTCATCTGGAGAGTTGGTCTTGTCGGTATGGCATGTACCCCGCTCCTCATCTCAACCGGTTATATTCGTCTTGTGAGTAAACATTTGTATGTGATGATTTCGGCGCAGCTGAATAATCTTCTTTAGCGTGTCGTGGTTCTGAAGGACAAGACAAACAAGAAAGCCCATGAAGCATCTGCTCAACTTGCCTGCGAGGCTGCTGGCTCTATTCGCACTGTCGCGTCGCTTACCAGGGAAGCTGATTGTCTTCGTTTGTACAGCGAGAGTTTGGAAGGCCCTCTTCGCACTTCCAACAAATCGGCACTCTGGAGCAACTTGTTGTACTCTTTCTCTCAGGCTCAAATTTTCTGGGTCATTGCTCTTATCTTCTGGTATGGCTCTGTCCTTGTCTCCCAATTCAAGGCGGATACCTTTGGTTTCTTCATTGGTCTCATGGTGTGTTCTGATTTTAGTCGACGAGTGAGCAATGAACTAATGTATGTTTCAGAGTACAACTTTCGGTGCCATCCAGGCTGGAAACGTCTTCGCTTTTGTTCCAGACGTCTCCTCCGCCAAGGGTGCTGGCTCAGATATCATCAAACTCTTGGACAGGAAGGTTGAAATCGATGCCGAGTCAACCGAGGGCAAGATTGTCGATCCCAAAACCGTGCAAGGCCACATCAAATTCGAGAACATCCATTTCCGTTACCCAACTCGTCCTGGTGTCCGCGTCTTGCGCAATCTCTCGCTCGAAGTCGAACCTGGTACATATATCGCGTTAGTCGGCGCGTCCGGATCTGGCAAAAGTACAACGTAAGTTTTCCTTGATTATAGTGCATGACGGTATCTCATCCAGTGTTATAGTATCCAGTTGATCGAACGATTCTACGATCCCCTTGCAGGAGAAATTTACCTCGACGGACAGAAGATCACTGATCTCAACATCCAGGACTATCGTAAACATATGGCCCTCGTCTCTCAGGAGCCTACACTCTACGCTGGCACTGTTCGCTTCAACATCCTTCTTGGTGCCACTAAACCCAGGGAGGAAGTTACTCAAGAGGAAATTGAAGACGCCTGCCGTAATGCGAATATTTTGGAATTCATCCAGAGCCTTCCCCAGTAAGTGCTAAACTTCTTGATTGTTGTTCATTATTAATTCTTTTGCAGAGGCTTCGATACTGAAGTTGGTGGTAAAGGATCTCAGCTCTCTGGTGGTCAGAAACGTGAGTTGCATGGAATATGTCTGTGATTGCATCCCATTGAGTAATGTTTTTCTAGAACGTATTGCCATCGCCCGTGCTCTTCTCCGAAACCCGAAGGTCCTTCTCCTCGATGAAGCCACATCTGCACTCGACTCGAACTCAGAGAAAGTTGTACAAGCCGCCCTTGACCAAGCAGCGAAAGGCAGGACCACGATCGCCATCGCTCATAGATTGTCTACCATCCAAAATGCCGATAGAATGTAAGTTTCATCGTTACCTGCTCTTTCCACTCTTTACTTACAATCATACTTCAGCTACTTCATCAAAGAAGGCACAGTTAGTGAATCCGGAACACATGATCAACTCCTTGCGAAACGAGGCGATTACTACGAATACGTTCAACTCCAAGCACTCAGCAAACGCGATTAGACGACCACATTCACGATCTATCTCTCTAGATTATCTTCGCATTTCTCTTTGATCTTCTGCTTTTTCTCATCTGGAATATTATCGTTATACCGTGGTTTTTGCGTGCCCACTCCTACCCTTACCTTATTCACCACTCCCCCTTCCCTGTCTACTCATGTTGGGCATGGGGCGTTACATCAACGCAAACGTTTCTCTTCGTTGCATACCCTCGTTAATCACCATGTAATATAACGTTATTAGACACACAATCAAGAGGACTTGAACTGACAATGCGAGATGTCAGACACGCCAGAAAATTTGACATGACGCTTACTACTTAGGGCGGTCATAGGTATTAGGAACAGCTTCAGGATGCTGTCTGTGCGCTTTGACCAAAGTTATTATTGACTTTGCTATTCTAATGATTTATCCTGTTCACCCCTGCCACAATGGCTCGGTCAAGGCAAGGGACTTCTGAGTGCGCCCATCTCATGAATGAGTCTTAAGCCAATCATGACCCCCTTTCAGCAGTGCAACGATTTCTACGTCTGAGGCGTCGGTCAAGCCGCGTTTCCAATTTCCCCGACCTGTAATGGACTTCTCTGGGTCAATTTTCTTGTCAAGAGTCCCAATAACCATTGGCCCGTTTTCAAAATTTAAACGGAGTCTAGAGCCAACCTTTCCCTTGAACGAATGGGCGGCGCCCAACTGACGTTCATCTTTGTAGCGTAAAACTGCCCTGCCAGACGAAAATGGTGGGACTGGCCCTGACATTGTGGCCTCCCAATTGAAAATAACGCCTTTGCCGATTTTGAAGACTGCGACTAGCTGCCCTTTTGCATTGGAAATAAGATGGCCTCGAGCCCTTTTGGGGTTTTTGGCAAGGTCCCTTTCAATCTCTGAATCGTATTCTTCCGAATTCATATCTGTTGAAAACAAGATAATAAGCTTGGCGTAGCAGATGCAAGTTTAATTTACTCACTGTGCTTAGAGTATGAGGTTCAGCTCGATATGAATAAAGTTCCAGCATTATATATCGTGTGCAACCGACTTCCGAGTCGATATTCAGAAGAACTGCGTGACATATACTTCTGACAGCACTCTCCAGAAGGCCTGCATTAGACAACGCGCCTCTTCTTTCACAATTCAGAGCTACGGTGTGAAGCAATCCATCGAATTCGAAGTAGTCGTGTAAGAGCTCAGTCGAGTCTCATTGGGTTGAGTTGCTGCTGCCATAGAGTCGGTAGGTTGACAGCGTATTGAGTATGGTTTGCCGACAGGTCTTCCTCTCGATAGATAGCATTATTATACCCGAAATGTTAACTTCCAAGCTTGTGAGTATGTTATTGCGTTATCGTGTTTGATGAATTCACGAAATGCTACGGACACTCTGCTCGGAGTCGTCGACAGTGGTCGTTTGAGGATCCCACGCTCTCCTAACTCTTGCTCTCATCTGTCTGCTCTGAGTCTTGCTCATCAAAGCTGCGGGCAGGGTTGCACATTTCAGTGATTGATTGGTTTACTTTTGTACCTCTAGAACAGATGTTTTGGTCCAGTAGGTAACGAATCCGTTAACAGGCGAACATATCCAATTCTTCGTCCGACTGCACCCAAGTTACGTCGATACTTATTTCTATCCGGAGTTTTATCTCTTTTCACTGCCATCGAAAGCTCTTCGACTTCTTCCTGACGGGCTCTAACGCTGTAGAGCTTTCCTCTTCGATATTGCTTCTTATTCGACACCAATGGGCCTCCATTCAACATCCAAACTTAACAACGGACTTCGAGCAAGGCAACAGGTCTTTCGAGTCTTATGCCCTTTTTCTGAGCAAATCTTCCGGTATTTGTCGTCTTTGGGAACTCATAAAAGGCTTTCCCTCTTCCTCACTTCGGCATTCCAGCAAAGCAATTACTTGATATGCAGCTTAGCTCCAGACTTTGTCCATTCCTTTACTGAAACGGCTCATCAACTCCTTCGCCAATTCGCAACATGTCAAGTCGTTTCTGCGAAATATTTCAAATTTCTTTCATTTTATCACACCTCAAAATGGTGGTCACTCCTCAAGTGGAACATTGGACATGAACAAACGAAATGGCAAATGTGTCGAGTACTTCTCACAATTGTCCTCGTCCATTCTCTGACGGATAACCGAGAGCGTTTTCGCACGAAAAACATGCCCAAACTCCTGGCTTTTCATCGATATCAGGTGTCGAATAGCCTCAAATCTCTACGCAACTTCCTGCGTTACTTTGGCCCAAAATGTGTGCAGGCATCTCGTCGCGTTGATGTGGACAATGATGAATATCGTATTACACATTTAGGAAACGGCGGCTTTGCAACCATTTCAAGGGTCTGGCATAAGCCATCTGGTGATATACGGGTGACGAAGCGTGTCACCTTCACCGAGGGAGGCATCGCTGAGATATTGGCACAGTCAGAAGTTGACTCACTCAAGGCAATGCAGGGCAGTGTATGGTTTCCTGACCTGCTGAACTATTTCAAAGATACAGATGAATTCATCATCACAATCGTGAGTTACTTAGTACTCTCAGTGTGACTTGACTTCTTGATACTCACGCATTCATAGCCATTTTACAGTCGTGGCGACCTTGCGGCCTTGATAGAGCACAAGGGGTATCTAGGTCGTGAGTTGGCTCGGTTCTACCGCGCTGAGCTTGTACGGCCGTGTTTTCAGCATACATCTTTATGCTCATTTTGGGGTACAGATTCTCGCCATTCATGCTCTCCATGAAGCTGGAATTGTACATCGAGACGTCAAACCAGAGAGCATCCTGTTAGATGAGAAGGGTCATCTCATTCTAGCTGATTTAGGATTATCCGCGAATATTGGGCGCTTTGAAGGCGATGGAGCCCAGATGGAATCCTTTCCAGTCTGGCTAGAAGCCAAAACCAACGGCGGAGATGATTACCCTTTACTCTGGGTCGATGGGATCAACCCGTTAGGTATGCGAGGCGGAGCTGGCACGTACTGGTATACTGCTCCAGAAGTGTTCAGGAACGAGCGTTATTCTTTTGGCGTGCATTACTGGTCAGTAGCTATCATCTATCACGAACTCATCACCGGTCATGTAAGTACAGGGGTCTTCCATTCCGTATGCCTTGCTAAACTCTGTTTCTAAGATACCTTTTAACGACTTCCAGGCCTATCCAAAGAACAAGAGGCCCATTCTTGATTTCCAATGGAAGACTGGCCAATTGAAAGGTCTTGAAGAGTGGGAAAAGGATGAAATTGCTCAGGTTTGTTCTTCATATTTGCTTTCTGATGATCTAATGAACCAGCTTCCTCGTCTGTATAGATGCTGGCTTCTGTTCCGAGAGACCGTCCAAGGACCGTGTCAGATATGAAAAGGAGCCGCCTCTTTTCTACGACGTGAGTCCTCTTCTCTACTCTTATCTTGTAGTCTATCAGAAAACTGATGAGAACCTTAAAGTCAATGGGGCGAGATGTCTCGGCGAGAGATCTGTCCTCCTCTACTTCCGCCACCCCTTCTGGAGGGTTAGACGCCAACCACTTGGAAGAGTCGTGCTGTGGTGTAGTTGTTGCCTCCAAGGCGCCACATCTTTTGCCCTCGCATAATTTATTTGTTTATCTTCATCTCTATTGCGACCCACTTTTCTCCTCGAGTTCATCTCCGTACGTCTAGTCATGCCATGGCATTTAGTTTCTCCGAAATCCCGAAACGCTTGCACACGATGATCTGCGGTGTCGAAAGCTACGATGGCTAAAAATATTGACTCAAGAAAAGACCCCCTGAATCGATCGATACCGGGAGTGGCTTGAACGCTACATCCTTATGGCCGTTGGTTTTCAAAGCAATTCACATTTCACTGAAAGTCAGATCCTCACAGCGTCACATAGCGCAAGCTTCCCTCCACACCCCGCCCAAACTCCTTCTTTCCAACTCAATCTCCACGCTTGTACCCGTCCTCGAAGCTTATAGGTTGAGTCTGATGTGATCTATCCTGTAGAGAGCCGCCCATCGCGTTAGGTTATCCGCTATTCTGATGTGCTGGAGTAATCTTTTATTTCATCTCAACAGATATTCTCGAGCTTGGGGTGAGATAGTGTTGTCTTCTCTGTGCCTTGGTTCAGATATTTGATGTCCACTGTGAAAGGATGAATAAGTTGCTCAACGGCTGGGATCTAAAGTGGCTGGGCGATGTGCTTGGCCACTTCACACTACTGTCTCCTGTGGCATTTCTATGCCTTATTAGAGATCGTCTGCCAGTATGATGCACCAGATGATGCGCTGAAAAAATGGGCAGTAAGACAAGCTTTTGATCAGCTGTGCCTTGTTATCCGGAGCCTCCCTACCGGGTGAAAGAAGACTGGTCGATTGGCGTGCACTGAGTGTTTTCCGTGCATGCATGCCTCCTCGAGGCATCGGTGTGAATATGAAAAAGCTTCAGTCAAGAAAGCATGGCCCAGAACATTCAGTTCCTGCGCAAGGCGTGGTCGAGAGAAGTCTCCGTCGATAGGTTTGACTTCATAAACTCGTCAAGAAAGACGTCAGTAGGTTAACGACCGTTCATTGAGAACTGTCAACATGTGAGCACAACCCGATATACAGTAGCGATGTGAAAATTAGTCTATCATTCCCTTTGCGGTAGATCGCAGGTCTAAAAGTCTCCGTCTTCCTCATTACCGGTGGTGGAAAGACACCCATTACTCCCCAAATTCCTCCTCCTCTGCGATGAGCTTCTCTACTTCAAGGGCGGCCATGCAACCACTACCGGCACTAGTAATGGCTTGCCTGTACCTCTTATCCTGGACATCACCAGCGGCAAAGACGCCTTTGACAGACGTTTGGGTCGTTCCGGGGACAGTGATAATGTAGCCGTCAGGATCGGTTTGTAATTGAGAGCGAACGATTGAGGTCGCTGGCTCATGGCCTAGGAAAGCAAGGAGTTAGAGCAGAGGATTTAGACGGATATATGACAAGCCATCAGAGCTACTAACCGATCGCGTAGAAGAGACCGTTTACTTGGAGGTCGCGTTGCTCGCCTGTAAGGACGTTCTGTATGAGAAGGTTGTTCAAGAGATCTCCATCTCCCTGACACTCCACAGCCACCGTATTCCAAAGCAGGGTCTGGAAAAGCGAACACGGTTAATCAAACACTCCTCATCTCGCTTAACGACATATATACGAACAATTTTGGGGTTGTTTTGAAGTCGCCTAGCCATGATCTTCGACGCGCGTAACTCACCGCGGCGAACAAGGACGTAGACATGGGATCCATACTTTGTTAGGTCTAAAAGTGGTAATGAGCAAGAAAATCGATCGAAAAGAGCGGACAATATTCACAAGTAGCTTCTTCAGCTGCTGAATCGCCTCCACCGATGACTGCGAGCGGCTTATTTCTGGAAGAAGATAAGACAATAACCGGCAGGAAAACAGAATTTATAGTACCTAAATATGGGTACAGCACCATCGCAGACCGCGCAAGCACTGATTCCGCTTTGCCAGTACGATTCTTCACCCTTAAGGCCCAGGCGCTTTGCGCTAGCACCAGTCGCCATGATAATTGTGTCAGCAGTCTCTGGTTCTTGATCCTCTTGCATTTCTCGCCAGTATCTGAAAGGGCGGGCAGAGAGATCAACTTTTGAAACAGTCTCTGTAACAATGCGTGTGCCAAAGCGGATAGATTGTTCTCTGAACTTCTCCATTAGCTCGGGGCCCATGATCCCAGAAGGGAATCCGGGGAAATTTTCAACTATTTTTGCAGAAGGTTAACTCCAAAATTACTAAAAAAGCAATGGTAGAGCTTACCGTCGGTTGTGGTAGTCAATTGGCCACCCGCAGCAAACCCATTAGCCATAAAACCTTCGAAAAGGACTGGCTGAAGGTTGGCTCTAGCAAGGTAGATTGCGGCTGTATGGCCAGCAGGACCTGATCCAATGATTACCTACCCGACGTCGGGTTTCAACTCGAGATCATAGTTCCTGATTTAGAGATTACCGCTTACCACCTTCGAGTGCATCTTGGAACTCTTCTCAACCGTTCCTGGCGGTGGTACTGGCGCCATTATTGAAGATTTCTTGTCTAATGTCAGAGGTAAAGCTGTTACAACTGGTAAGGAAGCCCAACTTCTACGAAGGGAGCTCCTGAAGATTGTGCGATACAGAATTGAAGTGGGAGTTGAAAGAGGATTGGCTATGGTTTGAATCGTTTATGAGCTCTAAGAAAAGTCACCGGGTTCGGGATTTTGAGTGGTATACAGTCACGTGCTGCGAGCTCTGGTCCAGAGCGAAGTGACCCCGAAGTCGCTTTCAGCCAATGAAAAATGCTCAAAGTTTCGAAGCTGAGCAAGCGATGAGTAAGTAGTCCACCTTCGAGTCCCGGTCTTTGTATCAGCAAGAACGAGGTGAGCAGCTTTGTTAAACGGTGTCGGAGAGTACATTAAGCATGTATAATCTGAATCCAATCAGACTACTGGGGTATCAGCTTTACTATGGTACGAATTACTATGGTTGTACACATGGTCCATTGTTCCATGAATATTTTCCGGTATCAAGTCCGCCAGTGTATACAGAATAATTTCAATAACAACTTGCTACTGTGCCGACACGCCCACCATCTACTAACCATACAGCGCCATTGACATAGGCGCCTGCACGACTAGCCATGAAGAGGATTGTTCCAGCCATGTCCTATTGCACCAAATTAGACAACGCCGCGTAACAGTACCTGATTGACATACCTCATGAGTCCCTACTCTTCGGAGTGGTACTGTACTAGCTAGGATCTCGGGATCAAGTTTGAAATTTGGTGTGGGTGACGTCGTCATTTCTGTAGCAAGAGCAATCAAGATCAAGTAAGTGAACATGAATGATTGATGCACATAATGAAGTGACATACCAGTTGGCCACACACCGGGCGCGAGCACATTACTCCGGATGCCCCACGGTGCCAGTAGATTCGCTAGCAGTTTCCCCAGATGTGTACAGGCGGCTTTCGAAAGTGTATAGGAGGGTGAGAGGACCTTGGGGTCTACTCGGAATGCACCAGATGATGAGACAGACAAGACTTGTGAAGTGTGGTATGGTGGTCTTGGGAAGGCATCAGGTAAAGGCGTGAGTTCCAGGCGCTGCCTGCGAACATTTCCTTGGTGTAGAAGATCGAGGAATGCAACAGTCGTGTAGTACACGGCTGTCACATTCGTGGCAAATGTTTCAGCGAACTCATCAACTGAACCAGTCTCCCAAAGAGCACTTTGGAAAGCCTTGATGGAAGGAGTGGATTGTCTTCCAGGACCAGGGGAACCAGGTGGGGTTGGTGGGTTTGAGGAGTCGGCTGAAGAACTTGGGGAAGGAAGTGGATGCGAGTATAGGTTCCTGGCGATGCCAGCATTGTTAACGAGCATGTCTATATAGCCGTGTCGGGCCTTTACGACATCGACGATTTCGAGTAGGCTTTCTCGGTCTGTAACGTCCCCTTGTATGGGTATAATCTTATCGCATTTCTGAAGTCAAAATGTCAATCGGCAATTCAGATGGTGAGAAAAGTAGCAAAGAATGGAGCAGCAAAACTTGGGCAATAATAAAGACCGGTAATCGATTCACAGCGCACCGGCAAAAAGAATGGAGCATGCAGAGAGACGCTCACGTACACTATGCTCTTTTGCTGCTCTCTTTAGAATGTCCATCCTACGCCCAACGATGTATACGGTTGCGCCATTGCTTTCCAGTGCTTCAGCCATCATTAGGCCGATTCCTAAGATTATGAATAGGGTTGGTAAGCGTCAGACAGCAATGGTACACCCTAATGATGGGGTGAACATGAATCGTTGATCTTACCTGTTCCACCTCCCGTAATAACGACAACCAGACCATCCACGTCGAAAATATTTGAAGGATGGAGTGGGTTTGAATTATAGCTCTCTCCACCAAAGGGATCGAGGCTTAACAGTGCACTGCCAGATGGAAGAGTGGGTACAGGCATTGTGTCTTGAAAGTGGTGGTGTAGATAGGTGTTGCGAAGAAGGTTGATTCGCCTAGCGGTTTACGTTGCGTTTGTAGAAATGAGAACGAGGGAGTTGAGGATGATGGCGAAGTGAGACCCGGAGCAGGCGACAGCTTTTATACGTGAGATAGAGAGGAGTGAATCCCATAGCATGTTAGTAGCAAACGCCTCTTGATGGGATTGTTCCGCCGGCCTTTGGGAAAGCTGGTTCGGCCTTTCAACGGCTCGCAACTCACCATAGATAATCGGGCAAACCAAAGGAGTAGTTTACTTAACCTTCTTCCGGACCCATGCTTCCTTACCACAGTGGACGTATCTCGCGGCTCATAGATGCGACTGACACGATAGATCAAGATTAAGCACGATACTTACATACAACTGCGGCCGGAAATTGTATTCCAGGCCTGCACACAATCTTACACCTCGCACAGGTGTCAGAGGTCTTCTTCACCTTTACGAGAGGATGGAGAATGAGCCGAGTCTATTGATTAAGCAACCGCGACATACCTTCGATACTCTCAAGACATCAAGAAATTGATACGACACTGTCGCTGTCAGCCAACACATTGCATGATGCTGCATCCTGAGAGAAATATCGATACGCGTCGCGATCGCTACACAATGGCAAAGGACAAAATGGGGTGCTCCGCGATATCCGAGCGTCAGTAAATATTCCGCAGCTCCGAAATTAACCGTCTTGAACAACAAGAAAGAGGAAAACAAAACTCTAAGGTTCATAAGGGCAACCACAATATCTTTCTCATTTTCGAGCCGCGGCGTCCTTTGCTTTCCTTTTGAAATTGTTCGCTTTGATTTCAAGCTAAATGTGCCATCAGTAAATGTTCTCTAAATTTTACAACGCCATGAGCTGACCTTTTCGCTTCTGAAACTCCGCGCATTAGCCTTCGCGACTTCACCGCCTCGGACGAAAAGCACTTTCAACTAGGCATATTTTCATTCGTTTGTATATTCCTCAACTTGGCCTCAAGGCTTCAGTCGTCCCAGTTCGCGTGGTCAAATCAACCAAGAGCCCATCAGAAAAACTCAGAACCACGAGCCATCAATGCGGCCCTGGACCCCGGAACCACCCATCGCTCCTCTGGACAGAGCAACCAAACGGATCCAACACCATCTTACTCAACACCATCTAACAGAATGTCTTTGTGTGGCGATCGATAATCTCATGATTGACTTGATGTACGCCAGGATGTCTCCCGATAGGTCTCTCAATTTCCGCCGCTTTTCGTGACAGCCTCGCGCTGAGGGTATCAAGGTGGGCCTTTTCATGCATCTTCAAGTTGACATGGTCGAAGATCATTTTAAACTTGTCCATCTTCAATCTTATATCTCAAAACTATGCTATCCAACTAAGATGTTACTCGAGGCGTTCCAAAGTCTTGGGTAATGTGGGGAAACGCTTGACTTCCACGTTCTCATCAGCAGGTAACGACGATCGCGTCCTAAACCAGCCTTACGAGAGAACCAGTTTCTGTCGGCTTGCTCACTTTTCGAAAACCTATACTTATCGCACATCTAGGCGATAACGTGACTCGTCCAACTTGAATAGAGTGCTTGGGTTATCGAAACAAGCCTAAACGTAATGGAAAGCCCCAGTCTCTGAATCTGATGTCACTCGAGAAATTCAGCACAACAATGTCTATGTGTTCAAACGACTGCATAAATTTCAGAAAATTCACCAGTGTCATTGAACTTCCTTCGAACTTTTTATGCCATTATCATGACGCGTTATGACAGAATATCGTTTGCTCGGAAAAACTACTTTGTCATACGCTATCATCATTTGCCAAATCGTACTTTTGGGACTGGATTTCATGGTTTTCTGACTAAACGTTCTTCACCGTGGTCTCTGCATCTAATCTACCGCAAGATTGGCGTCGTCTTGTTCGCTCTTCGTTGACATACCAAAAATAACTGCTTCCCCGAACGCTGTCCCGCGAGCCTTGAGGACAATCGTTATCTCGGAATGTCGGCGCTTCTGGTGATTATTTAGGACATACTACAAATGTCACATCCTGGCGAAGGGTCCTGGATCGACTGGCAGCATCGATTGGGTACATTGCCAATATTACTGTCAATAGCGCCACTAGCTTGCGGTTTCACTTGACTTGTGATACCCTTCAATGAGTTTGTTGTCTATCTTTACATTGGCTCCGACTCACGGCCGCGGTTGGGAAGGGTCTATGAAGTATTATGAGGTCAAAACTGACTCATAAACGACGACCTCTGACGCGCCCACCCCATGAAAGGTGTATCACAGACGATTCTCGACCCCCTCCAGAAACCGCCACTCACTGAATGAACTAACGTTGCACCTCATGGGGCTTTTAAATCTGATGCACCTTCCAATCGCGCTCCAGCTTGCTGAAGATGGTTGGGGGCTCCATCAGCTGCCTGTGGGGCGTATTCCTTTGCTCTTCTGATCATCGAATTGCAAATATTCGAGCACCGCTAGGGAATTGTTCAATCGAAGTGTTCTATTAATCATATCCGTGTTTAGTCACAGCTCTTGAGAACCCAGCACATTGTGGCGGCGCCGATGATGGAATCAATCTTTCGAGGAATGAGCGTAGGTAGCTTCCAACCGAGACTTCACATATTCTCCGGCAGTCATAACTTCGTACTTGTATGGTGATCCCGGAGTCAGGCAGGTGGGAATTGGCTATCAGATACGAGATGAGCCTTTTCGAGGAAAATCAATCCAGAAATGCTGATCAATCACCTTCAGAAGAACGTCGTAATCTGTGCCAAAGAATAGGGGAATTGAGTACCGTTCAGCTCCTGAGCGGTTGATCACACGGTGATGGGTGGATTTAAAAATGTCATCTAAGCGGTGTCATCATACTCAGCGCTAGACACGATATAGGGACTAACTGAACTTCACTTACTCGTCCAACGCGCGAACTGATCCCCGAGGCTTAACGGAATGAATGTTAGTGATAAAGCATTTGCAGATCTCCTAAAGGAGAAGCGGGTTTACTTGACTACCAAAGTTCCTGGAATAGGAACTGCATCCACCCAATTGCCGGCCATGTTCTGCACTTGTAATCCGCCATTATCGTCTTGCCATAACATAGTAAAACACTGAAATGATGAAAACTCGATAATCAGCAAAACACGATCTTAGGAAGTCCATTAACCTCGTAACTGTCGTTCAGGAACTTGTAAATCAGCTCCGCTACCGAAGATCGACGAGGTAATGATCTGCGTACTCAGTATGAGCCCCGATTCCAATCTGACGTCCCTCTGGGTCTTTCTCAAAGCTAGTCGGGTCCTGTGGTGGATAATGTAGCAGTCGCATGATTGCAGCCGGTTTGGTAGTCTTTATGTCTGGTAAGTAATTGAGACATAGTTGATTTAAAGAAATATAGTTAATAACCTTATCATTAAAGTAGTTCTCCGGAAGATCGAGCGCCAAAGCAAATAAAGGAAATAGTCGCTTTCCAACGTGGAGTGCTCTGTGGCTTAGATAAAAGACTTAAACATAGGACTTGGATGAAACAAGGAAAGATAATTACTAGTATTCCAGCACAGCTTCTTTGAATCCTGCAGGGTTCTTTGGCCATACATTTTCTCCAGCCATAGCACCGTCTTTTCGAGGAACAGATCCAACATCAGATGTGTTCCCGTTCAGTGGGGTCTCCCATCCCAAGTCAAAACCCTCGTGGAGATCCCCATTTCCTTTGGAATCAGTATTTTCACCCAGGAGAGCGGTATAGCCCTTGTAGTTGAGTGACTTGTGGATGTCCAGCTAAGTGATCGCGCCCGCTCATTTCAGTAAATGCACCCCAGTAGAAGAGATTTTGATCCCATGACAGACCTCAATCTTGGTCTCCTCGGGAAGTGAAAAGTATTCACGAGCCACAGCAATGGTATTGTCAATAATTTCTTCCGGTATGCCATGCGACTTGACTGCCATCCAGATTCCAAAGCCTCGTGTTAGGCCCATCCAATGGGTACTTAGCGATAAGCGTCCACCCACTATAGAAAAAACCAACCTGCAATACCCAGTGCGATTTTCGATGAGTAGTTTATGACGCCAAAGGGTTTACGATCGATCACTCACGTTGATGCATGCGTCTCGAATGAGATCTGCAAGTTCTCGTCGTGCCTCTTCATTGTCACCAAAAGCAGCTTTGATATCACTAAGCCAGAAAATGACTTAGTCCTCGACGCAAGTCATCTCGAATGATCGAGAACATCACTGGGATTTCATCGAATGTGCTCTCCGTACGTTTCAAAGCAATGAAATTGGGAGGCGTCAAGAGTTGGTTCGCGTACTCGTCTGAAGGCATGATGGCGGTCGCAGCGAAAAGTTCAGAAAGGAAAGGCGATTGAGGATGATTCAATGATGCTAAGTCGGTCCGTGTTATCCGATTTCAGAATGGCTGGTGTACTGTCAATCAATAGCTACATACTGGAAGGAGTACGCAATGAGCGGATTCAGCAGATAAACATTCCACGAGTAGGGTGCTAGAAGACTCGGGTAAAAAACCATGTAGTAATGCCAGTAGGGTAATGTACATTTTCTTTTTGACAGCGAACGTTGACCGTTTACTGTTGACTAAATGTCCAAACAAAACAAACGATCGTAAAAAGAGGGTCCAATCGAGGTGCAGCCTTAACGCTACGGAATTGAATAGGATTATCGTGGCGGACCGGAAGTGATTGAACAGTATCAAGTGCTGAACATATGCTCAAGCTGTTGAAGCCAATTCTCGAGCAAAGTGGAAGAAGTCCACGCTAGACCCGTTGACACCATATTTGTAGATCTGCGGGGTAGATCGTCAGAGTGTGGATGGATGAAATGATGACAAACACGTACGAAGTGGGATGCTACCCAGCTTGAGAATAAGGCCCTTTGATATGCCTCAGGCAACCTCTTCAACAGTGTCTCCAATCCAATCTGGTCTACAAGGGTCTTCGGAATTGCGCGCTTCATAACGCCAAAACGGCTAGGAGCGTCGTCGAATAGGTCCGAGTTTTCAAGCTCTGCTTGCAAGTTGTTGAGAGTCTGGGACAGCTCGTCTGAGATGGCGGTACGCGTCTTCTGGCCTTGGAGACGAGCGTGCTCTTTCCAAATGCAGGTAAACTCGTTCGATGCATTTTCAGAGATTTTCTGTTGAACGTCCTTGACGTAGCTTTGATAAAACGGACTTGGCTTTCCGTCCTTGAAAATCATTAAGTCTGTATATTCCTCAGTGGAGAGTGAGAGACCAGCAAGAACTTCCAACGACGAGCTGGTAACACCACCCTTGTTGGCGCTGGAATCCTTGAACAGAACAACCTTGCGTTTCTCGAGGTGAAGACGGGCTTGTTGCGTCAGGAATAGGTTGGCGCCCTCGACGACGTACTTGAAGTGAGCCTTGCCATCGACGTCCACAAGAGCAGAGACATTCGAGATATTGACGGCCTCTGGGCGACCACCACAGGGGACGAAGAGGTCGGCCTTGAACCTGAGATGGGCAGAGTTCCTGAAGTCGGTGCCATCAAGCACAACTTCGCCAGCTGGGAAAGGGGACGCGTTTAAATACGGTGGCCGGCAAATAAGCCTGGGAAATGACGTACATGGTAACTTGACATCTTGATCTTCGACTTTCACTAAGTAACCGTCCTTGCTCAGCTTTGACTGGTCGAATCGTCCCACAGGAACCCGTAGTTTGGCGAGTCGGACAAGTTCAGCACGATCAATACCGTGAGGGTCAGCAAGAACGCCGCTGCCATCAATCACAGCGACAGTCTTGTCAGACGAAAGGAGGATCTCATCTTGTAGACAGAAATAATCAGCAAGAAGAAGATATTAAGATCCCCGGGGTAACGTACTCGAACCAAGATCGCCATCTGGAAAACGGGAAACCAAGTGGGTTGAGTCCTGCAGTCCATGTGCCACAACCGAAAAAAACACGCACCGGGGCCACCGGTTTGGACTTTGGTAATGTCCTTTTCTCTCAAGCCGAGCTGCTTGTAGATGCCGACAACATACTGGCGAACCGACAGCGAAGTCATTCCGTACGTGTCGTGCGGTACACCACCGAGTCTCTCTGCACTCTTCCCTGTGGTGAAGGACATCCACCAAGAATCGGCGCCTCGAGCCTTTGCATGAAGAGCAGCCCAGTCCATCATGTCAGCAGTACCCTCTGTTCGGGGAATTCGTTATCGAACTGGCTCGCGAGATATATAGGTAGATTTGACAAACCGTCAGGACCGAAGAATAGTAGTTCAGGTTTGCCGTAAAGGTCAACGAGGGGCTCTTTAATGCCCGGTGTTTGACCAGGAATGAGAAGATCAATGACAGCCTTGAAGACGAAAGGAGAGAAAATTAGCGCCGCTTCTCTAGTTACGAGCGATCGAACGTACGTCAACATATTTCTCAAAGCACAACTTTGGGGGAGCACCAAGAGAGGGTAGGATTGTGCCTTTAGCACCACCTTCAGGAATGTCTTTGTTCTTGAGCGACTGCGTTGATGCGAGGTTGTAGTTTTCATCGAAAAGCATCCTCTGATTGATGGAATAGTTCCTAAGAGTAACCAAATATTTTGAGTGGTCATCCAGGAACATATCGTAGAACAACTCACTCTTTGTTCCTCGACATGACGATACGAATACCACCTCGGGCAACATCACGGAAGCGTATATGGAAACCACGGAATTCGTTGCCGATTACGAAGAACATGCCGAAAGGTTTCTTTGGATATTCAACCTCGGGCAAAAATTCCGGACGCAGACGGAAAGATAGAGCAACCTTTGTAGGCTGATAAAAGTTGGTCTTCAAAACGTGTTTATTGAAGATGAGGAAACTTTCGAGAACTTGAAGATCCTGCTTGCTCGTAACAGTACGACGGATCTTGTCGTACAGCTCTTCATCGCTGTGAGGTTGAACGTTTTGAAGTCGTTGGTACGATAGCGTGGGCCTAAAGACTTGCGTCAGTTACGTCCCCTTCACTAGATAAAAGTAACACCAACATAAGATTGTTGGGATTATCGACGGTTGGGTAATGGACCATCGCAAAATTGACATATAGAAGACGAATCTTTAATATCATGAGTGAGAATGCCGTTAAAAAAATCAAGACAGGGCTTACAAGTTCGGGATGGGCCTGTATCACCTGAGCAATACTTTCACGAGTGAATGTTTCCTCCCTGAAACGTCTCTTAATGTCGTTAAGTACTTCTGCATGAGCCGGATCGTTCTCGTTGAGAACATTCTTTAGCTGAAGATAGGCGGGCCCAAGTCTGTTGCAGAAATGCTGAGCGAATACCCAGCCACAATCTATAATATGTTCAATGGTGTATCTAGCGATATTGCAGTAGACAAACTCACAAGCGTAGGTGGCCTCTTGAACGGCGTGGCTGCCAGGTGCTTTCGGAAGGAAGAATGGATTATCAGGAAGACAGAACAAGAGGGATGCCTCTCGCAAGACCTGGAAGATCGAGTGTTCAATGGGAGGTGCTTTACTGTCCGGAAGTGGGTTCAAGTAGAGCGAGATGATCGTAATCCCGTTCGAGAATTGCTCTACAGATAGGGGTTAGCATGGATTCGAGATTGATCAAAAAGGTACACTTACCAACATATTTTCGGGATGAATAAAGTGAGTAGAAGTGGTAAAGGTTTGAGAGGGCGCTGAAGAAGCGGGATGTACCGCCCATCTTGTAACCAATGACGAGTCTCCTTTCTCGAGTACCTTCAACTTCGAAGACCTCAATAACGGGGCCATATCTCGTCTCTACGTTTGACATAACCTGTATCAATGCGTCAATTTCAGTGTGAGATTCGGCTAACGAGGGAAACTTGCCTTTTGGTAGATGTCGAGAGTATTGCTCGTTGCTCTGTCCAAGAACGCAGGATCAGACACAGTCTTAATGTCGGTCTTTTCGCCATCCTTCAATGCAGCAGGTTTGGGTGGGAGATTACATTTGGTTACAAAGTAGCATCGCAGTTGTTGAGAAGCAGTGGCCGAGATTGATCCTGCGGAACGGAAAGTTTCGAGTCTGAAAGCATTCTCGGGGGTGGATTTATCCAAGAATAAATCATCGATCCTAAAATACGAAGATAAAATCAGAATAACTTCAAAAGGAACCGAGGTTTAATAGAAAGGATCGGCGGCTCTGTCAGATTGCAAGTGAAGCTCCCAGCCGGAGCACCGCTGTTCAGAGCAAGCTGGCACTTGTGACCAAAAAAGAAGAGCTGAAAGACAAAAAGAAAACCGTACTTACCGCGTCTCACAAGTAGAACCAGGGCCTTCCGTGGTCGTTAAACCCGGCGGGCTAGTATGAATGAATGTTGCTCCGTTGCCATTCTCATCGATGCGCTCGAGGTCGATGACAAGTTTAGCCGGGTCATGCTTCGTGTATGCTAGAATCTTTGCACCAAATAACGCGATGATATGGTCTGAGATGACTTCGCGAGACTCATTTTGGAAGTAGGTGTCGTCGATACCAAGATTTGTGTAGAACCAGTTGACTTCGTTGCCGACCAACTCGCGTGGGACGAAACCCTGTTCGAGATCATCAAGATTGCGCGTCAGCACTGGCCGCCGATGTCTGCGGCGATGAGAATCATGTACACATACTTTTGCTGCAACATCGGCTTCAACCAGAGCGCGTTGTTCTTCTTTACCTTTGAATATAGGCGTGTTGTATCCTGGTAAATTCTGAACTCGTCCCATCGATGCCTCACTACTATGAGCAGAGTTCAACGCCGCCAAGCGCTGATTGACAGGAACTTGAAGCTCCGAAGGCGTCGACATCGCGTTGTATGAGAAAATGTAATTATTTAGAGGGGATGAAGGAGAGATGGTTGTCTTTGAGGCTTAAGAATGGACTTTTATACGAACTGGTCAGGTGTCAATCGTGACATACTCTTCCGTCCGGACCATGGCCAAAGGGTGCTCCGGTCATTTTTAACCACCTAGCATGACGCCCCACGGCCGCTCGCAGGCGCCGCCAAGTTCGGTCGGTAGGATCCAGCCACAGGGTATCATTTCCCCAACATTTACACGGCAAACACGGAAGGAACTTGGCTTACATTGGGAGAACGGATCCAAATGACCTGGCATGTTATAGCTTTCTCCGCATCATTGTCAGTCAAACTTCTGATATTTACTACTACTAGACTTCAATTCAACGAATTACAGTTGCAGAACTAGTTGCGTGTCTCCTATTTACAAAACAGGATTCCAGAACTTCGTCTGTATTTAGTTTTGTGTTGAAACTATTCATATGGCTTCTGAATCCGCCTATGTTTGTGGTATCATCACGCCGCCATCCTGGACAGAACTCACGATCGTGGCATCCTTCATATAACGAGCTCTAAATGGGTTATCTATCTCTCGATTTACGCGTCAATAAACGCGATCACGACGTGATTTGAGGCCGATTTCGCCTCACTTTGCTTCCTTGTGATCTACATTCAGGCCCCAGGGACTTGTGTGTCGGTTCCTCGAGCCGGAAGGGTCTGTGTTAATAAGAGAATTCATGGATACCTTGTGGGATCTCAGCCAATGCTTACCATTCTATCTGCCCTTCGATTCTGGAATTAGCTTGCACTAAAACCCCTCGCTGCGAGCCTGACTTGAATGACAACACCTTTCTGATAAGTTGATTCAAACTGTCCACGTGTGTATAGAGGTTCGAAAGGTGGAAGATAAATTTATGGATTACAATGACAATTCAATTCTTTTCTCTCGTTTATTTGTCAGTAAACTTCTACTCTAGCTGAGCCAAGCCATCTCGAATGTATTCCTCATAAAGAGCTTTCCAGTTTTGATGCCATCTACTAAGCGCTGGGCGACCTTCAGCTATGTCCGCAGCAGCCCACATGATTCTTAGCTGATCAACTTCTCGCTTTGTCTCGTTGTCCGGGACGAGGATATAAAATTCCCCTTCCCTGACTTTGTCGAGCATATACAGGACTGTTTCTTCGGCCGTCCAAGCGCCAGCGGGCTTCTCGGTCAATTCATTATTAGCGCCCGTCAACCCAGTCCACGCCCAGCCAGGACTATGCCATCAATTTGATGAAAGAGATGATCACAAGGTAACCAAAGACGTTTCGAAAGCAGAATCCGGGTTTTGAAAGGTTAGTACATAAAAACAGGATCGAAAACCCATCAGAACCAGAGAATATAAAGAGGATAGTGGGGACCCACATGAATAAATGAGCGGTCACACTCTCACTGTTACGCTCGCGTAGCTCATGAGCCAAGCCTTCTGTGAGACTTTTTACAGCGGCCTTGGAGGCGTTGTAGGCGGCATTGCCTCTAATTAGAACGAGCATTCCAGGAAAGGTTGATCAGCTGGCACAACTTGAAAGGCATTGAACAAAGCTCCTCACGGTGGATTCGTAATTCCTTGCTTCGATCCCGTATTAATCACGATTGCGGGATTTTCTTGATGGAGCATGCTCTAGGTAATAGTATTAACAACGTTCGCACTTCAAGGACCAATACGACGAACGAGCTTACAGGAACGAATGTTTGTTGAACATTGACAATTCTGATTAGAACAACCATATTAGTAGGTTCTAAAGAAACAAATGGAGGTACCTACCCAAAGAGATTCACATCGAAAACTTTTCGCCAGTTCTCAATACCAGCCCAAGAGGTTCCTTTGTTACCAACACCAGCGTTGTTCATTAAAACAGCAACCTGATAGGGTTGCGAATTTAGATAAACCTGGATGAATGGTCAGCACTTACCTCGCCCCATGCTTCGTAGACACGATCCCGCAGTCTTACTACTTCTTCGATCTTCGAGACATCTGTAGGAATGACGAGAACGTTGGCATCACCAACAATCTTTCCAACTGCGGCTCCGACTTCTTTAAGCTTTTGCTCGTTAAGGTCCGCAATGGCGATCTTCAGTCCCAACCTTCAAAAATGAAGCGGTCAGCTCTAGAATTTGCCAAATATACACCTGAGTGAAGACTTGAAGTAAATAGCCTTTGCGCACCGACGATCCAAAAAAATAAATACACAGAGCACACTTACTTTGCAAACTCAATAGCCGCGGCTTTTCCGATACCGCTTGCCGCACCAGTAATAAGAGCAACTCTCCCGGCATGTATCACAGGATGTAGGTCATCAGCGACCGCCATATTATCTGGCTTGTACGACGAGTACGCCGATCGCAATGGCGATGCGTTTCGACTTGAGTGATTTGACTTCGGCATGAGGGTCAAGTTTTTGCAGAGTTTGTGATTGATGACGCCTTTTATCGAGGAGCGGAAAACTTCGTGCCTTGAAGTAGAAAAAACCGGTTCGGCCGACGTATATCAGTGGTGGCAGCTCAACGTTATCGTAGGCAAGCCCCAAAAGCTCTCTGCTTTATAAATGGACTCATTCTGGGGACCAAATCGATGACGCATATTCACCCATGCTCGTGACTCTCTTGAAGCTTGCTCAACAAGTGTTTCCAGCCTGCCAGCTTCTCATGAGCAAATAAGCTATCATCATTCTGAAATGAGAAAAGGGACGTTCAACTCCACAGAACAAGCCTGCAAAGGCAGGCGCAAATATGTCGCACTATCACGGTTCATAACGATATCGAGAAAACGTTTACATAGCTAGAAATCCAACAGTTACAAATGTCCCTCATTTCGACTTATGCTACAACGACCTTGAAATATATGCGAAATATAGTAATGTACAACACCGGGTGTAGATGGACGAAGGAGTTGGTCAAGGTCGATGTCATTAGAGGAGGTTTTGCCGTGAATGAGAAGGGTTTTTCGAAAGAAAGAAGGAACATAACAATCGTAGTCGCAGACGTCGTCGTACAGATCGTTGATCAACGGAAGTCATACGAGCATTGGAGTCAAATTGAAAACGAAGAACTGAAATCAAACAGAGAAAAAAGATGGGTGACGCCTGCCACGGGCAGTTCTTGTGTAAATAGAGACGTTTCGCCATTCGAGCCTCTTTAAGGGCTCTTTAGACCAGCGCTACTGGGGACGGCACTGCCTGGAGGGCCGCCTTCAATGCCCATCTTCTTCCTGACAATCTCGAAAGTCTTCATCATTTTTCGGCGAGCTCCAAGTGCGGCAACGCCCTTTGCTTCGAGATCTTTCTCGTCCATCATCACCATATCCTGCCATTTACATCCTTCAAAGTTGGGTGTATACTTGTGTAGCCTCAAACTCCTCAACCAAGCTGGAATGTCGCCCAACACGGACGGGTCGACGTCTTCTTCAGCCTTGGGAGTACCCTCAGCACGAGATCCAGTACTCCTTGCAGAATGAGGCGCTGGGGAACGAGCACTGCCAGGTCCGTTATTCTTGCGACCACCCCCTGGACCCATTTGCCCAGCGAGGCCAGCGCTCATGGGCTGCATGCCTAACCATCCTCCAACACCAACACCAGGTTGTCCAAATCCAGAAGCAGCCATCTGCGCAGCTAGCATCTGTGCCTCAGGCGACATCATACCAAGCATGTTGAATGGGCTCATGGGCTGCATCCCCAAACCAGGCATCCCCATGCCCATGGTTGGACTAGCCAAACCCATGCCTCCTCCCATTCCTCCAAAGTTGCCCATCTGCATTCCAAGTCCGTTCATACTTCCGCCAGCGTCGGACCCTTCATGGCCAAACCGGTTTGGCTGATTGTTGTTGAGCGCCGGGCTGCGTCCATAATTGCCCGTTCTTCCGCCGCGAGGACCGCCGCCATTTTGAACAGGATTGCCGTTTTCATCGTAGAAACTACCATCTTGACCTGACTCATTTGGCTTCTTCTGGTTACGGCGATGGATCGTAGGATCACCCATGCGAGGTACGCCAGGACCGGGGTTACTGTGCCAATCACCCTTGAGAGTCTCAGGTGCAGGAGGGGAAGGTTTGGTTTCCTTCTTGAACATAGGGATCAAAGGAGTATTGACCATGCTCGCCCAGCTATTGTTGGCATTGGCTTCTTGAACTGGTGCTTCTGCTCTCGGAGTTCCCAGAGAGCCCGAGAATTCAGTACTCTTGGGACGAGACGCGCTGTTAGGGATGTCTGCAGTTGATGGGGACTGAGCTTCAGAGACCTGGCTGAGTTGAGATGGTCCCCATGAAGCACGAATATCGGCGCCACCAGTAGCAAGTACTGGAGCTGAGATTCTATGCGAAGCATTGCTAGCCTTGAGTTTGGCCCTTTGTTGCGCAAGTGTGGCAGCCGCTGAGTCAGGTGGTGTTGCAGCAGATTCAGGGGATAAAAAGTTAGAGTTGCTGTCTAAAATCAACGACTGCCGATTGCCGGAAAAATTGCGCGCAGTAGGAGAAGCAGGAAGTCCAGATTTGAGACCAGGAGTCTTAAGACCAACGAGCTTGGACTCCATTTGACTTTGCATCGAACCTTAAATAACAGTCTCAGTGGAGGCTAAATTATTATGTTGGGAATATTTACCCATAGCGGGGCTGAGTAGAGCCGTCATCGGGTCGGACCTCGCCATCTGCTGAAGAACAGTGATGAAAAAGCGGATTTGAACTTGAGTCGAATGTTGGAGGAGGCTGTATAGAGCGGCTGTGCGCTCTGCTTCAGAAAGAACTTTGAACCCTGTGAATGGATTAGCAAACGAATGTTTAGGTTTGAGAATGATATACTTACATTGCTCGATGGCGCTGAGTTCCTCTTTGAAATTGACATCTAAGGAAGCTGCAGCCATATCCTCCTACAAGAATTAAGGACAAAAGCATTGAGTCACAGATCATTGTCAAAAGAGAAGGTTACTCACCAGTGTGGCTTCGTAGTTTTGAAGATTTTCGAACCATTGGTCCAAAGCTTCGGCTAAGAAATCACAGTCGAGCTTTAGATAAGGAGTGTGGGAGCCATTGGATGAAATATACCTTCAGGCGTCTGGAATGACATGCCTCCGGTACCCAAAAGTTCGCTGGTAGGCCTGGCGCTAGGCGGTCCACCTGGACGGGGTGAGGCTGGGGCCAATGTGGGAGTTCCACGAGCGGCGGGACCCATTGATTGTCGGGCGGTAGCCCGGCCATTCTCTGGGCCAGGGCTTGGGCTTGGGCTGACAGAAGGTGGACGAAGACTCATTCTGTTGTCAAATCAAGACAAATATTATCAAGAAGAAGAAAGTTATATGGGCGGTGTTGGTGTAGGGTGGTTCGACGTCGAGTCAGCTGGAGACCTGCTTTGTTGGAGTGTTATCAAAAAGGCTAGAAACGAACAAAGTACACGAATGTCGTGCTGCAGTGTTGGTCTAGACGAGACCAGCGGAGCCTGCCGGTCTAGTGAAGAACTTTGTGGTTTGAAAGATGGCAGACAGTGGAGAAAGAGCTCCGTACTGGACTGGAGACAAAAGACGAAAACGCAATACAAACAACACCGCTGGCGTATGTTACTCATCAGTCACCACTGGTCACAAAGTCACTCATACTCTAAATTAATTCAATTCATGCTGCCTGCATGTACAATAAAAGCAAAACCCAAAAGTAAAAAATAGGTATAACAGTGCTCTCAGTACAGGCGGAAGTTCCAGCGGCCTAAGAAAGATCAGAGGAAGAGAAAAGCCCCATAAAATGGCAACTCACATTCATCAAAGTAGTCAGACCTCATCGTTGCGTTCATGAACCCGGAGAAATCAATGAATACCGAGCGCTCGCTCGTCTCCAAAACATCTTCGATCTTGACGGCGACTATAATGTTATCCAGTAAGCCAAACTCACAACAAAGTTTGATGAACATACAGCGTTTGTGTTTACCGCCCTTAGGGTTGGCGACAGGAGCTCGCTGACAAGAAATGAGTCAAGGCAATCACAGTCAAATAGATCCGAGCTTACCTTGGTTTTGTAAGTAAACCAGACATACCCAGAGGCGGCAAGTTGAATTTTCCCTTTGGCAGGGATTGTGCATTGCTCGTTCAACACTGTACCTAGACAAATTTTCCCGTTTGCTGCAGTCACTGTGGATTTCTTGTACGTGATGTTTGTAGCAAAGGTTTCAAATCTAGCCAAATCTATTGAGTGGGTTCTCCGATGAAAGCGCATATCAAAGCTTACCCATTTCGAGGGGCGTTGATAAATGCGCCCTTGCCGATAATGCCATTAAGTCTCTTCTCGGTAATGTTAGGCATTTGAAATTTCGCCATGAAGAATTCGGCGTGAGCAGCAGACGTGACATCTGGGTAAAGATTACGCCAAGTAATAATAGTGAGGAAGGGGAAAGGGACGTACTGGTGATATTCCAATTGCCAATGTTGGTATAGCCCATGTCTACCTTGATGGTATGCGATTTCTTGTCCGCAGGGATCTCCACTCGGGTTGTGGTGCAGTTCGGTTTGCCTACAAGCATAAAATACTTAACACGACGAATCGAACTTCTGGTATGCACCGACCTTCCGATGTTACATTCACGGGGCTCACAGCGCAGATGACAGCGGGTCTGTCCTTGTACTACGGACATGATCAAAACGAGTAGATGCAAGCGTAGCAATGAGGAACATACGCCAGCGGGGTTGATAGTAGCGTCTACGTCTCCCTCTCCCCAAGTCGAAACAGCGTATTGTTGAAGCTTGCTCCATCCTGGTACTTTAATGCACAGTATCAACGACATAAAACCTTCAGAGATGTAAGCATGACATACGACTCTGAACATCGTCCAAGTCCAATGGTGCACATGGTGAAGGGCTAGTGTCACTGAAAACGGCCTGCAAATCGTTTCGTTGGACATGCGGCGCCTTGACTCTGGAAGCGGGAGCTGAAGCCTTAGATCTGGAGCCTGCAGCCTTGGTTTTGGGACCCGGACGAGCAGAGACGAGACTAATGCAAAGAGAGAGTAATAGAAGAGTCTGTTATCATCCGAGAAAATCAACATCAAGAGCCCAAAAAAGAAATACAAGAAAACTCACAAAGAACTTGGACATATTTATGTTTTGCAGCCTATTTGCCTCCGTTCAATATAAGGACACCAGGTCCAAGTTATGACGAAGAGACTTATTCGTCCGGCGATGATGGTGTTCAGAGGGAAACCAGCTCCGAGCTTCAGCGGATGCTCAGCGTTCCGGACCTGTACAACTCGCGAGGGTCCAAGTGCACTGCCTCCGGAGCCTTTTCCGATCACCCGCCAATTCTCATGTTTTCTTACAACTAGGAGTTGAATCTTGAACTTTCTTCTGCCGATTCAAATTAAATGGCATGGATATCTTCAAAAAATCTTGCTCACTTA
Source organism: Crepidotus variabilis (assembly GCA_015657495.1). Taxonomy (NCBI): domain Eukaryota; kingdom Fungi; phylum Basidiomycota; class Agaricomycetes; order Agaricales; family Crepidotaceae; genus Crepidotus; species Crepidotus variabilis. The sequence continues at coordinate 370,731 of MU157829.1, read as the reverse complement.
AAGTAGCTGGTAGGCCACTTTCAGTCGGGCTTGGTGGTTCAGTCAAGTCATTCTTTTTGCTTAAATTGATGTGAACTCGACCAAACAACTAGCATAATTACAAGCTAAGTCACTTAGTAGTCGTGTCTATAAAATCGATAAAATAAAGTATGAAAATAGTACTTCTTTCGCAACACACTTTCTGGTTGCTTGAGTGGCATTACCAAAATCGGATGCTGATAGGCACCTTGTTATCTGCCAACCGCTGGTGGACAACGTTACTCGTAAACGAAGACCACTGAGCGATAGAATATTCAGCACAAGCTCTATGAATGCTTCACACACAAAAAACTTACCCCATTTCCAATAAAAACTTTTGATCTTCTCCCAATCTCCATATCGACGGCCACGCTGACATCTCTTTGCTGAGGACTCAGGATCAGATCCCGGCTCAAAACCACCTTGGCCCATCCATCGCTCTCGAATATTTTCTGAAGCCCGCGAATCCAGTCCGTGCGATCGTTGGACATAACATAAAGTACTTTAAGCTGGCCCCCTCTCTGACCCGGCGGAAGGGTGTGCTCGTATTCCATCCTAGCCAAATTGACCTTGGCTAAGATCGCTTGAGCAGTAGGCCAGCAGTGGTCGAGGATTTGCTGCTGATTATCACGATGATTAGGTAGCGCATGGAATTCGTCGGGAAGAAATGGGAGCAAGTTCCAATTGTAAAAAGTAGAGTTTGAAGAGGCGTGTTCTAGGCAAGCCTGCTGAAAATCTCCGCGCCGCACATGGATAGAGAGTACCGACTTGAACAGATCAAGGTGTTCTACAGACTTGTTAGTCTTGGCTTCGGCTGTTACTGTATATTTGACTGATCGTGCTGAAAAGACAGCTATATTCTCTCGGATAGCCGCGTTGACAATCGGAGACGCTTTGAGCAGGCGGGAGATGGGCGACTGAAGGAACTCTTCCCAGACTGATATGCTACGCGGACCACTCCAATAATGGATATCGAAGATTTCAGGAAATGGATCCTCATCTGCAGGTGGTGCAACTACTTCCACGCATCTTTCTGTCACTTCCATCAAAATTGTTCGCCATCGATCGAAAATGACTTGACCATCGGCTTCGCCAAGTCCGGATTTGACAGTCCGAGTATTGATGATTCTGCGCTCATTCTGTGGGCAGACAATGTCAAAAAAAATCTCTGAGATAGATCGGGGTGCGATGTCTCCAATGTCCCAAGGCCCGCCAGCCGATGGTCCTGACAAAAGGGCATTGAGGGGAGTTCGTGGTGCCCACTCGCGATATATGGAGGCTGGCCAGGGGTAATGTGAGTTCACCCATGTAAAGTCATGGAACACATAGGCTCTGTTGGATGCGTAAGCTAACCAAGTGTTCATCAACCTTGGAGAGCCGGGAGGACAAACAACGAAAAAGGGAGCGCATTGTCATTAGCATTGTCGAAGCTCGATCGTATACAAAATTTGACTTACATGTCGTTGAGCTTATTGTTCCAACCAGATAAATTTATCCGAGAACTTGAAAAAAGCACGTATCGACCTGATCTACCCTCAGGAAAGGACAAGTCAGGGTCGTGCTGAGGCAAATTTGACTCCCAAGCGCGAAGTTCGGAGTAGTCGGGTGGTCGCTCGTTATCAGGAAAAGACCTCAATGAGGAGGTATAGTATGTTGTAAGCTTCTTAAGAGATACAGAGCCATGAACGACGAATGAAAGAGCGGCAATTAGGAGTAGAGGAATAATGAAAACAACTCTATGACCACTTGAATATCTGCGTAGACCTGGGGATGAATGCTGCATTTTTGGCGTAGAATCTGGCCACAAACAAGAAACTTTTTGAAACATTGGTCTGTCGCGTCTGTCGAAGTCTTCGAGAGGGATTGAAAACAGCGCTCTGAACGCGATATAAAGAGACAGCCTATAAATGAGAAGAAAAAAACCATAAGAATTGCCGTACTTTCCGATGTTTGGATTACATATGAATGATATGATGGGCGGGGGAAGCACCAAAATGGCTGTATTCCCCGAAGTTGCTATTGAGGCAAGAAAGCGTTGCGAACGGCTCAGTTGAGCTGCTTCTTTGCACACCGATGAGACCGCCAAGTGAGTCCATGTTTAAGAAGAGCAACACAAGAGCCAAGCAAAACGGTTCGGATATTAGCCAAAAAGAGAGAATAGATTCTTGGGCCTGGCCTTGATCAGCCTCAAGCCTAATCCAAGCTCGTTCATCTAACATCATTGAAGGTAACGTAAGAGAGCGTAAGAGCCAATTGGGATGCCGCATCATCAGGGTTTGCTCGGTCCGATGCGGATCCAATTGGCCCTGTGTTTGAAGCCACCATCAACCTCCGTGTGGGATGAGACTATTGGCAAAAAAAGGGATCCGTTCTGATCGACCCAAGTGAACAAGTTCATTTCCAACCCGTAAGAAGCCGAGAGCGTAGCTGAGATGCACACTTTGTTTTGAGGCTTTAAAAGTATTATGGAGAGCTTAGACTCAACGCGATCCCTCTTAAGCCTTTGGGGCATTTAAATCGCCGTTGTACTGATTGATCACATATTTGACCATCACGTTAACGGGAACTAGGATGTGGCGCAGCTGATTTCACTAGAAATGTCATTATCAAGACCATGATAGAGGAAATATTTATTTTGCGCTAAGTCGTCTGCCCGAAGAAAAAGCAAAGTTAGCACTCTTTAGGCCCTGCTATTCAAATATTCAAGTCCCGTATGTGAGTAAAGCCCTATAAGGATTGCCTCGCTACCTAACAGCTCAGATTTACAGGGCAAGATTCTTGTATACCTTCATGTGCTACTATTCGTAGAAAAAGTTAAAACACATACAATACTTGGCATAAATACATGGTGAAAGGATGAGGCCCAAAGCTTGTACATCTGGCTTCACTCCTGAGATTTACTTTCTGGACCATGTCGTCAGATATACAAATAATAAATAAACGATGTGCACGGATTTTTCTTTCAATCTGGGATTGGGCATCAAAACCCATGGCTATATTTAGCGACACAGGCAGAAATCCCACCATCCGAACCTTGATTCATCTAGTCATTTTGAGGTATGGTCTCACCTTCAGTTTTATATCAATTTAGTGCCTAAACTCGCCTCGTAGCCGATACTGACCGCTGGGAATGTTTAGGCCAGTGGTTTTTGTCTTTGTCAGTCTGCATCTGGGTTCTTCCTTTGGCACATATACCAAGAAGTATCAACCTCCGAGTCACCATCCCGACTGCAAGCTGCAAGCTGGCTCCCAACACGACAGCGATTTAGATGATAATTCTAAAAGTCAGCTTCAGGCATACCTAAATACGATTTCACCTCCTTGTCAGTCGGGCGCCTCAGAAGTCCAAATACCCCCGCTTGATATCCAGCCCCTCATTGTCTCTGGACCTTCGGCAAATAGAAACAATCTGGTATTTTTCTCAGATGGCTGTGCGTGTCATCCTTTGTTCTCAAAACATAGTCCTTATTCAACAATTAGATACGCAAACGGAGCACACCAAGTTCCTCTCTGATGCGCTGAGGCTTGCCGAAGATGTATCAAAGAATGAAACATTCAATACTGTTCAACCCTTGTTGAACTTTTGGGCTGCTTTTACGCCAAGCAATCACGTTCGTAGCTTTCGGTGCTCTATAGTACAAAATTTGTTGAGATTTCTGCCTTATAGAGTGGCCTTGGAGTAGACAAGCCTAATGAGTCTGTTCAACTTCGTACCACACTTCTTCCGCTCACTCTCCTTCAGTACCCCATTCGGATTATATCGCATAGGGTCTGAGCTTAGAGGGGTCTATGTTGGGCATCAAAAGACTGGGAGGGCTGCCTGCGATTCACTGGGAAGCCAGTGCGATGTCCCCATCTTCCTCGGTAAACATCACCTATTAGCTTTTGATTGGTATATATTCATGACGCAACAGGAAACGATCCCCGCTATGGAGGTCCGTAAAAATCACATGTTCTTTGGTGTTCATCTCAAAGACCTCACTTCCGACTTGATAGGAATAGGCGGGGACTTGGTGTGAGTTAGCTTGCTCATGTGTATACATTATTCCGCTGATGCATTTTCTTTCTTCTTCTCCTGATTGTAGCACAATCACATCATCAACCTTGAATGGTCCTCTTGTACTTCGACATGAGCTGGGGCACAACCTGATAGGGGTCGGCGAAGAGTACGATGGTGGAGACCACTATTTTGGCCACAATGCCGCTCACGATGCTCAGGATATTCCTTGGAATCACTGGCTATCCAACTCAACCCAAAAGGATAAACAAGGCAACCCTCGTGTTGAGCGTGCCATTATGGCACTCCAAGTTTATCCTTGGACGCTCCTGAACATGTCTTCACCATGGTCTGCCAGCTTTTCGTCATCTGGATCCTATCACCGATACAGCGTTCAGTTCTCACTCTCAGGAATCCCCCAAAAAGAAGATCTGAGAGTTACCCTTGATGGGCAAGATCTGAAGTGGACACCAAGAGGTGGTGTTGGGGATGATCGATGGTTTTATGAATTTGTCGTGGACAGTTCGCTGCCAAATGGCCAGCATGAGATCAAATTTGAGCTTCTGAATAAAGGCATTGAAGGATCTGCTCAGCTGTGCAGTACCGAGATCTTGGAGTACGGGAAAGAAGAAGAGTAAGCATCGTAATCGAAACCTCAACCCAATCTAAATAATATCGTAGGTTTATTGCGAAACCTGGATTCTACAGCCTTTATCCGACGTACGTTATCTCCTTCCTCCTGTCTTACTGGGTATTTATGATGATGGGCCCACCCTAGGTTTTCGTCTACGAACAAAACCTCATATCGACCTACCAATGCTGACTGCCTCATGAGAGCAGTGACTAAACCCAATTTCTGCAGCATCTGCCTTGAGACTTTGTGGATTAACCTTCTGCGCGGAATCTCGTTGATTGACGATGTCAAAGAGAAGTGTAGTGCAGGGTCCAGTGCCTCACCATCGGCCAAGGTTCTTGAGGTAAATTTGATACCATTGGCACATTTGCGCCAGGATTTCAGCATTTCCGAGGAGGCATATTCTATAATCTGGCGCAAAGATGGCCAACTTCTCAATCAGTATACCAACCAGACGAAAATCAAGTTGGACGGGGCTCAGACCACAGGGGTATACCAAGTCGAAGTAGAATATGCCACTCCTGAAATTCGAATTTCGTCTCAGTACCTCAAAGCCACAAGGAAGCACATTGTGAAATCAGATTGTACGTAGTCGAAATGTGATAAGATCACTCGATATTTACGAAGATGTGCAAAATATTGTATCGTTGTTCCTCCGGAGTCTGAAAAGAGCGCAAAGCATTATATTATTGGGGGTGATTACGGCAGGTAGAATAAAGAAAGGTGAAGAATAGTCGAGATCGACTAGCCGCTTTTGTTGAGTGTTTGTAATTGAACATAATCGTAGTAATCTCCTCGCTTTGTAAGAAGTTGATCGTGAGTTCCAGACTCGCAAACTCGGCCTTCTTTTATAAAGTAGCTGGAAGTAAACGATAAGTTAAAGTAATAGAAGCGAATTATATGCTTACATTCTATCAGCATTCTGAATAGTGGACAATCTATGGGCAACAGCAATGGTTGTTCTCCCTTTTGCGGCCTGATCTAGAGCTGCTTGGACGATCTTTTCAGAGTTGGAGTCAAGAGCGGATGTAGCCTCGTCCAATAGCAAGACTTTGGGATTGCGAAGGAGTGCACGTGCAATCGCTATCCGTTCTGCAAAGAAGCTTCAGCACTGGAATACCGAATCACGCCTATCCCCGCGACTCACGCTTTTGCCCACCAGAAAGTTGCGATCCTTTGCCGCCAACTTCAGTATCAAAGGTCCTGAGACAGAATCAACAGTGATTTAATAGATGAGACATGTTTGGCGTACTTTGGAAGGCCTTGAATGAATTCCAGAATGTTTGCATCACGGCAAGCAGCTTCGATCTCCTCTTCAGTAATATATTCATCAGGTTTATTCGCACCGAGAAGAATGTTGAATCGAACAGTGCCTGCATATAAAGTAGGCTCCTGCGAGACGAGTGCAAGATGTTTCCGATATTCTTGGATGTTGAGCTCGGTGATCTTTTCCCCATCAAGGTGGATGTCGCCAACAAGTGGATCGTAGAACCGTTCGATTAACTGGATACTGAAGCAAGTCAATGAGCATAATATTAACAAGAACTGGTCAGACGTACATTGTGCTTTTGCCTGACCCGGAGGCGCCGACTAACGCAATATAAGTGCCAGGCTCAACCTCCAACGAGAAATCCCGGAGGATACGAACGCCAGGACGGGTTGGATAACGGAAATGTATGTTCTCAAACCGAATGCGTCCACGCACAGCATCAGGTGTGACAACTTTGCCTTCTGGAGACTCAGCATCAATCTCTATTTTGTTGTCGATGAGCTTAATGATATCTGATCCGGCTCCAAGGGCAGAAGAGATATCAGGAACAAACATGAAGACATTCCCGGCTTCGATTGCACCAAAAGTCGTACCCTGTTTAGTATTGTTAATTACTCGGGGAAAATCGCGAGTGTTTTTACATACCATGAGAGCAATGAAGAATTGGAAGGTATTTGCTTCAAAGCGCGAAACAAGAACAGCACCCCACCAGAAAATGAGGGCGATAATCCAAAAAGTTTGAGCTTGAGAAAAGGAAAATAGCAAGCTGCTCCATAAAGAGGCCCTATTGGAAATCCGAAGAGGAGTTTCCAGGCTAGTGCTGTAGTCGTGAAGGCAGTCATCCTCTCTAGTAAGGGCAGCAACAGTTCGGATGGACCCAGTTGCTTCGCATGCCATTTGAGCCGATTCTTCATGCGCCTTCTTATTTGTCTGATCCTTAAGCGTAATGATTCGCTAAATAACTCTATGCTTAGCAAAGGATGGATGAACTGAAAATGCAACCCACAAGGCGAACATAGCCCGTAGAAACGAGAAGTGGTGCACAAGCCATTCCGACCAGACCAACTTTCCAGATGAATATAATACCAAGGATGGATCCAACAACGACAGTGGCAATACTCTGTACGATGGCACCAAGAGTGCTGCCCGCGAGACCATTGACCTTCTGAGGATTGAAACTGAGCTGAGCGGTCAATGCCCCTGTCTGAAAATATATATCAGGGTTTGTGAATGACGGCTAAGAAAAGACTACCCACTGAGTTCTTATCTGCGTCGAAAAATTCGATATCCTGCCGGAGAATTGTCCTGAAGGACAGCATTCGAAGTCGAGCGGTCAAAACAGAAGAAGCATAGCCGAAAAAGTAGTGCTGGCCTCCAATAAGTCCAGTAGCGAGGATGGCGATGACAAAAAACCAGAGTGCATTGCGATCGCCAGCTTTCCTTCGTTCGTGAGGGTCAAGCAAGGAGAAACCTTCAATGCCTTTGGCAAATACAATGCTAAAGCATGGATACACAGCTCCATTCACTGAAATCGATCATTAGCCTAAGTGGGTAATCGTGGATGAAAATTCGACCATACAGCTGGCAAAGAGAGCCGCAAAACTATAATTTTTCCATTGATCGCGGATGAGAGGAGCCATCCGTTTGAAGATGTAAAACAAGCCGTAATCGTCGTCTCCAGGCTGAGCACCTGTAGAGTTGTGAAGTTGCCCAGCGATCTCGCTTGCCAGAGACTGCTTGGTGGGCTTTCTTTCTAAAGGTATTTCCTCCGCAAAAGATTTCTCCAAGTTTTCAGGATCTTCGAGATTTTCAGAGTCACCAACGTCAATAACGGTCTGTTCCACAGTCTCGCGAAGTTTCTGAGCTTGAACAAGTCGAGCATATGATCCTTGCTTGGCGAGGAGTTCAATGTGGTTACCACGTTCGATGACGAGCCCATCGCCCATAACGAATATTGTATCTGCATCCTTGATAGTCGACAGCCGATGCGCGATGGAGATGGTTGTACGTCCTATACCACCAATTCAGGTTTAGTCCTCAGATAATCAAAGATTTACTCACCGGCAGAGGCTTTGTCGAGAGCATCTTGCACGATACCCTCAGACTGAGTGTCGAGAGCACTGGTAGCTTCGTCCAAGAGTAAGATCCTTGGATCTGAAACAATAGCTCGAGCAATCGCAATGCGTTGCTTTTGCCCGCCAGAGAGTAAGAAGCCTCGTTCACCAACCATAGTGTTGTATCCAAGCGGCAACTTGGAGATGAATCCGTCTGCATTAGCCTTGATACAAGCCTCCTTGATAAGCGCCTCTCTTTCATCATCGGAGGCATTCTCGTATGGAGTGTTGATTAGGCCGTGAGCGACATTGCCCTTGATAGTAGTAGCGAAAAGCGTTGGTTCTTGGGAGACCAAACCAATCTGAGAGCGGAGCCACTTGAGGTTGAGATCTTTGATGTCTACACCGTCAAGTTTGACAGTTCCAGCAGTGGGATCGTAGAACCGCTCCACCAACGAGATAATGGTGGATTTACCAGAACCTGAAGCACCGACCAAGGCAGCAGTCTTGCCTGCGCGGAAAGTAAGATCAACGCCTTTGACGACCTGGATTGTTGGGCGTGAAGGGTAGCTGAATTTGATGCCTTCAAGCGAGATTTCGCCCGAGACTTTGTCTGGCTTCAACCCATCATTACTGGCGGAGTCGATCTCTGGGACTCGGTCGATGGTTTGATACAACTTGGCGGCAGCGCCGCACGCTTGTGTTACAGCTATTATAACAGTTTAGATTGGTATACAAGAAGAAAAACGTCAAACAAACCTTGTAATTCGGGTGCGAGCAATACGAGCGACAAGGCGCCAATGAGGATAGCAAGGAAAACGTTGACAACTACTCCAGCATCGGCTGCGGATAACTTGAGTTGAGTTCGTGCTCAAAGTAAATGACATTTCATACCGTGTCCTTCATTTATAAGGGTCGTGCCGAAACTAAAGGCTACATAAAATCTTCAATCAACTTCGCCATCAGGATCGAACAATAGGAAACTCAACCAAGAGCATATCCAGAGTAGATGACGAAGAGAAAACTAGCAAATGAACCACCGGTCAACGCCGCAGACTTGATATCCATCGAAAGAGACTTTTCGACGCGCTCGTTGTACAAACTCGAAAGCACAGATTGCGTTCCGAAAGCTTGTACGGTGCGAACAGTGGAAATGACTTCCTCTGCTATCGTTCCACCTTCGGCGCTGTATTGGAGGGAAAGTCTGCAGAGAGAGGTGTGAATATAATTTCGGGAGACGTAGAGAGATAATTGACGAACTGCATGTATTTAGAGACAAATTTGGTCAAGATGGCACCATTAATAAAGATACATGGAATTATAGAGGTCATCGCCAGAGCCAATCTCCAGGAACGAATATATGCCAACACAAACCCGCAGACGAACGCTGCGAGAAAGTTGACGACCAAGGCGACTTTTTCTGACATCCCTTTTTGTACAAGATCTGGGAGGTATTGAGTAAAGGGTCCGCATTATGAAAACGGTAGCATCCTACGAGTATCTGTTTGAATGCGCGTTGCAACTTCTCCAGCGCCGACGTGATTATCGAAATACGCAATTTCTTGACGAAGAACAGCTTGAAGATATTTTTCCCGGATTCGCTTTGCATTGACTTCCCCGGTGTAGACCCATATGTACATATAAGTGAAGGTGCAGATGAAGAGTCCAAGACCTTCGGGTGTATGAGTGATCAATAAAGTACTGCATGAAAATTTGCGAGCTTACCAAGGTAAACAAGGTAGCTGGCACTGTGAGAGGCAGCTCTACGAAGATGAGCGGCAGCAGCGTCTAAACTTATGGCGGAACCTCCAACTCGAGCCTGATTCATGGCCACCGAGAAGTCAACGAAGGCTTGGGTAAGATCACCAAACAGGAGCGACATCAACGGCTAGCAAAGTAAATTGTACTGGGACTTAGCACATCATTTAACGTGTGTTGATAACAGAAAGCCTACTTGAGCAGCTCCTGCGGCTGCGGCTGCCACCAAACCGATTAAATCCAGGAGTATTTCCTTTCGAGTCGAATACCTTCAAGTCAAAAAGTTAGAGTGGCTTGGAGAACAAAACATACTTGTCCATACCGGAAGAGTTGTGTTACCGCAACGGGTGGGACTTCCAACTCTTTTTCTTCTTCTCCTATCAAGAAGGTCTCTGCTCCCTTCTCTTCGATATGGGTTTGTTGGGCTTTCTTACGCGTTTTACGGTAGAAGAACCCACGTTTTTCGGATAGCTCATTTTGCTGGATGATGGCACTCGTTGTGTCGGCGTTGATTTGCGTTGAATCAACCATGACGAGTGATAGTTGATTTGAAGGATTCGGAAGAAAGAAACGACAGGTAGGAAAGAGGGAAAATTGTCAGACACAAGACTTAGAACAAAAGAGGTCGTTTATAAACTTCCTGCAGGTCCATGGTCTGATAATATCTGCAGTTTGGCATTACATTAAGTTTGTTCGGACACGAAGTCTGTATCATTGCGGCTGCGAAGAAGACAAGCAAGACGCTGACGCGAAGTCTTGACTCATGTCGTGAGTCGGGAGCCGAGGTGCCGGCACCCTTGCAAATTCGTCCCCAGGTTCGTCCAAATAGCAAATCAGTCGTTGTGCAAATAATGACAGGCCTATTCTACTTGACATACGGGGTCCAAGTGGATAATTCACTGCCTATTGTCACTATGACATAAATAAAATAAAATAAATATTCATCAAAGACCGAAACTTCCTTCACTATCTTTCGCTCCAATCGCCTAGTTCACCTCCGACTCCATCGAAGCCAAAACCACTTCTAGATAAAGATATAGGTAGAATCTTGTGCTGACACTCTTGGTTTTGTTTTTCTGTTCAGTGGTTGGTCGTTACAAACTTACAGAAGACTGTCGAGTTGAAGTTGGGTCCCATTATCGGGCTTCCTGCTCAAAAATCGATGTTTGTGAACTAGATTTGCGAGGTGGAGACCCAACGGGGATGCAAGATGTTTCACCAACGCATGAACCATCAGAGATGGAGTCGAAGCCGACAGTCGCACAGGTAGGAAGCTGAATGGCCTGAAAGCCGTCCTTCGTGGAAAACTCACCGAAGGAGATGTGATGTTCGAGCTGTGCAAGGGTTGCGTCCTGGTCCTGGGAATCGACGGAAGTGCGTTGAAGGTGAATCTCATTCGGTTTAGGCAGGACCTGCAATGAGGACAGCAGTAGGCAGAAGCGCCGATGTCGGAGTAGCAGTTCTATTAAAGAAGATGAGTCAACGATGCTTGACCGATTAGTTGAGAAACTGAGAGAAGACACGAACGGATGAAAAAATTCCTTGTACACAATGTGAAATCGTGGTTGCCAGATGGATGGCGGGGTGCATTATCGGGGAACACAGTTGGGCGCATCGAATCAAGGACAAGAGGGCGTCTTTAACGAAGCTCTCAAACAAGTCGCAAGATGCGTCATCAGGTAACAGATTGTTGACCACCTCGTGGCGAAGCCTCCTTGAGACCTCGCCGTCGTAGTCAGTAGTTCCTTGAGTACCGTCAGGTATAGGTACATATGTGAAGACTAGCTCGATACGAGGGATCCTGTTAAGGTTACGTTCGTAAAAATCTTCGAAGCGATGCTGAGAGCAAATTGGTCAAGTATATCACAAGCCTGTGGATAAAGAGTGTGCGATTTCAGCCAGGGGGATAAAAATATACATATGACGCTGGCGAGGAGTGATCCCCGACGTCCTGTACGGCCGGGATAGTGGATGGCGTTAAGCATTGAAGACCTTGAGAAATGTAAGAAGGATTTAAGAAAGCCGACCGCAAAGAAGATTCAAGCATTAGCAAGAGGTTGAAGAAGTCGCCGACTTCTGCAGCTGTTCAAGAATACGATAATCTGCTTCAAACCTAACCCAAGCAACCCAGAGATCATCTACCAAGAGATCCGTGATCAGAGGATTGTTTTCGACGATGAAGGCTGAGAAACGAGTCATCCGGTTGGCCGATCCATAAAGTCGATGTAAAAGGAAGGTTACATAGCGGATGAACTTCTGCCAGTGCGATAGCGTCCAGAGCTCAAAACCGGGGGCAATATTGCCTTCAGCGCAACAGTTGGCTAGGTCCTCCAAGTCATCTGGGACGAAAGGTCCATCCGAGGTGGACCAAATTTCCCCAGTCAGCATCTTGAGCAGCTTGATGTCAATGGCGAAAGCTGGGGCCGGATGGGGACCTTGTTCAAGGGGAGGTCACTTCAACCAAGCGTGTTCATCAACAGAGTGATATTCGGACTATTCCAATCCAAATTCCGCAAGAGCGAAGGAACGGAGTTGAGCAAGGCACAGGCAGGCAGCCCAAGTTTGACCTTGATAGCTTTCTCAGCATTGTGCATATTGTCTAAATAGTCCTGAAGCAAGTGGCGTATGAGCCCTCCGTAGTCTTGAAAGTCGAGCCCTCTAGAGTATGTTAGCATTTGTCTTAAGCAGCCATTGTTCAGCTCACCTTGCGTGCAATTCCAAGACATCTCGAAGCTAGATACGATCCCCGAGTGTATCTAAGGGGTTCTGGCGAGTAACATGCTGTCTAGAATGTTGCCCAAGCGAATGCGAACAAATGACAACCTCAAACTGGACAACCGTGTCGGATTTCACAGTTAGGTCACCTGCAGTGGCAACAAACTCCTGATCTCGCACGAAAAGATTGGTAAGGGCACCCAGAAGCTGGGCCCGTTGCTTTGAGCCACTGCTATATTCATCCGTTTCGAACGTCGAGATAGGATTGTAGTGGCGAGCGGTACAGGCAAGGTCGTGAATCAAGCTTGTAATCACATGAAAAAGATCAGAATCAGAAGCCATGGTGGAACCAACAGACCAGCCATTGAGGCACCATGATTTTATACCCTCAGGGCTCGTTCATTGACGACGTAAAGGTACACGAGGAAGGCATCAGGCAGTTGCTTGAGACGGACATCATGGGAGACTAATTAGGGAGTTGCCGAAAGGTATGTAGAAACCTTTGACAACAAACCACGAACGGCTATTCCTCACACATTCCTTTTTTATTGCCACCTCACACCTCATCTTGTGATACCATCGTTTTGAAAGCAGGGCTTTCTTTCCCCCCCACAATCGTCTCATATCTTCGTCTTACATTCGTATCAAAATGTCTTGGCTCAGAGGCAAGAAGACATCCGTCACCAATCTCAAGGCTGAGGAGGGCGATAGAAACCGCTCAACGACGCCAACGCCGGGCAACCCAGCAGGATCTCGTTCATTTCGTTCAGGATTGCTGACGATTCGCGTCATGTGGGCTGAGGGTCTGGCTCTTCCTGCTGGAGTCGCACTACCACCAGCTGTCCAGAATGCCTTGACCTCGCAACAAGCCAAAGTAGCAGCCTCGGTCTCGCCCATTTCTGTGACAAAGCAAAGACAGGCAAACCGTTCAAGAGGGAACAGGTGAATTATCATCTAAGTGAACTTTCAACATCAAAACTTATCCAGACCAATCGATTAAAGGGATAGTATTCAACGAACTCAATGCTGGTGGTTACCGTACATCGTCATGGAATACGAAGTCAACCAGGTTCTCATCACCCCACTGGGCGGCGAATTGGAAAAACCGCTGTACATGTATCAGGCACATTTGTAAGCTCCTTTGTGGTATTGAGCTTGGTACCTTATTTAAACATGCCTTCAGCGACGTGTCGCGGAACTCAGAAATCTCCATACAGTTTTATTTGCGCGCTGAGGAGCCGAAGAGCCAGGGAGATGGACTTGCAGATGACCTCGGCAATGATATCTTCTTGGGCGGTATCAAGTTCGTGCCCAACTTTGATGCGATGGGCAATCAAGACCAGTGGTACGATTGTGTTGGCGGTGGTGGCAAGGTTCAGATCGGAGTATCGTACCAGCCCCATTACGGACAATCCCTGACGATTGATGAGTTTGAGTTGATGACTGTAATCGGGAAAGGAAGCTTCGGCAAGGTTGGTATTTTCGGATACCACGGCGCCTCTCAAATTAATATGGGAGGGGTTTTTTTTCAGGTTTTGCAAGTCAGAAAACGGGATACATCACGTATCTACGCCCTCAAAACGATCAGAAAAGCACACATTGTTACCAGGAACGAAATTACACACACACTCGCTGAACGTCTGGTCCTCGCGCAAGTTGACAGCCCTTTCATCGTGCCATTGAAGTTCAGTTTCCAATCGGAACAGAAGTTATACTTGGTACTCGCGTGCGTTCCATTTTCATCTGTCGTGACTTTTTCCGACTGATCATATGATGTATGTTAGGTTCGTAAATGGTGGCGAATTATTCCACCATCTACAGCGAGAACATCGCTTCGACGAGAAACGTGCTCGTTTCTACAGCGCCGAGCTGCTTCTAGCGCTCGAGCATCTGCATGAACTAGACGTGGTATATCGGTACATCCCTCGCTCCGATATTCCAACTACGACTCATAATCCCTATAGTGATTTGAAACCGGAGAATATTCTACTTGACTATACCGGTCACATCGCTTTATGTGACTTTGGTCTATGCAAGTTGAATATGAAAGACAACGAAAAGACTAACACTTTCTGTGGCACTCCGGAGTACCTTGCTCCTGAAATTCTCTGCGGAAATGGATATGGTTTGTGAGACTATTCTGGATGCTGCACTGTGTGCTTACCGTTGAACGTAGACAAGACAATCGACTGGTGGACGCTTGGTGTTCTTCTGTACGAGATGCTTGCTGGGCTGCCACCTTTCTACGATGGTAAGTACCTCCATTTGTATACTGCAATAATTTACTAATTCTTTCATCAGAGGTCACCGATAAGATGTACGAGAAAATCTTGAACGACCCGCTTCGCTTTGGCGAAGAATTTACTCCAGAAGCTAGCAATCTGCTGACTGGGCTTCTCAACCGTGATCCATCTCGTCGCCTTGGAGTTAAAGGAGCAGATGAAATCAAGCGGCACCCATTCTTCCACAACCATATTGATTTCAAACAACTTGCTGCTAAGAGAATCCAACCCCCTTTCAAGCCCAGTGTTGCCAGCCCAGTTGTAGGTGTACTTAAATTACACCTTTCTTTTCCACTAACGCTTTTAACAGGATGTTTCTAACTTCGATATGGTGTTCACAGAAGAGGCCCCTGTCGATAGCTTCGTCGAAGATTCCAACCTGTCTCAAACCGTCCAAGCTCAGTTTAATGGTATGGTGCTTTTCATCGTTTTTTCATTCACTCATTGTTTTCACAGGATTTTCTTACAACGGAGCTCACCTTGTTGCGAGCACTCCTTAATTAACTTTTTTTTTGGTTCCATGCTGTTTGAATTGTGTAAAAGCCCCGACATAACCGTATATCATCGTGTAACTTTTTCATCGACTTGCCACTCCTTTATTGTGCACTCTACAACATTCGATCATTTCTTACAGCCTAATTGTTATGTGTTTACACCTGCTATACCCCACAACAGCTGCTTTTCCCCCAGACTATCACGAAACTTTCCCGTAAATGTTGATCTCACTCGTTCACTTTCAGCTCCTGAAAGGGCGGCCAATACAGTCACTTGGTCTCTTTAAGTAAGTTATTTTCCTCGAGAGTGTTGTAGTAATGAATAAGTTCTTATTGCACTTGATCTGGAGGACCGCACGGAAACTGGAGTGAAATCTAATCCAAATATCATTCAAGTTTCAACAACGACAGTCACTTTACTGCGAGGTGTCACAGTCTTGCACGTGCTTGTTACTATTCGCGTTCATAAGCCAGTGGAGTCACAGCGAGAAGCTCTCTCCAAACCCGGTTCAATTTGGAATACCAACCTGATGACAAAACGAAGGAGACCTCTTATAAAAGTACACTCTGGGGCAGAGTCTGATCAAGAAATCTCTGATGCCTCAGTTATGTCAGGAAGGACACCCCCAACCAAAAAAGTTCGATGGCGAGGCCGTTCAGGAGGGGAGCTTAAGGAAGAGCCGAGTTCGGATTCGGAGGCTGAGCGAGAATCCTCCGTCGCTCCTGAAAAGGTAGGCGTATGATTACTGTAACTTGAATTCATTTGACTCGTCTTTGCAGACCTGTCTGGCCGCTTTCTCCTCCCAGTAAGTAATCACGACTTTGAAGCATATACCAAGGTCTTGATCGCTTCTGAAAGTGGATCTATGGGCTGTGCATATTACGACCCTAAAACTCGGATTCTTTCGGTGCTGGAAGATACCCAAGAGACGACTCACTATGACATAACTGAAATGTGTAAGTGCTAGCTTAATTGACATCTAAAGAAACTTAATTGTATCCATGTAGTACTTGAACAACTTGATCCAGAAGTTGTTTTGACCAGTTCTAAATCTGAAGATGGATTTATCGATGCTTTGACTGAAAACAGTGGGTTTTTTTAATGAAAGCATCGGATATATGCACCAAACTTTGTTTAAGTGGAAAAGCGTGCCGGCATGTTCCAAATACGTCCCTTCAAAGAATTCGCAGTCTCCAGAGGCAAAGATCGACTCTTGTCTCTTACGCGCCTGTCCGCACTGGTACCCGACGACAGCAATCTGCCACCTTCCTCTGACGCTGATTTTGAATCTCATTCATCCCGCCATACGAATGCGTACGACTTCATGCGATCGAGACGACAAATAACCGGAGATCCGACAACTCGACGCTGGAATGCCTCTATCAGGATGTCCAATTTCACCTCTGTCGAATCTTCTCCTCTTTGCGTAAGTTTTTGTACTACCTTTTGATTGATTGCTCATGTTAAATCGAGATAGCTTTCGTCTATTGGTGCTCTGCTCGACTACATCGTGCGCGAAAGAGCCCTCAGTGACTTCGATGACGAAGGGATCAGTGGCCTTGATGTCAGAGACATCGAGATTCTTGCTCTGTAAGGATGGCCGTTGCCGATCTTCCCCTTCAAGGCTTCTCACTAGCTGTCGATTACTTATAGCAATCAATTCATGCAAATTAATGCGGATGCACTCATGTGAGTGCCTTTAGCGCTACTTGAGGCGCCGTCTCATTTCTTTCAAGGTCGCTTCAAGTCTTTGAAAATGAAAGCCATGCATCGGTTCACTCTGATAAAACCAAGGAAGGCCTTTCTGTCTTCGGTACGTGCTTCGGTGTAATTTTGCCCGGTACCAATTTCTTTGTAGGGATGCTCAATAATACCCGGACGACCCTCGGAAGATCTCATTTGCGCTCGTGGCTCCTCAGGCCCTCACTATCGTTGTCGGTTATCAACGCTCGGCATGACGCAGTTGAATGTTTTGCATTGTCTGAGAATATTGTCACTGCAAATGCTATGCACAATCATCTCAAGGGCCTCAAAAACATGCCCCGTATCATGGCCCAGCTGAGATCTGGTAAAGGGAAGCTGGCAGACTGGCAAGGGCTGGTGAAGGTCCGCCCTCTTCAGTATAGATGGGTCTTTTACTGACAGCCTCTAGTTTACGTTTCATGCGACGATGTTGAGAGAAGGGTTGTCGGAGCTGCATCAAGGTTGCGACGTCGAAGTTGTGAGACAAGTGAGCTCATAACAGCGATCTCTCGCTTCGCTATGCTGACTTTTTCTATCAAGCTCATTGAGGTGCTCGATGTGGCTGCTTTCAAAGAAATTGGAATAAAAATAAATGACATTGTAAGCTTTAATATTTTGCCAAATTTTGATCGTGACCACAGCATCTTGTAGATTGATTGGGAGGAATCATCAACTAATGACCGAGTATGTGTCAGGCCGAACGTTGATGAAGACCTGGACAATCGGAAACACGTATATCATGGAATTGACTCTGTTCTTGTCCGTTAAAGTTCATTCTTACCTTGAGATGGTCGTCTCACATCTGGCAGTCGAACGTTGCAGAGCAAGTCTCACAAACTGTCCCATCAAGCTACGCAACCTCACTAAATGTTGTCTACTTCCCCCAATTGGGTTAATCTTTCACTTCAAGGGTTAGATAATCGTCTAAACCACAAATAGGTTATTTGATATGCGTACCGATGACCGACGAGTGGCGAACTGAGCCGGGCATCCAGCCACTCGAAGGGTGGACTTTCCAGTTCTCTTCCGAGTAAGGCGCCCTACTCTTGTGTGTTTCTACTTGCTCAATGCCGCAATGATTGAAGCGAACACGTTTACTTCAAATCTGCGGAAATGCATGGTGAGATTTCGTCTGCTGGATTTCGTCTAATCTCAAATATTACAGACATGGATCATCATATTGGCGATTTACATTCAACAATTGTTGACCGAGAATTGGAAATCATTCAAGCACTGCTGGAGGAAGTTCTGGAGTGTGATGCTGCAATTGCGTCAGCTTGCGACGTATCAGCAGATCTCGATTGTCTCTTGTCGTTCGCGGAGGCATCCAGATTGTACAATTTTCGTCGACCCGACATGGTAGAAGATAATCACACCGAGATCATTCAAGGCAGGCGAGTTTTTATCGCAATCTTCTGCATTACTGTTATAATTTTTTGTAGGCACCCTTTATACGAAACTGTTGTAGATACCTTCGTGCCAAATGATGCTCGCCTTATGGGTGGCGCCGGCGTAAAATCTGACGCTGAACCACCTGACAAAATACACCAATGGAACAGTGTACTATTATGCACTGGGGCAAATGCATGTGGAAAAGTAAGTGGGTGCCTATTTGTGAAATTTTATCTCCGCTAACAAGAATAGAGTGTCTACATGAAACAGGTATGTGCAGAAACCGTTGAGCGCTCCGCTATCTTACTTGCTTTGTATTCAGATTGCCATCATCCAAATTATGGGTCAGGTATGAAGTCCGCAGTCTTACAAAACTCAATTAACTGAAGCCTCACAAACGAAGATTGGTTGGTGGGTATATTTCGCGGTCATAAATGTTCTCCGCTATAACGCTTCAAAAGTTTTGTCCCAGCGGAATCGGCAACCCTGGGTCTCGTCGATAAAAGTGATACTACTGGACTCTAAAAATCATTTCTCCCCAGTTCTTATGCCTTATCTTTGTAGTTTTCACTCGAGTGTCCACAAGGGAATCTGTGTCAAAAGTAAATGACAACCCAGTGCAGTACAGCTGCGTTGTGTTACCGCATCATGACGTCATTGCTGACATCTTCTGACGATTTCAGACACAATCTGCTTTTATGATTGATCTAGCTCAAGTGTCTCTCGCTCTGCGCAATTGTACTGCAAGGTCTTTGATTATCTTGGATGAATTCGGCAAAGGGACGCTCTCAACAGGCTCGTCCACTTTCCTAGTCTTTAGTTCTTAGATTTCCTCCTCTCGCTTTTGGGTCTGGGCTGGTCCTTGCTGGACTGCGACACTTCAATTTTTCACATCAGCACTGAATTCACTTGCTTGATACTGCGATGCAAAATCTTGACTGACCTCAATCACAGACGGTGCTGGACTTTTTTGTGGCGTGCTGCGTCACCTTCTCCGTCGAGGCTCTAGCTGCCCCAGAGTCCTTGTTGCTACACACTTTCACGACGTCTTCAATGACAAGCTACTCGATCCGGAGAACGTCCCAATCTCGTTCCGCCACATGCAGGTTATGTTCACGTCGAGAACCGGTCAGGCGATTGAGTCCACTTCTGGCGACAATTCTACTGGTGCTAGTTGCTCTGAGGACACCTTCGATAGCGTCCAAGATGGCAGCATGTCGATAGCATATCGGTCTGCCGAGAAAATTACCTATCTTTACCGGTATGTTCTACTTCTCTCTAATTTCTTCCGAGCGCAATGATTTGATATGTATGGTGCAGAGTAGCGGAAGGGTTGTCCCTAGATTCGCACGCTGCGAAGTGCGCCGAACTCTTCGGTATCCCATCCAAAGTTGTAAAACGTGCACAGTACATCAGGTGAGGTTGCTTCGCCCGCTGCGCGTTTACATCCACTGAGTTGTATTCAGTAAACTTGTGTCATCCCATGAGCTTGGAAAACTTCTCGATGAAGAGATGTTAGACACAGAACGCCAAGAACTCGAGGAAGCTGAGAGTGTTTGCCGTCGTTTTCTGGCTTGGAAAATCAAACAGAACGACGATGAGGATCTGGGGACAGGAGAAGTAAAACGAAAGCTTGCTGAGATCCTTGGATTCTCTGTCGATGACTAAAACTACTGCATTCTTGTCAGTTATTTCATGTAAAATGGATAAATTACACCGCAAACTGAATTCGAAAACTCGCAAACAACAGTCGGGCAAGTGGAAAGAGTATGAACATTGACTATAAGTAGAAAGGTCACGGACAACACCGCTTTTGAGCTGTGGTGAACTGAGAACAGAGAAGTGCAATTTGAAATGTCCCATTCATTGACAAGAGACAGGAGATGAGACGAATGGTATTATGTCCCCAAACTCGACACAGAACCCCGGTTTCACTCAAGCCGATTATTTAACACTGTATCAAAGGATGTTGAGCCAACGACATACTTGACATTAGATAAGAATATGCTTACTTTCATGCCTTGGGCTTTGGAATTCATGATCAGAGCCACGATCAGGCCGTACAGACCCAAGACTTCGGCAAAAATGAGGATAAGAATCTGTAAAATAATTTCGGTGTTTTGCTCGAGCATTGAAGTAAGTTAACGGACCATTCCAACAAAGAGCCTGGGCTGTTGAGCAGTTCCACGGACACCAGCGTCACCAACGATTCCGACAGCGAAGCCAGCAGCGAGACCGGCGAGACCAACAGAGAGACCAGCACCGAGTTGAATGAAACCTGCTGCCAGCGGTATTTGTGTGCTTACTGTATGAAATCTGGTTAATCCAGGTAAAGGTGTATACAAAGGAGGAAAATAAATACGATTTGAGGAAATAAGCACAGATACGACTAGACCGTAAATCTGAAAGACGTAAAAAAGTGTAATGGTCAGCGTACATCCAAAAACCTCTCTCAAGTCGCAGCCAAATAGGCAGGCAAAAGGGTGAGGGCAAGCCAGGGAGAGTTGCTCACAGCAATGATACCAGCCATGACAACTGGGACAACACACTTCATCATCTGGTCAGGTCGTAAAACGGCCATGGCAGATATTCCGACACCAGACTTTGCGGTTCCATAACTGTCGGGTTCGTTGTCAGTCAGGATGAACCGTATTGAGCGACAGTGTGTTCTCACCTAGCACCAATGCCTTATGGTTATTCAAAAGCCAACATAAGCATTTCATAGCCTCAAGTTTACCATAACAGCTCGAAACTTACATGTGAAGACGATTGCGCTGGTGCAGCCCTACAGGGGACGAAGAGCCGCCACTTGTCAGTTTGTGCGTCAGAACCTAACAACACAGCCGAGAACTCACCATAGCGCTGAAGAAAGGAGCGTAGACTGGGCAAAGATCCGACATTGTGAATAAGACTAGTAAACAGGGAGATTGAGGGTAGTCGTCTGGTACGGCGAGGGAACAGTTCAAGTTTGGGAGGACAGCGTCGTCAGTTTCGATGCGGGCTTGTCCGTGTTTGGCACCATCAGCAGTCGGAGCTTAAATTTCAATTGACATCGCCCGCAGCCTGCAGGCGCAGTAGAAATGCAGAACAAGTGAGATTCTGTTTGTTAAGTTGTAAGATAGGGAAAAGAGAATCCACGAATATTTATCTGTATATCTAAATGACGTTAAAGCAAAAAGTGGATAGAATAAGTAGAGCCCTTCTGGAAGTCTCAGTGAATCATAAGTAAGCATGCCGAAGTGGTGAAGCTGAAATTGTGATAAGTTGATAAAAGACAAGTCGTGTAAACGTAAAGAATTTTTATGTGATCTTGATAGAGTTGAAGAAAATTAGTGCATACAGCCATCTGCAGAGGCGGAGAATACACTGGAAACAGGAGAATCTGCTGAATGACAGGTTAAACTCCAATGGTCTCGAGCTTAGCTTCCGCTCGAATGTGACTCGTCTTTTCAGTGACATTATCGAACCACACTTTGGCGTTTGCTGCACGCTTCTCTTTTTCTTCAGCACCCTTGACCTCCTTTGAAACATCTTCCAAAGCACTGCGGAAGCGCCCTCGCACATCCCAGGATGCTAATCTCAGCACCTTCCTAGCCTCTCGGCTCACCCGTGTAGCATGAGCATCCACAAAGTGTACATCCCTCTCATCACCTTGAGCGAGAACTGAAGCCCTCACTCTTCGGCCGACAGTGCGAGGTATCGAGCTGGGCAGTTCAAGGATGAAATACCCAGCCAAGCCCACTGTAAATGCCCCAATCACGGGGGCAGCCCATTTGCGAGCGGTCTCGTTGCCAAGGAGGTCCGTAACACGAACAACACCTTCAATCACGCCACGGACACCGAGTGCCTGTCCACCAACCATTGTGAGAGCACCAACACCAACGCTAACAATGCCAAGCGCTGTGGGGGTCTTGGCCTCATCCTCTTGTTTACCGTCGCCGAAGTGGGCAAGGAAGTGGTGGTTGACATCCAACAGATCGAAGAATGTCGATTCGAGCATCTCGGGCCTCTGAGCGAGTCCAATACCGAGACCATGTAAACCCCCAGCAACGATAGCTCCTCCAATATGACGGTGAGAGGATGAGCGGCGCTTCATACCGTTCGCACCCTTTCTTGTTACACTGAACATGGCCTCGGGTAAGAACACCCTGCGGCTGCGTTCAACATTCGCTGGTAGATATTCCTCAGCAAGGTCCTTGATTTTGACAACACCGTTCGAAGTGATGGAACGTGCCTCGTCCTCAGCCACAGACACAGCCGCATCGAGACTAGCAAGCAAAGCCCTACGAACTTCCTTTGCATAGTCCCAAATGCCAAGGAGACCGGGGTACGAGGGCATAGGGACGAGAGCTTTCTCGACACCAAGCAAACCTTGTCCAACACGCTCGAGAGCATAGTTGAGCGTCCTTTTAGTTCGTTTGGACGCCTCACCCGCACCAGACTCTTCGATAGATTCGAGATCCTGCTCCAGTACATCGCGGCCACTCTTCATCTTCTCAAGCGTGGGACGAGCTTCGGCGAGCTCTTCTTGAGCTTGCTCGAGCTCGGTTTGGGCGACGATGGCGTTGGCGCTTGCCAATAGCTCGATGTCAGATAGGAGGTTGGAAAGATAGGTGGAGACAGGGTGGAGTTTGGACTTGGAGCGTTTAACGAGCACGAATGACCTCAGCGATTGTTCAAGGTCGTCGAAAGCGGGATTGGCAGTTGGCTGCAAGGCGGAGGCAGAATCGACAAAATGAACGAGGTCTTCGGCGTCCTCGTAGGTTCGAGGGCTGAATTGCTGGATTTGTTCAAGAATGTTTCGGCGACATTTTTCCTTGTTCCTAATCTGATCGTATTTGTTAGCAACGATGAAAATATAGGCCTTCTCGTTGCTAGCTGTTTGCAAAAACTCCTTGGCCGATTGGGTGAAGTGATTTTCTGATGAAACCACAAAGACAACGACGTCAATTTCTTCTTGACGGGCGAAGACAGCTGTAGTCTTGAGGCTATCTCGGTTAAGACCGGGCGCGTCGATGAGCGAGATATCAACAACCCCGTTGTTCAGGAGTGACTCCGAAGGTCCACGGGTATCGGCCAAATAGAGCTTGATCATGCTTCGAGCCTTTTCCTCATCAGTAGTAATTTCTTCGAGGTCGGACAGTTCAGCCTTGATAAATGTCGAAGGGTCGTCGATATCGTAAGTAATGCCATCTTTCAGTATGTGGACCTCCTCGTTGCCCTGATTCTCAGCAGCGTCATGCACTTCACAGAATGCCGTTGTGCAAGGCTGTTGATCGACGGGCATGACCTCTCGGCGAAGTAATGCATTCACAAAAGTGGACTTGCCGGCATTAAGATCGCCAGTAACAAGAACCTTTGAGGAAGTGTCCTCCACGCGGAGACGCAGCTTTTCGATGTGTTGGAGAGCGGTGGCAATTCTGTCGTCAAGAAGATTTGCAATGGAGGATTTCTCCAATTGTGATACCAGAGAGGCGGCAGAACTGGGCTTGTGAGAACCCAGCTGCAGGTCAAGCTTGAGAACATTGAACTCCGACGATGGGAGAAGGCGCGCATCCTCTGACGGCTTTAAAGGCTCTTCAATGTCCATTTGCGAGCCTTCTTCTTGGATGTCAGGTATTCCTGAGTGACTGACAGAGCGTTGCACTCCCTTTGAACCTCCAACGACTACGTCCGTTTCGAAAGTTGGATCATCGGCGAAGGATAATGAACGGCGGGGTGACTTTCGGGGGGCAGTGGACTGTTGAGAGGATTCAGCCAGAGGTTCTTCGGGCTTCTCTTTCAGTTGAGGATATCGCACTACCCATTCGTCCTTGTTGAAAAGCCGAATGTCGTCCAAAACAGTTTTGGTTGAATTAATTGCCGTTATCAAACTGTCCAACTATCAGTCCAGTTCGGGATGAAAAACTGTACGACACATACTTATCCTTGCTTTCTACATAAGTCTCCTGAACATCTTCAACTTTCTGCCTCTCTCCGTTAAAACTCGGTGACACAGAATCACGGAACGCCTCTTTGACAGGGGAGCCAACACGCAGAGGAAAATAGGATTGGGCCATAGCAACAGGGGATTAAAATGTGTTTTGAGAGTGCAATGTGGGATACTGTTCGTCAAAGTCGAAACAGATTAGCTTGTAGTTACCGACGTTGAGCACGGTCGCACCCGTCGTGTGAGAGGGTGTGGAAGTTGCTGGAGAAAATGGCTGAGGTGATTGTTTGGTTCGGATGTCCATATCACGGTTGGCTTATCTAAGCGGCATGGGCTCCGTTTCCGACCCTTACCGATATTCTCAGGATGATTAGTATAGTCCTGGCCGATATTAGTATCAACCGGAGCAGAGGAGTAAAGCTTGAAGAATGCCTTCTCATGCATGATATAACTTACCTGTGGTGTGATATTTAGTACGCTACGTCAGAGTCCATCTCCCTTATAGCAAAACTAACGACCTCCGAAATCTAATTGCCTCAACACTCGACATCCGACCAAGAGGCCCAGTAGGTATGTAAATCTGACTTATGAATAGTAATATAAATACTAATCTACAGGTTCCTTTGAGGACTACAAGAGGATGACATTACTAGAAGCTAAAATGTTAGTGTCATTGTTACAAACCTATCATAATATCAAAAACATGGCTCCTTCAGATTTTATCTCAAATTTTCAAATGGTTCTGTTTATATAATATCGGTTTCACTTGTAAACTGTGTCAGCTTATATATAGGACGGCGCGTTCACCAAATTAGGTAAACATCGGGGTTGATACAACTTCCATAAGGGGAATCCGCTTCCCGATCACGATCGAGTCAACTTGAGCGTTCCGGTTATACAAAGAGAACGGGCGAGATACAATTCCGTCGAACATCACATCCACATAAGACGTGCTTGGATAGTGTAAATTTAAAGTCAACTCTGAAACGCCCTTCGAGAAAAAGAGATACGCTGGCCAAGGAATCCGCTTTGCAAGGAGTTGTGAAGCTTCGCAGATCGAAGGATTAGAGTAGAACGACAGTCAACAGGGCCTCTTGTACGCAAATTGCACGCTAGTTCATCCCCCTTGAAACTTGGATGTCTCTCGATCCACTGTGACAAAGGTACGATCTGCTTTCGCGAGCGACTCACGATGAGCATGTTCTAACCCAAATATATTATACAACACTCGCGGTTCTCGTAAGGAACCTGGGCAAACGATCAGTTACTCAGCAAAGCAATTAACAGCCTCGAGGACTAAATGTGCCGCTCAACCGAACTAAGCTGACAACGAAACCACACTAGATGTTGAGCCCGAAATGCCGGAGAGCGCTTCTCTTCTCCCATCCCATGGTCTCCGAAGCGAGCCAATTTTTACAGAAGTCTGTGCCTATGATGTTAGCGGTGACACCCTCGACAAGTCAACTGATAGTCCGAGAAAGATTGAGAAGGTACGCTTACCTGTCGCTTTTCATAACTGTAAGTACCCTGTCAACTTCTAATATCAAGGCCCCTTCAACGGCTCACAGCAAGCTGTCAAACATAACCGGAGACAGTAAGACAGTGAATCACGATACTGTAAAAATTCAAAGCTCGAATCTAATTTTCATGCTAAATAGTAACTCAATCACTGACCCCCAAAGCTCAGATAAATGGAGTAAGCGGCTTAACGTTGGCATTGAAGCTTGTTTTGAAGTCTCAGCATCGCTCAAAGAGTTGTACTTCAGCATGGTAACTCAAGTCACAAAACGGAGCCCTCCTAGTGGGTCAACTCTCAGCTAATATATGGAACTCAATGCCAATCATCTGTATGCACGCGACAAAGCTCGGACAGGGAACTTCTGTGGAACTTGACGATCTTAGCTAATCTAAGGCTTTTGAGCTGCTTAGCTAGCGAAACTCTTTGACCTGCGAAATTCTGATAAAGAACTTTCTAAGCCCTACAAAGGGGTTGCATTGCTTCATGCACCTAATTCTGATCCGTTCATTCGGACATCAGCGATCAAAATGAGCGACAAGCAAATGTTCTTTGAATAGAGGGTTTTATAGTGAAAATTTCGATATGTACATTTCTAGCTCATTCTGAAATTTAGACGCTTGACAATCTCAGTCCTAGACTACCAGGAGCACGGCGACATAAACCGTCGGCTAGAAAAGAAGCCCCTTGACTAAACCTCATGGAAATCAAGTCAAGGAAGAAGGGATCCTCTTCATCTTGATAGTATATAGAAGTTTAATTTTGACGTCCTGTCTCCCTGGTGGTCGGTGGTCCTGCATTCGGAACGCCGACACCCCAGTAATTCGCAGTCAAACCATTACTTACCAGGGTCTTCAACCATCATGCTCTTCATGGATCGGAGCATCAAGATCATGTCCTGTAGATCTTTGTAAAAAAAGTACACTCTAGAGCAAATGCTCTCCACTTTGGATATTATTCCTCTTCAATTTACTCCCCAAAAAGCAAGAACCGTTGCAGTCACCATTCTCTAAATTCTCTCTGCAAGTGGGTCACATCACAAGTTTCAGAAGGTGGCCCCTCGTGCTTTCGTTTATTCCGAACAGCCGAAGAGCTAAATGCACTGTTTCAAGCGATCTCCTTCATACTTAATTGCACGGCAATGCTTCATCCGACCACACCGATGACACGAGGTGGTCAGTTCTTCAGTAGGTGAGCACCAGTATAAATTCAGCCAAGCGCGATAAGTTGAAGCACAGACTTGCTGATACTTTCTTAATTCTCTCAAAGACGATATGGCCAAACGAAGTACGACACCAAAGTCGCAACGAAGGGTGGTGATTGTGGGTGAAGGATTGGGCATGCTGAACGGCCTTGTTGCGGCAGGAATTTCCCACGAAGAGAGCCTTGGTCCTGACCACGTGTCCAGCCCGTTCTTTAGGCGGGAGACCAAGAGACAGCCTTCTCCCAAACCACCGCCCTCCGAAAATATGTCCGTCCAGCTCAATCCCTCAAATGCTCTGGGCTTTAGAAGTGAGTCTATTGGGTAGAATTTTGTGTGATTTTTATACTGATTGGATCTACCAGGGCCTCTTACGAGCCTTGTCAAGCGCTCATTGACGATTACTAACAACAATGCACAACCGGTTGCATTTAAAGTCAAGACCACGGCTCCCAAGGTCGGTTCTGTGGCTTTTATCGTCAGTGCTGCAGCTTGACTCATGAATTCTGCTTAGCTTTATTGCGTGCGACCAAATTCTGGTCGAGTTGAGCCGGGGGAAAGTGTTGATGTGTCCGGTTCGTCACCCTGAAATTTGTTGATTTTCGCTTTTTGATGTATTGCGCTTCTACTAGTGATGCTCCAGGCTCTTAAAGAAGAGCCACCGCTCAACACAAAATGCAAAGACAAGTTCCTAATACAGAGCACTCTCATCACTCCTGACAAGGAGACCCTTCCACTCGCCGATATCGTATGCGCAGTATAATTATACGTCATCAGCTCTTATCTCACTAATTTTTTAACAGTGGGCAAGCCCAGAAACCAATGAAGAAGGCAAAGTCTTTCAGCAGAAACTTCGGGTTACATACCTCCCCGCCGAAGGCCAAGTACTTGAGGAGGAAGACGAAAACCCGCAAGTCGGTATGACATCTGTGATGTCCGTCAACGATTCAGTGAGCTTTCATTATTGTTCTAATTTCATTTTCCGTAAGTCCTGTCTAACGGAATCTTTCTATCAATGAAATTAGCATTATGACACCGTCCGCCAACCTGGTGCAAACGGACACCAGCCGCTCGACTCCCAATTCCTTGCTGGTGCAACTCAATTCCACCACGCGGAAGATCGTACACACACACCCAGCAACGACCTTTTGGAGCATCAATCGTCACAGGAAGCCGGCACTTCTCATGCTGTGCCTACAATCGTCGAATCAACCATTCATGAGGAGCCACCTCGCGAACTCACCCCTCCCCCACCCCCAATGCCGGCTCCTTTCGCTCCCGCCCCTGTAGTAGAAAGACAACGCGTTCCGGAACCATCTACGCAGTCGCCCGTTCATCACGAGCCGATTCCTCCTGTTCCTCCCGTTGCCGTCGCGCCTCCTCCCCAGCCTCCTGTTGTTCAACCAGAGCCCATTATCATCACCCGTGAAAATCCCATCAACGAAGAACTATACGCCAAATACAACCAAGCATTGGCAGAAGTTGACCACCTTCAAGCTACAGTCAACGGTTTAGCGACAAAGCTGAAGCAAGCCGAAGAACGACAGGCGCCTCCCGTTTCCGAACTGCGCAAGCGTTCAAGGCGGCTTTCGGATGCGGACAGTGCTGCCGGTTCCGATGCAATGACCATGGTCGAAGACTCGCCAATGCATCAGGAAGGTGTCCCCCTTAACGTTGTTGTTATAATCGCAGTAGGCGTGTTTGTCACAACATACCTATTCTTCTAGGTGCCTTGGATTTGGATGATTTGGTATTATGGTTTTTTTTGTCTTTTCTTATTTATCTATGGACAACAGAAGATGGCACCTGATCGCTCTCAACACACGAATCACTTTTACTCCCAAAAATTAAAGTCAAATGGCTCTAGTTTCGGTCGTATGCGCTCCTACACTCATATTCCCCTCTTCATATGATTAGTGCTATCAGGATGCCTTCTTTCGAGCCCATTGTTTTATGATGCTGTTACCCTCAAAAGAAGCACCCCTTCCACTCGTTTCTTTTTTCATCTCTGTCTTATTTCTGTTTTTAACAGCCTTGTACCCTGAGCCCAGCTCATAGCTTAGTATACTTTCAGAATCCAAAACCATATCTTTCGAGATTGTTTTCTTTATATCAAATCATGCATACTTTTCTTGTTTCCCATTTTCACCTCGAAGGCTGTGGCGCTTACGACTTCTTTCCACTCCTCCCAAGTCATCCAGCAACCTAAGAACACTTGAGGCACTGCCTTACCACCTTCGTAACAATCTAACATGACTGCCAGGAAACTTGGGAAGGGTTTTCCCGCAGCGGTGCATTCCCCTTTGTCAAGATCAACAATAACTTTGCCACCTTTACAAGAGTCGCTTGACTGCTTTCCCTTGAGGGCTTGACTAGGTACCAGGTAAGTGGCTTCCAGTTGACTAGAATCCGTTATTCAACACTACGTATCAAGCCATTTTCCAAAACCTCTACGACCTGCTCGTAATTGCCCGACTGGCCAATACGGTTCTTAAGATCACCCCAAAGCAGAAACTTATACAATTATACTCAACGTCGACTTAAAAGGAGTAAATGATTGAGGGAAGTTGCAATCTGTGAATAATTTAAAATGACAATTCCGTATGTCAATATAAGCTGGTAGCAGTAAGACTTCGCCAGCATGATTTGTTTGTTGCACCGGCAGATATCCGGAATGAGGGGGTGCTTGTGAGGGCACACTGCGATTTTGAAGAGATGATAATTATAGCAAAAAAAAAAAAAAAAAAAAAAAGGAAAGAAAGAAAAAGACGCAGCAGCTTGCACGAGACGGACGAAAATAAAGAAGGATGCGATCTATCGAAATAAGACAGGAGTTATAAGAGCAAGTGGAAGAGAGGTCGGAGGGAATAAACAGCGGTAGAGCATGGCGGCCACGGTGTATACCCTCAGCTGAATCCTTTTGAGCCAAAAAAAAAAACGCAAAGTAGTTTCCTTCATTGGCCCTACCGTGATCAGAGCTCAAGTACAATATTAATGTGATTTTGAAGTTGGGAAAAATTAGATGAGTCTTGCACGTAAATGCGATTGCAGAGAAATGTAGTAAGTTTCTGAATTTCATATTACAGCATTTGAGATAGTTGTTGAGGTTGCACGATTTGCTAACTAGTTCTTCGAATCAAAATCAGTGCTAAAGGAGACATCTTTCCATTCTTCCAGCAACTTCAAATAACTATCGGAGGTCTTCTTGCAAGTGTTGTAGCAGTCGCTTCCCAGAGCAAGAGAGATAGGGAAAGGCTTTCCTGTTGCACTACCCTCACCCTTGATCAAATCAACGATCACTTCGACGCCTTTCAGTGGATCTCCAGGCTGCCTGCCGTTGTATTCTGCGATAACCAGCCATTCAGCGATTTCAAGACCAACGGCTACGAAATAAGTCTTACCCCTTAAAGAGTTCTCAGCTTTCTGCGACAGCTCTTTGTAGTCTGGGATGCGACCCACTTCAGGAGCTCGTGAGTCGGCTCCAAGGAACGAGGTTCGAAAGTATCCAGGATCAATACAGACGCTGCGCAGACCAAGAGGAGCAATTTCCTCTTGCAATGTAGCAGCAATTCCTACGCCACAACGTTAAACGCAGAGAGAACTACCAATGTATGGTCATCCTACCTCGAATGGCCCACTTCGAGGAGGAATACAAGCCGGAGTATGGGAATCCACTGGTAGAGAAAAGTTAGAGCAAATTTAATAGTTAAATGGAATTTGTACATCCAGCCCACGACAGAACCATAAAAGATAATTGTGCCAGTTTTTCGTTCTCTCATATAAGGTAGGAATGCCCGGGAAACATTAAGCGCGCCAAAAACGTTAGTGCTTGAATCGTTCACTTGATTACTCTGCGGGGTCTTCATGGACAAAGCTCTGAACTTACTTGTATTGTTGGAACGTTTCTTCTGGGCTATTATTATAATCCTTCTTTAGTGAGTCGTACAAGCACATTCAGCCCACAAACCACGCACGTAGCCTCTTCAAGAACTCCAACTTGGATATAACCTGAGAATGTTAAGATTTTCATGCAGAAAACGAATGAAAAGGTAGACCCACCAGCATTATTGACGACGACATCAACGCGACCATGAATGGCAACAGCTGCTTTCGCCGTCTCTTGAATTCTCTCCAATGGCCAGGTGACATCCAATTCCAAGATATCAGCGCCTTCATTTACCAACTCATCAAGCTTGGCAGCGGATCGCCCTCCAGGCCGACCTGTCGCGATTACTTTGTCGCCACGTTTGAGAGCCCCTTGAGCGAGGTTACGACCTAATCCGGATCTGAGAAGACCATTGTAATGAGCATCGTGATCGAATAACATGCTGAGAAGGAATCGTACGAGGTGCCAGTGATGATCCATACGAGTTGAGGAGACATGATGCTTGCCGAGGCGTTTGTGCAATACGGCTGATTGTTAGGGGCAATAATGGGGGGAAGTTGGTGGGTAGTCTTAGTTAGTACATTGTCTTGAGCATTTATACTATTTCAGAACCAAAGCATACCAAGGCAATAGCTTGGACATGACCGATGTCAATCAAACATACTAAAGCCCAAGTTTATGTGGTCGGACTCTCGATCCGAGCTGAGCGAGGCAGAGATTGTAACAACCGGAAAGAAGACAGATCACAGAATATCCTCCTGGAGACTATTCCGTCGAACAAACCCATATCTAGCAACTCATAATAGTCAGCTGTTACCGTCGATATGCTTTGAAACCCCTCAACGTCATGAGCGTTGAAGAATTCAATTCCACTCTAAAGGCAAAGAACGCTGAAGATGCCTGATTTCGCCAAGCGAGTAGCAGAAAGAAGTCGAAAATCAAACCATGGTTGCATCTATTGAGCGCCGATCGGTGAATCACGGGCATGGTACCCAATGGCTTGTAAGGCATTGAGCTTCTTCTGGTTTTCTGTATCAGCAGTTAGACTGATAAAGCCTTAGATTCCTGAGAGAACAGAGTCAAAAAAAAAAAGTGCCAGAATCTGTGAAACAGCAAAACAATTGAGATTGATCTAACTAAAGCTCGAACCTTTGCAGTCCTTCAAGTTGACTGGTGAACGCAGACCGCATACTTGCCATGGTCTGGCCCAGACCGTTTTGACGACATCGTAATCTTGGTCCCACTCATTAGAAGCAAGGCTTGTTGCCACCACAAACAGCGATTCGGCGTCGTATTTCTGCCTAATTGCAGCCAAGGCTGAGTAATGATCTCCGTAGAAGGACTTATTCTAACCTTTCTCATAAAGAGATGTCTATGATAAAGAAGTCAACGATGTCTCGTTGGCCAATGCATGGAGTGGATATACCTCATTTAGATAAGAGGCAGAGTCGAGTAGAACACTATCCAAGATCTCGGTATCTTTGTTGATACGGTCTTGCGCCTCCTTGAAAGCGTGGAATTTCCTGCCTTCTGGACTGAATTCAAGAGTATAGATAAAGGTGGCCGCCTTGCGCCAGGATGCGGTGGAACCATTAGAGAAAGGATTGGCGCGAGAAACGGGTCCATCTATGACAGAACGAGATCACAAGGTTTTCAGCTCGTACGCAAGAAACGTAGATGTATATGAAAGGTATTCACAGTGTTCCCACAAAACTCTCAACAGAGTTCATGGCTTCTGCCAATTTCTCGGGGTTGGTTTTGATCAGCGATCTAGGATCATGCGGGAAGTACCCTTGAGATTACTTTCGACTTGCGGTAGACCGGATTCCATGTACGTCTAGTAAAACCATTCGTAGAAGGAATTCAAATCGAGTCATCGGTGTTGAGTTTGGCGCAAGCCATCGCATCTCAATTCGATGAGTAGAATATCCTCCCCAGCCAGCATCGGTAAGATGGAGTTTGCATTTGATAAAGTCGGTGAAGACAGCCTTGGAGATTGATGGAGAAGAGAAGTTAATCATCGTGACTGGAAAGATGGATAAGATTGGTAGGTCACCGAAGTGACGTCAGCATAAGTCCCCGTTCCTCCTCTTAAGTGCCCAAAACAGGTCAGAGTTTGTGAAAGCGTCAGCCACCACATGACTTCCATCAGCAAGGACGAGGATAGCGTTGTCAACACCTGAAAAAAGAGACAAAGTAATCAATACATGAAGTATGAGATATGAGTTACCTAATCCAAAACTTGGGGAGACGAACGCACTGTGCCCACCACCTAAGGCCCACCCTCCAGACACTGCTACAGATCCATCGACTGAAATAACCCCGACAAGGACACGTTTATGCTGATCGGCGAATGCGTATGCCTCGCTCCATTGAATGCCAGCGCCGAGCGTGAAGGCTCACTGCTTAGACTCAGGTATCCAAAGATAGTCAAGGATCACAAACCTTGATACCACTGCCTATCACTAGCTGGCGAGTTAGAAGGGATAAAATTTTCATTGTGGTATATTTCCTTCGTATTATGTGTCCATAACATGAACCCACCCCGTCGAGAGTTGCGACCTAGAAAATCGTGGCCAGTGTTCTTGATGACAAGCCGAAGGTTGTGGTTTCGAGCGAATAGAACAGCCTCCTGCACATCCTGGTGGTTTCTGGCGTCCAAGCCAATAATTGGAAGGCTACCTTAGGTACATGGTAGTGCACGTTCGGCAACTGATTAGCATGCATCTTGAGTTCCATTCTCATGAATGTGCATTTCGAAATTAACATTTTGGAGAGCGCCTGGTTGCTTCGCTCTCCAAGTGCCGTTAGCAAATTGCGCCACGACGTTGGCACATTGCTCGTGAGAGAAGGTTGACGGGCAGCCAACAGAAGCCATGGGAAGTAGGTGAAGAAGGGGTCGAGATAGTTTTGCTGACAGATTTGAGAAGTTTTCTGAGGATGGCCAGCAATCATCGCTCGAAAGGCAGCGACAGGAATGAGAACCGATCCTCAAAAAGGAACTTTTGAGAGAGAAACGGCAAGAGATAATTTTTCGGGGGGGGGGGGGGGGGGGGGGGGGTCATGATCTTAAGCCT
Source organism: Crepidotus variabilis (assembly GCA_015657495.1). Lineage (NCBI taxonomy): Eukaryota > Fungi > Basidiomycota > Agaricomycetes > Agaricales > Crepidotaceae > Crepidotus > Crepidotus variabilis. The sequence goes on along the minus strand of MU157829.1, from coordinate 336,764 downwards.
AGAAAGACAAGGAGAGAGCATACTACACCCTGACTTTTCTATTATCTTTGGATTGTGTAATACAGCCTTGCGGTTCGCGCATTTATGGTCGTATATCCTACGTGCCTTTCCTGGCAGTACGAAGGGTGAAGATCACGGAGATGTCGGCACAAACGCGTTTCAAGGTCGCAGTCAGTGCATGATCGTCGCGTGGCACCGCGTGGCCTGCTTCTCAGGTTCGAGACATGTGAAGTTCCTGGAATACCTCATCTATGCAAATACATCGGTATAATCAGTGGCGAAGAGCAAGAGTCATTGCAGAAGCTCGAACTCCATGACGGGTCGAAGTCGGTGAGTATCGAAGCAAGCGCCCATTGTGGATTTGATCCGGAATCTGGCCGGCACAGCGCACACAACCGTGGTTCAAATCACAAATGCCTCACCATATTAATTGCCTCAGGGCTCCTCATGTATTTAAGCAGCACGGTTTCACGAAGGAATCCACAGTACTTCTCTCTTACGACTTGTAACTTTCACGACCTCATTTGAAGAAATGTTCTCCAAAACTCTTGTTTCCTCCTTCCTGCTGCTTGCCAGCTTGTCCCAAATTCAAGCTAACTTCTTTCCTCACCATGAACCTACGCCACCAATCAAGGTCACAATGTTCCAAACTGCCTCTCTGAAATAGCTGAAAATGTTGTTCAGGCAATCGTCTACCTTCGTGGACCTGAAGCTAACTCGACTGTGACTGGTTCTGTCGTGTTTGAACAGGCCTCGGGGCCAAACGAACCTGTTAAAATTACTGGAACAATCAAGGGCCTCACACCTAGTGCACTTCGAGGATTCCATGTCCAGTAAGTCCATATATCTTCTTACAGTCACGCAACATACTCATTCGAGCCTCAAGTCAATCGGGGAATCTGACTGATGGTTGTACTTCGACCGGCGCTCACTACAACCCGAAGAACCAGACTCATGGGGCGCCCAATGACACTGTACGACATGTTGGAGACCTTGGGAATGTTCAAACCGACGCGAATGGTGTCGCAACTTTGAACTTCACCGACAAAGTCATCCAGCTGACCGGTCCTTACTCTATACTTGGGTAAGCTCATATTGGTTTGACGAGCATTAACTGCCTTCTGATTATGGTTGAATAGCCGTGGAGTCGTTGTTCATGCAGTAAGAATCTTGATTTCTCACTCCAGCGCTGTCCGACTCACTAGCTTGAACAGGGCACCGATGACCTTGGTAAAGGGAACACCAATGTTTCTCTCTCAACAGGGAATGCTGGAACGAGGGCGGCGTGTGGCGTCATTGGACTCGCATAGACGTAGATATTTGGGTTCAGCTTCTCGACTATTGCTCGCAAAAACCTCTCGGACTTCCATTGAACAATTATAATCTTATTTGGAATCGGGACGGGGACATACAATACTTCTCCACGTTTTATTTGCACTAGAACCATGATGAGCTTCACTGTACGTCATAGAAGTGCATAATTATACCTGAGAATAGTAGGGCGGCGAAACTGCAACGCAGGTGTAAGGAGAGGCGCAAGTGGTTGGACCGTTGTAGCCGTTGCCTAACATGGCCATAATGAATTCATGGGTCTAATCTTGGAGTCAGCATCTTGACGCACCTCCGCATTGCCCAAACTGAGTCTGTGTAGGTCCAGCAGGAGTTGTAGTAGTTTCAACTGTAGAAGTGGGTACAGGATCGGAGGTGGTGGGTGTCGTCACAGGTGTCGTGCCCGTGGGGCTACCACTAGAACCGGTTCCGATGGTGGTAGTAAGGGAGCCAGACTCGATGTAGACACCACTCCAGTACCAGTCCTCAGGAGGATTACGGTTGACGATGCGAAGGACGCCAACGTGGAAATCAGCAGAGTTGGTAGAAGTTGAGGCGGCTTGATTGGCAACGACCCTGACCAAGGGACTGCTACCTGTTGAGGCCCAGAGACCCACAGTACTCGAGGAGAACTAGAGCGTTGTCAGTGCACGGAGAAAGAACTACAAAGAAATAACATGCGTTGATGTCATATGCAAAATTGAACCAAGTGTCTGCTGTGAATGGAGTACTCCATTTCTCTACACCTCCAATCATCCATACGAGGTTGGTAGGCTTCGACCCAACTCCGTATTTCAACTAGATCACCCAATTTTAGCAGCTCCTATACCTTTGGAAAAATAGACTCACCTCAGTGAAGTGGCTCTCAAAGAAGGCAATTTGATGCTCCAGAGTTGACTAAAAAACGAAATTAGATTTTGAAGAGTGTAAAAATACGAAGAAAGCACGTCAGGGGCATTCGTAGCAGATCTCTTCAGTGAGAAGTGGTAGTATTGTTGGCCTGAACCAAGGTTCGCCGTTGTCTGTGGGATGAGTTCGGCTCTTTCCATCTGAGAATTCCATGTCGCGCCTGAATCTATAGTCATCTTCAAACCATGAGACTCGGAAGAAATGGCTGGGTTCTTGTAAGAGGTATCGAGAGCAAGGTAATGGCTTGTGGCTTGGCTTCCGTGGATGTACTAGTGAGAGGAATACTCCAGGTTAGGCGGTAGGATGTCATATTTGGAAGAATGAACCTGCCCATTGGTAAGGCCCAACTTGATTGGCCCAACTCCCTGTTTTCCGAGGTATTTTCAGTAAATTCAGGCAGAATGGATAATCCCTCGACTGACATTTGTCAAAATCCGCAACAGTGGAGAATTGACTGAAAGAACCGTTCCAGAGGATAGTCCCTGCTTGGACCGCCACTGAAAAAGCAGACAACACAGCCCACTTAAAAGCAATCATTGTGGGAACAGAGGAATCAGGACAAGTTGAATCGCCAAGAGCGTTAGCAAAATGCCTCCTTTATATACTGTTGAAGCATATTCCATCTTGGCTGGGCATTGTTCGGCGTACTCTCGCAAAACAGAGCTGTCGTTGTTGAGGGATAAATGTCGGACAGCGGAAAAATAAAGCAGAAATTAGCGTTGTCCGACCCGCGAATCCAGATTTTAGGCAGTAGCGAGTGGTCACGCGAAGAACGCTGGGTCAAGTGGCCATGTTGAGGTCGTCAAAAATGCCTTGATGTTGTCTATAGTTGTTCCGAAGGGTATCAAATGCGCAAACCATGAGATATACAAAAAACTCCGTACATAAGCAGTTCTTCTGCCTTAGATCGTAAAAAATAAAATAAGCCGCCAAAACTTCTGATTGACCTGCCACCGTGCCGCCTTTCGTGGTTACTCTGTTTTCCAGTACATCCAAGATGTCAACAAGGACCTGTCCTTCCTGGATTGGGCCTCTGCTTCCGCAGTTTCCTCTTCCATTCTTTGTTGGAGTGCTTGCCTTTCTTCTTCAAGAACCTCGTGGAAGATAGCTTGCGCAGCTGAGACATTCTGACTTCGAGAGCGTTTGGGTGCTGTCAAGGACAAATGCGACGTTGAGGTGTTGGCGATCACGAAGTCTGCCTGAGCATGAGTGTCGGGTCGTACACCAGGTTCATGGTCCGATGATGTTCTCGAACGAATTTGTTCCGTAATACCAGGATGAGGTGGTACTTGAAGTGACGATAAGATTGACGCGGATCGGTCTCTGTTACGAGGTGCAACAGTTGACATGCTGGCTCCAGAAAATGAGCGATATTGAGATGGCTTTGGAGAGCTCGGTGGTCTGTCGAGAATTGAAGGCCGTCGGCGGCCAATGGTGGAGCCAACTCCAAGACTACTTTGATCACTGTTACTGACTTTCCGAGGAAGTAGCGAAGACTTGCGAGGCCGCACGGTGTGCTCGACGTCCTTCTCGCCAGCTTGTACGCGTTTAGCTATGGCCAACGGTAAATCGATGTCCTCTGTACCGTCGACTTCTGGTAATGGTAAGGCTACATGAATATTTGGTGATGGTAGTACTGGCGGAGGTTGAGTAAAGGATTCAGATAATGATGCTCGGGAGAGTTCATCTGGCGATGCAACTTCGGCAGCCCCTAACCATGTCCCAAGTCGTCCACCGGATTTGTCAACCGTGATGGAAAGTTTGAGGTCAACCGTCTCGTCGAGATCAAGGATACCAGCAGGATTTCGAGGTAACCAGAGGATATTGGCGAACTCTCGGGTATAGAAAGGATTATCGTAGGGCAAATCGGCTAGCTCCTGGTCATCCCAGGGCACAGGTGGCGGGTGAGCTTCAACAGCTCGGCCACCTTGAGAACTAAATGTTTGAATACGCAGAGCGACAGGCGGGGCGGGGGTTGTTGTAAGTGGTTGATTCCATGGATAGCCCTCTTGCGAGGTTGGTGATTTTGAAGGTCCTTCTCCTGGAGTGTCTTCGACAAAAGTTTTCGTTGGGGACTTGGCTTCCACAGCATCACATGGTTCTTGGTTTGGACCAAAAGGATTTGGCTGGCGACGTTGATTATGATTTGTACGGCCGCCTCGCTGTAAGGTTGCATATGAGAAGTTAATCCAGCGCGGCAACTTGACAGTTAATGGTAAGCGGCTGTGCGGTCGGCCATAATCATGCCGCTCCGGATCGATATTGTCGGCCACAAGCTCCTCAACGTCAGGGATTTGTATTTCAGGATCCTCATCTCGATGAATGCTGCAAATGATTTCTGACTCTGCTCTGTCGTCGAGCTCAAACTGAGCGCGACACATTCGCGTCAACCTATAGTCGTGTTAGCGTGATCTGATTTTCTGTCAAAAAATTGTCACTTACACCAATTTGGTGAAAACTGTGAAGATGATGAGAACAGCTGCCAATGCAAAGTTGACAGTTTTCTTCAATACCACCATGTAGGCTAGGAAAACAGCTTGAGCCAATACGAGACCTAGAGGGGAAGGTTGGCCTGGCAAAGCTTATGGCTGGTAGAAAAAAATCCTACCATCAAGGGTATAGCGAACGATCCGTATGAGCAAGACCTTTCCGTCTCCTTCATAGTTCTTGGCATAGACGTGTATGAGCTTGGAAGAGGAGGTGAGATGTATCTTTAGATAAGAAAATAAACCGACGAACTTGATTTTTAATGACTCCAGATTGGACAAAGAAATACAGTGTTCCAAAGGGCAACACAAAGGGATTAAGTAACGAGAAGAGTAGTAGAACGTGAAGAACAAGACAATGATTAGGAAGCCAGTAGTAGTAGTTGAGTGTGCGAGGTCGTATGCCAGCCGATCGTTTCCGTCTGTGGATTTGTTTCAGGTGATGGAGATCAAGGGAAGCGTCATACTCACGGGGTGACTTGTCGCTTCGTTATAGGGTAGGTTATAAGAGGCAACTAAAGAAAGATTCAGCCGCATATCACGCATATCCAAGAAAACTTACGCCAACTAAAGACTGCATCAGCGTCATCATAAGAGCATACACAACTGAATGACTTACGCAAAGCAATTTCAAAACCTCCGTGCATGGCGGTAGTAAAAATCACTGAAATCGACATCAGCGTTGATGAGAACGAGCGAAATTGTTGTTGACTTACGCCATCCAACATAGAAGGGACCTGCTGTTGGGAATGATTCTGCGATGACATTGATCACGGTATTCTTGTTCAGTAATGAGAAAGATTGTAGGAAAGATTGCATGGCGGCCGTGCCAACGCAAAAGAAAACCACAACGTTGACGATAAGAAATTTATAATAACGGGTCATGATAAGATCGTGAAGCGCAGATAGTGTCGTGATGGTATGTGCTTTCTTAGCAATGAGGAGCAGGATGAGAGGAATGAGAAGAGCGAGGCCAGCGACGAGGAGGGTAGGGATGAGCGACTGGAGAACTTCGCTTTGAAATTCGTGGCGGTCGAGGTAGTTTTTCTAAAAAGATTATTGATGTCAACCCGAGAACTCGCGTGGAGCAAAATACCATACCAGGCTTGGCCAATAGAGAGAAATGTTCTGAATGGAGACTAAACCTACAAGCAGAGACACGGGGAAAAGCCAGAATATTGTAAAACCCCTAAAACGGAACACATCAGTGTTGGGGTCGATGTGGTAAAAATCAAACCTCACCAAACACCAATATTCACGACCCAGTCTTTGACGAACTCGGCCTTGAATGTCGACTTCATAACCCTTATCCAATCAATATCTTGGTATACAGGAGCCATCGTTACCAAACATGCCAAGGGGTTATTTGGATGTACAGCGAGGTATTTGCACGCTCTCCTCGCATCCGCAGGATCCGCAAAAGTCACGAAGGCAGTAGACGTAGGATCATAGTCGTTAACCGCCTTCGCTCTGTTCTCCGTGATGAGTGAAGTAAGGAGATTGAGCTTCGCTGTATAATAATCAATGGAAGGGACGACCTTGCCATTGAAGATATGACTGAGGTTGATAAGTGGCTGGTATGCATCTAGGGTACTCCGGGGTAAAGAAAGCAAAGCATCCCAAATGGTATCTTCTTTATGCTCCACACCTGCTTTCTCCGTATTGACAGGCGGGTAGTCATTATTAACAGGTGAATTGGAATCCTCTGAGTCCTCTGATCGTTGGGGGCGTAGTTTATGAAATGCTTGACGTGATGTTCGAGAGACAGCTTTCTTAGAGCGAGTCGTCAAAGGTCGTTGTGTGCCGAACTCTTCGACAAAAGGGCCGAGCACATTGATGAGTTGCTCAATTCGCTCTTGTTCGTCCATTTCTTCATCCTCATTGGGTAGACCTTGTTCAGGATCGACAGCCTGAGAGCGCCGCTTACGAGCAGCTTCCACAGCTTTCGCGTGACCTGTCTCCAGTGGCTTGTTGGCAGACTTGCGTTCTATGGCAGTTTTGGCCGCTAGTAACGCTTTGTTCGCCAACTTGATGTGTGCAGACTCTAGAAGCACGAGAATCTCCTCTCTTCTCTCAAGCAACGACGCCAGTTCGGTCATTTTACGAGCTATAACAACTCGCTCGATGATCGGCCGTGATATCGCCCGAGAACGACGTTTGACTTCCTGTGCCTCTGCGCCGCCGGCTGTTTCATCTCCGTCATCTTCTTGCGACCCTCGATTGATGAGTATGTTGGGAGGGAGATGCGCTGGTATGCGTTTGACGCGATTGAAGAGGAAGGCGAGGGATTTGTTGATGAAACCAGGTTGGGTTGAGGAGGTGAGACCCATTGCTGGCTTCTCGATCTTCCTGGACATGTAGTATTCGAAATATTCTTGCAGATCTTTATCCGTCCGCAATGCATGTGGCACGTTGGAGACCATAATTGTTCGATACCGAAGGCCTTGAACAGGTGCATCTCGTTCGCGGGATGGGATCTCCTTGAATCCATATTGAGGGTGAGGATGTTGATAGTATGTTGTGTCTTCCTCAACGTTGCCTTCTTTTGCCGACTCCGCCTTGCGAGCTTCCTCTTCTATCTTTGCCGCTCTAAGTTTGAATGCACCATTGCAAACCCAAAGAAGTGTTGCTACCCAAGAAAAGGTTAACCAGAACAACAGGCAGATGTGGATCCAGAGTAACGAAAGGCCTTTCTGTGTCCTAACAAGCGATGATATTGAAGCCCGAGTCATAGACTTGGTGAGAACATCGGAATCAGAGAACTCGACATGAATTGGGAATAGGATTGGAAATGTCGTCAATAGGTGCGCTAGTGCGAACCAGACTGGTCTAAAGTTAGCCCTGAGTTGGGATGCCAGACAGAAGTTACTCACAACATCCTCGCAAAAACCGAATATAAACCGTTGCATCGAGCCCTCGTAAATGCAACAGCCTCTCTTCAGGGAACTTGAGAATTTCTCTGACCCAGGATAACGGCCAACCGGTCGGTGACGGAGGTGAAGGAAATCTATAATTGCATTATCGCCATTGAGACTCCCAATTGTCAACATGTTGCAGAGCAGCGTTACACACCTCGCCCATGACCTGCCATGATACAGGCTAGAAATAAAAGTAAGGCTTGCTGAGTGATGGTGAAAGAGGGGAACAACATACTAGCCAAACTCCCAAGTTTCCTTGCTCCATAGTCCCGAAGGGGGGTTACACAACCCTCTCCCTCTGCGCCTCCTCTTCATAAGTTCTTGTCCCCCTACGCATATTAATGCAATTCCAAAACCAATAACCGTCTGATTTATGAGCCCGCTACATAGGAGTTTGTGTTAGCTCAAGGGCGATACGACTTTATTTGCTTGGTGGGATGTAGAGATGGTGGAATATACTGACCTATAGTTCTTGGAAAAGGGTCTTGTCTGGATATCGCCCATTCGTAGCCAGATATAATGTCTGGGATGGTTAACAAGATGGAGACATAAAGAGACTTGCAGATGTGGTGCCAGGAACCGAAATGGCAGAAAGTCCCACACGTGATAGTCTGGACTTTCCATTATTGTGATCTCAACGCTCTGAATATAGCATTACGGACTTGCTACATGGCGAATATTGATTAGAGAAATAGAACCAAGGCTCGAATGAAGTACGAAAGGGAGATATCCGTTGGCAAAGAATGTGGGATTGCAACTCTAATTCTACGAACATTACTTGGTCCTCATAATGCGAAGAGTGTTCGGCTTGTATACATAGTTCTCGGCGTAGTTTTTGGGGGGAATCCTCTTAACAGTGGATTGTTGGCTGAAACAACGGTGTAAGAAACAACGGAAGATCGGGAGCGTGGGGTAGAGAAACGTACACATAATAATCCCAACCTCATAAGTCAATGAGCATAGCAATAAGAGATAATAAGTAAAGATATCATACCTTGTTTCTCCGCAAAGTGGATAGCGTCGTCCTTGGACCGGAAGGAAATACGTGTTCCTTGCATATAATCCGCTCTAATAAACGCGCCTGACCTTAGATGGTTCTCAGGTTATGGACAATCAAGCAACCTACGAGCTTGCCCAACCCATTAAAGGGTTTTCCCAGCGACCAGATCCTTCCAGAATGTCCCAGTCAATGCGCCAGCGTTCCGACTTACCGGAACCAGATTGCATGGTGTTTCGAGTGGGTTGGTAAATGCGTACAGCCCGATGACGAAGTTCAGCTAAATAAACAAGCATTAAATCTGGTTTTAATGGAGAAGCAAGATGTCCAAACGCACTTGGTGCACCGCTGATCACATCTGCGACCATAACATCACGAACAGGCTGAACAGTCAAGTCGCCAGTCGGTTCTCCTTTCTTCTCGAGCTCCTTCGCAACAGAGGCAGGTGTTTCGGTCGATGCATTACGGGTGAATTGAGATAAAGAAGTAAGCCGTGCCGTCCTCAAGATGGACGTAGATTGCTGAGCAACCCTTAACAGCGACATATTGGTGAGGTTGATGTGGCACCCGGCTGCTCGTCGCTCTCGGAAGTGAGAGGAATGTGTTTGAGCTTGTTTGCTCTGGACAGTTCAGGACGTTCGGGCCGCCGGTATTCGGTGCTAAGATTCCCATAATTATCACATCGATGCTCTTGCGCACATCTTTCACCCTTCCTTTGGTGGCTTTCACGATTGCAGGGATTATATCCTGTGGCACCAGCTCATAAAGCCTTTGGGGCGCAGTTACCAGGGAGGACAAGCGTGCTTGGGACTGTATAATTGTTTGAAGGAATGGTCAACCATGCAACCCCGTCCGTACCGTCGATTGCCACCATATCCTCTGCCACTGTTGTCAATGTAGGAAATGAACACGGGTCTTTTTCCTTCTCGGAACTGGAGGGGAAAAACTCTGTAGAGCAGGTTCGTTATACCTTTCCGAAAAGCTTATAATTATGAAATACAGTTGCTTTGCGCCTACTTCAGTTAGAATGGTTGAAAGAGCAACTCGTGAGGGAAAATCGGATAAAAGAAGGTGCTGAGAATCTTTTGAATATGAACCTGACTGTGCGTATGGTCGCTGGCTATATCAGATGATTACTCAATCTCAGGGCCAGGTGCCACAACGAGCCCAAGTCGTGTCGGAATTGGATATGGCCAAGGAGAAGATTGACGCAATTTCGAAGCGGATTGATATTGGTTGGTACCCAACCTTTCCGGCCATAGCGTCATTTTTCTGAGCTCTTTACAGCTTCTTCGAAATCCAAGCCACCCAAACGCAAAGTTAAACCAACTCACAGTGGCTCAACATCTAGCATGAAGACGACAGAAGATATCAGTCCGTGTCCTACACCTTAGAAATGCACTCAATATTTGACAAGTTTACTACATAGGTGGCGAAGACTTTCGAAAAGCTCTGCAAACTGGGGTATCATGTATCAAGGATCTTGAAGACCTCGCCCGCTCAGATGCGTCTCAGTCCGCTGGAACTGCGTCCAGATCACCCACCGGCTTTCAAACTGCAGCAGTCGTGGAAACCAACACCAAACGTGTAGAGCTTATGGGGAAGCTCATTCAAGTTCTCCAAAAGCATTTGCGGGTGAAATACGAGCTCATTTTTGAGGATATACTCCAAGCGTAAGCCACGCTGTCTCGCTTATGGTATACGCTTGATGCTGATGCGTGCCAGTGTTCTCCCGTGCTTCGCAGATCGATGCACAAAACAATGTCGGGCCGCTGCTTACAGAGCAATAAGACATTCTCTGGTGGATGCAGATTCGGTTGCCGTTCTGGGAAACTCTGTGGATTGGTACATTGTCAAGTAAGGCCTCTACCCATGTTCGAGGAACAGCACTAAAGTCTAATAGATCACTTATTCGTGACAATAAGCATGCTGTGGAGAAGGAGCAAGTTATCAAACTCATTCGGACCATTGTCGATGTTGGCACTGTAAGGAAACCAGCCGATGGATCCAAGTCAGGTCCCCGGTCAATACCACTCTCTGAAACCGTAATACGGGCTCTTATGGCTGTAGCAGAGCATGCAGAAGACCCATTTCGGCTGATATGCATCCAGACACTTACCGAAATCAGTGAGAGCCCTTGTTCTGACCAAGTTATGATTTCTGGCTGAAAAGTTATATTTCAGTGATCATCGACATCGACCTCGCCTTCCGAACGGGCACACTCCGTTTCCTATTACACGTCTTGGGAGAAGGTCCCTTGGAGTTATCCCCTCTTCTCGCATCTGTCTTCCTCAAAATTGTCGATAACCCGGAAAGTCGGAAGTATCTTAGAGTAGGTACTGACCTTGAGGTAAGCCTCTTCAAGCTCCTCCTTCGTTGAAACTTAAGCCCACAGAAAGCCGTTCCCAGATTTCACTCATCGCCCTCACAGACGCGTATGGCAAAGGGCCTGACCACGCCGAAAGGATGAGGGGTTGTGCGAGGGTCGTACAATTTATGCTACGCACCTGGAGTGGTAAGCTTTCAATCTCTACTTAGACAATTTTTTGCGTTAAAGCTTCCACTTGCAATATAGGCCTTATGTATTTCTGTATGGACGATTTACGGGCAATCCGCTCACTGGTCAACGTTTTGACGATACCTTCTCTGGAAACTCGGGTGGGTTCCTCCGACTTTGCATGTAGATGTTCTCAACTGTACTTTCTAGGAAATCGTTCTCGACATGTTCTTTGATTTATTAAATATTAAACCGCCAGCATGGTACAAAACGTTCATAGACGGACGCCGACTCACGAGTATGGCCCAGTTCATTACCTCTTCCTCGCTAACACGGTCTCAATAGTGTACCGCAAATCCAGAGACGCACCTGAAAATCAAGCCGCACGCGATCCCGCTACCTATCGACCTATGCCTTCATTTAAGCTGACCGACCATTACTTAGCTCTCCTTGTTGCAATTTTCACTAATGCTGGCATTTGTGAAGCACTCACATCGATGCTTGAAGAAACAACAACTGGAACAAATCTGTCTAGAAAAGCCACCCTTTTGATGGCAGAAATCCTTTCCATGGCAAATAGAGTATTACCTCTGACATTGGCCGCTCGGATACAAGCAATTCCTGATGTCTTTTGTATGGCCACAAATTATGAAAACGGAGAGAGTAGAATCATTGGTTCGTCGGCATTGTCGGCCATTGATAGTTTCAACCGGAATCGAACAAGGCTGGAACCCAGCGGTTCTGGGAAAAATGCTCGGGCGCGGTATGTTTTTTAAGAATCGAGGGTCATTTATCTAATGCAAATTCACTTTCAGAGCTGATTCAGTTGACGATGCAGTGCGTCGAGGTCAACGACAAGTGGAGCAAGTCAAGCTCAAAATGAGCATGCAAATGGACGACAGGGTCTTCCATGCATCGATGCTAGAGACACAAGTCATTGCCACAAAAGATCATACCAAATGGAACTTCGAAACCTTGCAAGCTTTGATTGAAGGTCCTCTTCTCAACTCCAAGCGACTAGATGAAGCTATTCGAATATCGAGATTTGTCAGGAGATTGATGACTTTCTTCCATCCTTTCAGTCATCGATTTGCAGATTTAAAGAGAACAAGAGTAAGTTTTGTATTGTTACGAATTGCTGTCAATGTCTGATCTGCCATTTGCTCAGGCAAACACTCGATGGGTTCGGCTGGGCTGCTCGCTGCTGAATACCCTAATGTCAAGCCCGGATGGCGTCAAATATCTAGCGACGGAAGACCAATTCCTACCGCAGATCGTGAAGAGTTTTGCACAACTCGATCCAGTACAATTTTCACATGCATACCAGTTCATATACTCATTTCCGCTTCCTCCAGTTCAATGGCGTGCCGGACTCTGATCCTATATTCTCCAAACGACGCGTTCAGGATACCCTTACGTATGGCTATCTGGAGATGCTCGGTATTTTGAGTAAATACAAAGATGGAGTCGAGTGAGGAAGATAGCGGGCTATACCACTATCATGCTGATATCACATTTCTCTTCACAGACTTCTAGAGAAGTTCAAAGTTTTTACTGCGTTTTATCATCTCAGCGAACTTCGCAGTCGAGAAGATCTCATCAAAGGCATCGTGGAGAACCTGGACTATAGCATGTACGTCATCGCCTCAACTCAAGATAGAAGGGCTCAAGAATAGGACAGTGATGGTCATCCAAGAATTGTCCTCTCCAAAGCATTGACGTCAAGCTATAAAGTATGTTGACTTGTTCTGTGAATTACTTTGAAGCTTTCTTAAGTCGCATTGCAGCATATTCGACTATATGCAACTAATCACCTTGGTACTCTCATCCGTGGCTCAACCAAAGCCAACGCATGGACCCTGCGATTACTTCTTACTCAACTCTATGATCCTGCGCCTGAGGTTTGCGAAATGGCTGTTGAGTTTCTGGAAGAAGCATGCGAGTCGAAAGAGATTCTCCAGCTAGCCGTGGAGATGCATCCTACCATGGATCATTTGGGCGAGATTGGGCAAGGCCTATTGCTCAAGTATGACGTCTCTATACGTAGCTTCTTCAACTCATTGACTTCTACACAGATTCATGTCAACACCAGTCGGATTCCGCTTTCTCTACGATGCTGGGTACATTCATAGAGAGATGGAAGCGTGGTTCAACGTAGGTTGTAGTGCCTAAGATCACCTATTAATAAGCTGATATTTGGCAAAGGGTAGAAATATCGACTATGTAGTTGAGGTGGAAGTTTTCCTCTCGAAAGTTTTCCATTTTGGTCACGATCAGGAAGAAGAGGATGAATTAGTGTGAGACACTGCCTAAGCCCTTCTGGTTTGTATTGACTATCTATCTACAGTGACTTCGATGGCACTGTACCTTCCCATTTCTATGGGGAGATGGCGAAAACGGAGCTAGGGTGCCAAGTTCTCCAAGAGAAAGGGCACTTTACGGAGTTCGCCGAATTCATTCGTCAACATAACCATGAATCAGAAGATATCGACCTCATCTTAAAGCTTAAGAGCATTCTTTGGGCAGTTGTACGTGAAATCGGCTGTTTTTCATGAAGCTAAGGTAATGATGAAAACCATTAGGGGCACATCGGTTCCACTGAAGGGGGTCTACATTTCTTGGAAGAGGAAGAGATCATCCCGGTCATCCTGGAGATTGCTGAAGAGTCGCCCATTCCAGCCCTTCGAGGGTAGGTGGTCCCTTATGTTCCGGAAGAGCGCTATCTAACAGTACCCAGGACCTGTTTTTTTATCCTTGGTTTGATATCTTCGACATCACAAGGAGCAGAGATTCTTGATGACTATGACTGGGAGGCCACGCTGTCGCCTCTTGGCATGCCCGTTGGAATATGTATTCCAGCAGACATCGATAAGTTCATTTCGGTAGGTTCAGGTGTTTGAAGATTAGAAAGTATACTAACCTGTTTAATCCAGCTGCCACCATGGGAGCCCATCGCTCCACAACTTGAGCAGAAGCGTGAAACTATCCTCATTCCTCCTACCGCTGAACATGAGATTGAGGCCATCACTGCAATTCAAAACCTGGCCAACGCCGTCATAGCCAACGCAGCGTCTCGATCGCTTGCAAGGTACAAGTTTCCGGCCCATGCGGTTACAATGCGTCACTTACACATCTTCGATATCCAGGCTAAAATCTCGCCCAGAAACCCGGGGCATGTTTTCTTCACCAGAAATGTTATATCGGTCACTCCACCTTATCTCAACTCAACGGTACCGACTTCCAGTTCGGCGGTATATTTTGGAACTTTTCACCCAAGAGATGGATCAAGATCTTGTTACTGCTCTGAACTCCGCTGCTAAACGACTCAAACCGTCGCCGTCTTACAAGCTACCGAAAACTGACACGATCAGGATGAGTGTCTTTGGTGGGAAATCGAGAATACCAGAAAGCGACTTGTCGGATGAAGACGATGAAGTTCGAGATACACCACCAGCCCGTGTGAAACCCCCAGAAGAGCAACCCAAGCTCACGCTTCAGCCGCTGCAAAGGATTGAGGGATTTGCTGCTTGAACAATCTACTGTATCATATTTATGTTGCCTTTTCGAACAATCCCCGAATCGTTATCGGACTCTCTACGCTTTCTTTTGTGCATTTGTGCCATTACGCAAAATACTCCACTGTCTCTCTGTATTTTCTGCCACTTTTGTAGCACGTAGTCTTGTATTTTAGCCTGTACTGCACCGCAGTGTTTATCTTCTGGATAACTTGGAAGCCGTGCGACTCGTATCGGCAATCTCCGTAACTGTAGTAATAAGGTTTAAGCCACCTTTGCACTCATCCACGATCAATAATCTCCGGCCAACGGGCTCGACAACTCCAAGACTTCAAGATGGGTAAGTGCTACTAGGAACTGACGACGGCAATGCTTATTCTATGTGTATATAGTTCGCTACGCTTCCGCCGCCCTCGCAACCAATCCCGAACGAAGTGAGGTTATTCAAACCGTCCGTGGAACTTGACTAAAGTGGTGTTGGTCTTTTGCAGCCGCCCGTGCTCGCGGAGAATACCTGCGGACACATTTTAAGAACATGCGTGAAGTTGCTGCTGCTCTGTCAGGTTCGTGCGGCTGTGATAGAAGCTGGGCTACTTGCTAATGTTCATTTGCCTAGGCATGAAGTTGGCAAAAGCTTATGCATACCTCGGCGATGTGAAGGACCACAACCGGGTGATCCCTTTCAGGCGCTTTGCAGGTGGTGTTGGTCGGGCTAGCCAAGCAAAGGAGTTCAAAGCCACTCAAGGTATGTAGACAGACCATCTCAGATTTATTCGCACTTTTATTGCATGTAATAGGTCGTTGGCCCGAAAAATCGATCAAATTCATCGGTCGCTTGCTGAAGAACGCTGAATCCAATGCCGATGCCAAAAGCATTGATGTTGAAGAGCTCTACATCAGGAACATTGTGGTTGAGCAGGCTCCTGTACGTCGTACTGCTCACAATATTTCGTTATTCTAACTTCCTACCCTGCAGAAAACACGCCGTCGTACATACCGCGCCCATGGTCGTATCAATCCTTACCAAGGACACCCATGCCACGTCGAAGTCATTCTTAGCGCAACAGACGAAGAAGTAGAAAAGGCTACCGACAAGTCCGCCTCGCTGTCTCTAACTGGCCTTAACAGACGACAAGTCGCCAGGAGACGAATTGAGGCTGCCCGAGCATAGATCCAGATTGAGCAGGGAGGATAAAATGGACGACGCTTCAACAAGTTGATGTATGCATCTTATGTACTTGTTCTTCACTTCTTTACTACCACCCACGCGTTATCCCATTCATGCTATGAACTCCGTCACGGATCGAGGCCTACTTTGGCTCTGCAGTCAAGCCACTTATGCAAAAGCATCATAACATTTTGACAAAAAGGAAAATACAGGATAGTAGACATAGTGTGACATAGAAGGAGAGTGTAGGTGGAGAGTCGGGAATTACATCAAGATTCGCCATGCGATATGAAAGGTAAATGAGTGTGTTATGATAAATTAACTATAAGTTATGAGAAAATAGAGTTCCTAGTTGCGAGCCTTCTTCAGGTTCCCAAGCAGGGACAATAATCGCTTTGCGATCTTTTTCTGGTCCGAAGGAGCCTGCACCAAGAAGTCGAGCTGAGATATGTTCCCCTTCAAGGGGTCGGTCGGCTTTGAAGTGATGTAATGCCAAGGGTTGGAGATAAAATCCAGTTCTTTATGACGATGCTCGAGTTTCACGCTGCGAAGTGGCAAGTCAGATGCGATAGGCGTTTCTGAACCTTAAATAGTACGAACCTTGAATCATAAAGCCTATCATAAATTGCTTGTTTCTCTCGAGATGTGGAATATATGAATGACCTGATGCGATCTTCAAGCCAGGAAGCAAGAGGGCCATTCCGCTCGAAATTGTATTTGATAAGTGCTTTGTTGAGGTCTGCAATAATATTGGCGTCGCGATGGGATGTAACAAAATGTTGTTGACGTACATCTGATGGCTTGTTGATTCACTCTACACTGGTCAAAGGGAATGAACCTGCTCGTGAGGTTGAGGCTGGATGATTGGTCTGAAAAAGGCATGTATCTAGACTCTCGCTCATAGTGATTTTTCGCTAGGCAGATATCGTGAAGTAAAGGCCCTGCAAGAGAAGAATTAGCGTTTTTGTCCCCAGTAGGAGTGCAGTATCAAACGAACCTGTCGAAGGGATTGTGGGTGAAAGATTGTTGAACGTTCGTTTAAACAGAGTGTTGTTTCTGTCCTCAAAGAAGTCCGAAAGCTTTTTGTAGTCTAATTTGATAGACTCGGGGACAGCCTGAACAAAACTCAGCTGAAATTCAGCAAGATAGAGTAAGTAGGAACTTACAATAATCGACTCTTTCATTCTTCTGATTGATGAATAACTGAGGGATGCGTAGATGTTGTGAGCAATCGCGTAATCATGATGAGCCATGCATCGCTTAGTAAAGGAACGTCAGTAAAAAGTACTTGATGAAATAAAAAGAGTTACCAGTGCAACTTCAGTCCAGAAGCCGAGAATATGCACTCGTTTATGGAGCTCTTCGTTATCGACAACCGAAGACATCACCCAAAAAGTTAACTGTTCGCCGAATAATGAGATTGCGGACAGATCTCGAACACCAGGAACCTGGTCTTGGTATTTTGCATAGTTCCTGGCGTTGTCGCCTTCCTCATACCAGAATTTCACGACCTTAGTCGGATCCAGCTTGCGATATAGCTCGGACATCTTCAACGTTAGGTGTCTAGCCAACTCTTCCCTGCCCTCCTTCGTATCCAACTTTTCCAGGCCTTCCAACGACGAAGTTGGGAATGATTTAGGAAAGGCGAAATGCGTAGGTTCCAGAGGTGGCAAACGCAACGACTCTATGGAAGCAATGTTGCAAAGTTGCTTCTCAAAGAGATCTTGCTCTGAACAATGTTCAAGACCTTCGATCCGTTCCAGAATGTGATGCACAACGCCGCGAGGAACATCCTTATCATTGACTTGATGAACAAATGCTCGTATATCATCGAGAATGGTATTGTCAGTGTCGATTTTCCAATGCTGGTCAAGCCATGTGTAAATAACCGCAAGGACGCGAGTATGGATGTTGAACAACTTGACGGCCCACTTCGAAGCGTCCTTGTGATTGGTTATATCCACTGAGGGAGGTGGTTTCGCGTCAAACCGCTGCTTGAGCTCGTTGAAGAATTCGGCAGGGGTGGTAAAGTGTCGAAAGCTGGCGAGGATCGATTGAGACAAAGTAGGGTTTTGAACCCCTTCTCGCGACGTCAAAATGCGAATGAGGGCTGGCAGAGTAGCAGCTCTGATTTTGTTATTCTTGTCGATCTCGAATCCTTCTGCACCTTCTTCGAGGGTGATATTATCACAAGGGAAAGAGGAGTCGCCAAAGTAAACGGCGGTCCAGCGTTGATTATATATCTCTTCGGAGCGTGGGCCATCCAATGTCGTCTCCAGCGGCGCTGGACGCGAGAAGGGATGTCGGAAGGATGGCGATATCGGAGGTGTCTTTTGGCTTGAGTTAGAGGAGTCCGATTTGTTCTTTGGCCACTTGAAAGACTTGTCTTTCGGACTCGGAGTGGACTGCTTTGTGCGAAGAGAAGTTGCGGAGTTCTTGCGTGTATGGGAGGACAAGGTGCTTTGACCCGGTGTGGCAGGACGAGGCGGAGCTTTCGGAGGTGATGCAGGGAGACTAGGGATATAAGAGGATGATATGGTGGTCATAAGTGGGAGAGGCGGGAGAGGTTTGTGCTTGGGAGATTTTTCGAGTCCAATGCGATGAAGACAGCTAAGGCTGCCGTGTACCATTACCGCATGTTCGTATGCATCTCGCATCTCGGACATTTTATTGGTTCTGATCCGCTCAATTCGACTGACCTTCTCCACCACATTCCGAAATATATCAAGCAGGAGTCGAACGATGGATTTAGCAAAGATGAATTTCTCCGAAGTTCGATTAATTTGAGAGTTGTTCTCGATATTAGTTGAGACAGTTAAGACGAGGTTAGCGAAGATGTCGCCCAAAGCGCGAAAAGCGTCGGAGTCTTTATCCACGAAATAAGCGCGATTAAGAGCATTGATGATTCTGGGAAGAGATGGAAATTCATCGTCCAGAGACATCTCTTGATTAAGGTCAAAGTAGCCAGAGCCCGACGGTTGTACGTCTTCGCTGTCTGCGCTTTCAGTGGTCTGGTCTCCTGCAAGTTGGCGTTTGCGAGTGGCTTTCTGCGGTGTGCTTGTTGTACATAAACGGGAGATGGATTTAGAAGGGGAAGTCACTGTATTTTGAGAAGCTTTCGAAGACTTTAGCTCAATGCGATTTGCCAATCGCAAGGGTGTTGCAGTAATTGAGGAGGGAGACATGGCGCCGAAAGAGCAGTGGTGTTTTGAGAGGAGGCCATGATATATGTGGCTCTTTGCCAAGGAGCAGCGCTTTGTGTAGATACACAACCAATGTACGCGGGGGTGCCACTGGAATGACAAGACCATAATTTGTTCGCAGGTTCCATTTATGGCAGGAGCTGCATCCCCTGGACCAGGGCCCTGGTACTTGGTTCGTCCGAAACCGGGTCTACCTCAAAGCATCAGAGAAATGTTCGGGCCCAAATGCATTGCATACATGTATAGAACTCCAAGAGAGTGTTTGCAGATTTTTTCGAAATTGTCTGGTGGACGATAAGTTGATAACGATATGGAAATGTCGTTTTGTTGGCAATTGTTACACTAGTACTGTTAGTTTCCTGTCTGTAAATCCATAAATACATCGACATATGGGTCATACCGAAGGGGTAGTTAGCACTCCTAGTCCTTCAGCGGGATTGCTAATGGAGATTTGTAGCCGTTAAGTCTTCAACGAGTCAGATACCAAGGTAACGGTGCATTAGCAATACTATTGGTTCTGCATTGCAAACGATTGAAAAGTAAAATCTTGCGTAGTTCGGGACTGCATGGTCTCAAGATATTAAAATTCGCTGTAAAAGTGCACAGAATAAGGGGCGAATGTCAAAGTTTTCGCCAAGTTGCGCGATGCCGAGAGGGGAAGCGAGCACGTGGGCCTATAAGCACGGGACATTTGTCGGATTGTCAATGCCAGGAGGCTTTAAGTTTCCCGTCTTTTGAATCCAACTCTGCCCGCAACCCAATTCCGCCGTACAACGAGCGTCGTCCTCACCGTTCGAAACGACGTACTCAGCTTAGATGGCGAGCACTAGCAGGTCAGTCAAATTTTCAGAATGATATCTAAATACTCTCTAACTGGCTTTATCTGGCTGTCTCAAGATTGAATGATCCAGAGCGCAACATCAAAGTAACTTGTAAGCATTCGACATTCTTCGAGTCTAGACATATTTTACTGACTAAATTGATATTCTGAAACAGTGCATGGGTCCACTGGCCTGGCCAAGCGAGAACTGCTCAGTCTTCCTGATCCATTTGCAGTCCTCACAGTCGATGGAGAGCAAACGAGCACCACTGCCATCGTCAGGCGAACATTGAGTCCGACTTGGAATGAAACTTTTGAGATGTGAGTTGTTTCTGTCATGAGAGCTGGTCATGTTCATTAAATGTGACTACAGTAAAGTACGGCAATCATCCATGATCGCCATCCAAATTTTCGACCACAAAAAGTTCAGAAAACGAGATCAAGGTGTGCTACCGTTGAGAACTTTAGCGTTTCTCTCGTATTAAGGTTCGATACCCCAGGTTTCCTTGGTGTTTTCAATATTCCTGCGACTGAAGCTATCTCAATCGCGAGTAGTCCTCAAGGTGCGGTGAACAGTCATCACTATAATAACCTGACTAAACCTCCGACAGGCGTGATTACGAGGGACCTTACTATGTCTAGCAATAATCTACCAGTCTATGGCAAGATATCGTTCACCTTCTCCCTCCTACCAGATTCTCTCCAGGTCTCTCCTGGAACCATGATACCTTCTTCCTCAACCCACATCAGCATGCCGGTGCCAACACCCGCGAACCCTGTTCGGATGTCCAACCCGCTGCCCCACACCTTGACTGACGATGACCATCAACGCCGACTACAGAATCACCTATCCCAGCCTTCTCTAAGGCCCTCGCCCAACCCTCTTGCTTCGATGCAATCCTTATCTGTAGGCCCACCCCAGGCTACTCGACCACAGTCATCAGGAACGATCCCTGGCGCTACTCCTGCTCCTCAGCGTCTTTTGGACGATGACCAAGGGAACCCACTCCCCGCTGGCTGGGAACGCCGAGTGGACCCTCAAGGTCGCTGGTACTATGTTGACCACAATTCCAGAGCAACCACATGGCACCGACCGACCCACTCTACTCAGCCCATCCAGAGACCTGCATCAGCTTCTCAGTTACCTTCTACACAACCACCTTCCAGGAACTCTAGCGCCACTGCCTCCAGTGTCATCCAACCTCAGTCACAGCCCCAAGAGCAACCGCAGGTACAGCCAACCCCTGCCTCACAAACTAGTTCCCCCTCGTCACAGAGCCCGTACGCAGATATTCCTCTCCCTTTGGGATGGGAAGAGCGGCGAACGGCTGAAGGGAGGCCTTACTTCGTTGATCATCATACTCGGACCACAACATGGACGGATCCCCGCCGTGCCACGCAACCACCACCCTCAGCAGCTGTTCGGCCTGCAACCAACCCTAATCTCGGGCCACTCCCGTCTGGATGGGAAATGCGCTTGACATCGACTGGGCGCGTTTACTTTGTGGACCATAATACACGGACGACCGCATGGGACGACCCTAGACTTCCACCCAATCTCGATGACAATGCTCCGCAATACAAACGCGATTATAGGCGGAAGGTAGTTTATTTCAGAAGTCAACCGAAAATGCGTGTTCTTCCTGGGAAATGTGAGGTCAAGATTAGACGTACACGAGTGTTGGAGGACAGTTATGGAGCAGTTATGGCTCTATCTGGAGAGGACTTGAAGCGAAGATTGATGATCAACTTCGAAGGCGAAGATGGACTGGACTATGGTGGTGTTTCTAGGTATACTTCTTTGGTGACTTTCGTCTCTACAGATGCACTGACGTTTTGTTCTCAGGGAATGGTTCTTCTTACTCTCACATGAAATCTTCAACCCAAGTTATGGATTGTTTGAATATTCGGCCCACGACAACTATACCCTGCAAATCAATCCTAATTCGGGAATCAATCCAGACCACTTGAGTTACTTCAAGTTCATTGGTCGAACACTTGGCTTGGCTATCTTCCATCGACGATTCCTCGATGCCTATTTCGTCCCCAGTTTCTACAAGATGATTCTTGGAAAGCATATGATGTTAGAGGATCTGCAGTCCGTCGACGCCGATCTCCATCGTTCACTCAATTGGATGTTGTGCGTATATCTATAATTCAGTTCTCTCTGGTTACTTGCTAATGTGATCTCTAATAGGGAAAACGACATCACCGACGTGCTTGATGAAACCTTTACGACCACTGAAGACCGATTTGGAGAGTTGGTCACTATCGAGCTCAAGCCTGGAGGAGAGGACATCCCAGTGACAGAAGAGAACAAGAAGGACTACGTTGACGCCATTGTCTCTTACCGCATTTCAAGGCGTGTTAAGGAGCAATTTGACGCATTTATGGAGGGTCTCTTGGAATTAATCCCTCGAGATCTTGTAAACGTCTTTGACGAGCGCGAACTTGAGCTCCTGATTGGAGGCATGTCCGAAATCGATATGTAAGACTACTTATTTTTCTTATCTCACGGCCATTGACTAAACACCGCCTACAGGGACGACTGGACCAAGTTTACAGACTATCGTGGCTACGAGAAGACAGACCAAGTCATCCAGTGGTTCTGGCAATGCATTCGGGCATGGCCGGCCGAGCGAAAGTCGAGGCTGCTGCAGTTCACAACAGGGACATCGCGTGTACCGGTCAATGGATTTAAGGACTTGCAAGGATCCGACGGGCCCAGACGTTTCACCATCGAAAAATCTGGCGACCCTTTGGGATTACCGAGGAGTCATACGTGCTTCAATCGATTGGATTTACCTCCATACACTGATTATGAGAGCCTGGAGCAGAAACTGCTGTTTGCTATTGAGTATGTACTTTCCTTTGCCTCGATCGTTCTTTTGGACTAACGTCGCCGCAGAGAAACAGAAGGCTTTGGCCAGGAATAAATTCTCTTCTTTTGTTCATCTTTACGCACTCAATATCCGCCGTTCTCTCAGATTATTTTTTCTCGACATATCACTCGTCTAGGCTCTATGTGGCTCCCATACTGATCTACTTACACCTATGCGCCTTTTTTTTTCAATGCCTATGTGCTATAATTTTACCTGCGTTGTAACCTCGTTGTTCTATATCCACTGGATCCACATGGAGCGCTGCCATTCTTTTACTCTCATTCTTGTATTCGAGATCGGTACCAAATCCAACTCGCACTTATATCTCAGTTCAAGGTTGCCAATTCCGCTCCAACTGTTCACAGCTGTCACCGGCTTAATTCAATAAGCGTCACGAAGCACGAATCCAGCGATGACATGTCAGTCAGAAGTACTTTATGGTCTGAGTGATCTTCCGCAGTGAAAGTTTCATCAAATACGAATGGTGTTCCCGAGTGCCTGCGTCACCCTCAGCGTGGAGGGAAAAGACTTTTGTCTGATTCATCAGACTCGTAAACTAGTCTAAAGTGGGCAAATAGGTTGGTAACCGGTGATCAACTGGTCCAGTTCATGCGTAGATATCAAATATATGTGGTACACTGACGTTCCCAACTGTAAGGATTTGTACATAACTTTGTCGACATCTTCGATCTTGAATGGTACGGGAAAGCGTCAGTGTGAATGCAGCCTTTAACGCCTCCAGACGTTGGGGAGAGTGGATCTTTTGACCAGTTGTCTTATGTAAAGTAGAGATTAGTGATTGCGGACTTAATATGCTGGGCTGTTTCCTCAGCCTCAAGTTCTTGCCCACTGGATTTTGATTTTTTTTTTGCGTCCAGAGACTGGACACGCCGCGTATTAATTAGGGGCATATATAAATATCACGTGGCTCGGAGAGCAAGCTATTTTCTAAACTTTGCCAAACAACACGGTCACACGCGATTTCAATGGTCAGAGACTCGAAGTTATTCTTGAGATATTCGTATTCTCAGAAACTTATCAGGGCTAATCAAGACGATGACCGCCAATCTACCAGGAGAGCAGGCTGACGAACAAGCGTTCCTTGATTCTGTTGAAGGAGAAATCTCTTTCTTTCGCTCCATCATGCGGGCGAGACCTGTTGGGATGCATCGCCATTTCCACATCATTGCAATACGAAGTGCCATTCAGAAAGACACAGGCAGATGGGTGCATATAGAGGCCATATGGGACAAGCTGAAGAGCTGTTACAACATGGATATACTGGAGTCCATCGTAAGTAAAATATCTGCCTTGCAACAAACCTCCGAAATGAATCAACAGGTAGGACTTTGAAGCTGAAGGATATGGATCTTCAAAATCCGACGATACCCCCGTGTCTATAGGCTCACCATCACCTTCAGAAAATCTCTCTATTCATCCATTCTTCCGTGAAGAATTCGCTCTGCCTTATGAGGATTTTGAAGCTCTGATAGCACCTCGGCGGCTTCGTGCAACAGCATCCCTTCCCTCTTCTCCAGCGCCAAGTTCTCCTTCTCCCTCAGTCAAACCTGCGTCTAATCGATCTAGCGTGGCTGCCGGAAGTACTGGTGGTCGTAGCGCTTCAGGAGGCCCTAGTAAACGCGGCCCTCAGCGTGGAAAGCGGAAGGCTAACGCCAAGAGCAAACTGAACCTTGCTGGTTTGGTAGGAGGAGATAGTGACAGCAGTGCTTTAACACAAGAGAGTGGTGATGAAGGTGCCGCCGCCGCCGCCGAGACACCTAAGGAGAGCGTGATGACAGGAACGGATGCAGGCACAGAATACGGTGAAGATGAAGATATTGAGATGAGGGATGCATCATCAAGTGAGTGGGAAAATAAATGGCGCTTGCTACCAAACTCATAGTAATATCAGCTCGAGAAGCGTCGCCTCGGCCAACGAAAGGTAAAGGTTCAAAAGCAAGTGGTGGAGGCCGTAAAACAGCGGCTCGTTCGAAAGCGGGTGGGACGTCGAAAAGCAAGAAGAGGAGGCGATAGCCATGTCGCTCATGTATCTGGCAGTTGCTCCGATCGTTCTAGAGTTCAAAGCCTTCCATTGACTTTCGAGTGGGTTTATATGACTTGGTTTTATGATTGATTATTATGCGACACGAAAAATGTTTACAGGCATTGCTTATCTACGCGACTTTCTGGACTAGTTCTTAGGCATGGATGCAACGATTGCCTTAACTTCTGCCTCGAAATCTCCTTTTGGGAGACCCAACAACTCATCAATGACAAGTGCTTTGTGGTTGGCCAATTCTTTGCCAAACATTCCCACCTGCATCAACTCATACGCAGCCCATGGATTACCTGCTGCGAATGATGCCGACGCCTTCTTCTCTATGACAGCGGAGTCTACCTCCTCAATTGGCCAGTCTTCGTCTGTCGCTTTTTGGACCGCTGCGATCAGCTGGTTGGTGCTGACGGTGTACGAAGATATGTACGTGTACTTGTCCGCGGTAGCAGCAAGCTTCTTGTCGTCTCCCAAAAGATTGGCGATAGCTTTTCCGATGATTCTGATGCTGGTGACGGTGAACGGCACATCACCACTGTCGAACCTCTTGAACTTCTTCTCGGTGAAGTTGGCACCGAGTGCGTTGTGTGCGAGGCCCTAGTAAACATTTTCAGCTTCTTTTTCTGCCTTGGAGCTAGCAAACGGCTCACCCAATCAAAGAACGCGCCAACAACAATAGCAGTCCAGGTGAATGTGTCACTTTGGAGGGATTGGACTGTTTTCACAGAGTTGATCTTGCCGCCGAACGTAGGAACCAACTTGACAAGCTCCTGGTTGGTAGTATCCAGCCCGAACTCGGACGGGATAAAACGCTTGACACCGCTGTTTTTGGCGGCGTGAATAAGAGCTGTGTCGGCCTCAGCCAAGTTTGGCTTTGTGAGGTTGAGCAAGGAAACCACAGCGTCAAACTTTTCAGCGCTCAAGATCTTATTTAAAGAGGCTGGAGTGTAATCAGTCTTGAAGACCTCAACGCCAGATCTAAATACACCAGGTCAGTGTCTGAATTAGATGTTGAGATTGTCGAAACATACGAGAAAGTAGCAGAAGATTCTACTCGAGTCAAAACAGCGACTTTGAATTTGTTTGAGTCCAATAATTCTTTGAGGACAGCTGGTCCAAGATTTCCGCTGGCCTAAAAGTCATTTTTGTCAGCACTCAATCTCAGATTTCGGTCAAGGACCTACTCACTCCAGCAACGACGACGCTCTTGATGCTAGATGAATTTTGAGAAGACATGTGTGAATATTCAGTAGTTGTTCAAGTTACTGTAAGTGAGAAATTGGGCTGTAGGAGGATGAATGATATTTGGAAAATCGGTGGAGATGTTATATATAAGATAGGAACTATGGCACTTGATTTCAAACATATCGGTTGGTGCTGCGCGTTAGGCGCTCGTTCCACAAAGCAAAGAGACTTCGATCCTTGATTAATTACCAAGAGTCAAGGCAATCTAATCTGATCCTTGTCGTGAACTTGATTGCCTTGGTAAGCTGTACTGCGGCCCGAAAGAGCCCGCCAGACAAGCAGATGGGAAACCATGCCTACATTTGGACTGGATGACTGAGCTGACACAGCCTGACAGACAGTGAACGGTGCTTAGTGAGCTGACGAATCCGCTCCTTCTTTTGGAATAGTCATCAGGACCTGGCCCCGAGTATAGTTACCGAACAACTGACGAGTATCCACTCGAGTCCCTCTTGTTAGGACGTGGCTGTCGCATCAGCAGAGTCGTCGACGATTTCGACTTTCGACATATTTATCGAATAACATCTTGTTGATACGGTGGCTTGGAGTGCCTATAGTCTCTGAGTCTCGGACTACTATGCTGGACGGCTCAAATGTCTTCCCCCACCTTTCTTGATCAATACAGTATCCACAAGTTTCGGAAAACCCAACTACAGAGTGCTATGAGGGTCGATTGAAATCCAGGCCAATGCGCTTCATACTCGATTTATAATCTTTCTTCGACTAGGCACTCAGCTAGCAGCTATCAGCGCTCTAGTAGGCCTCAGCGTTCGTATATACAGAAGAAAATGGAGAGGTTTTCTCTCCGAACAATCTGACCTATCTTCAAATGTCTACAACACCAATCAAGACTGTGTTAATTGCTGGAGTTAGTAGCTTTTCTCCTTTGCGTCACAGAACACCCACTGACAGTCAGATTTTAGGCCAACTGCAACCTTGGGCCAGCCATCGTTGACGAACTGCTTGTCGTGAACAGATTTGACATATCCGTTTTAGCTCGAACAGATTCCAAAGCAACGTTTCCGCGAGTTCAGTACGACATCATAGTTTCTGTTATTCTGACGGTGTTTGCTTTTGTGTAGATCCAACGTCAATGTCTTCAGAACTGATTACTCTTTGAATTCTCTTAACGAAGCTCTCGCACTGGCGAAGCCCGATGCCGTAGTGTCGGCTCTCGATGCGGTTGACTCAAAGGTTGCCGATCTGCAGACCAACCTGATCGATGCCGCCAAAACCAATGGGGTCAAACGCTTTCTTCCCTCCGAGTTTGGTGCGGACTCCACGAATGCAGAGGTCGTCAGACTCGTCCCTATCTACGAGATCAAGAGAAGGGCCACGGCGCATTTGAAGAGATTAGAGAGCGACGACTTCTCTTAGACAGCAATCGTAACCGGGCCATTCTTTGACTGGGTAAACATGTTTTATACCACGATCTAAGAAAATGTTCTCATTGCTTTGCTTAGGCCATTGAAACTGACTTCATCGCCATCAACAAGAAGGACAGGAAGCTCTTCCGGTGGGATGATGGAAATGCCCATTCAGTGTTGTGACGCTCTCAACGATTGGGAAATCAATTGCCTCTCTTCTCAGCGACTCGGCAAAACTGTCGGTCACAGCGAACAAGTACATTTTCCTCGCATCCTATACGATCACTCTCAATTAATACTTCGAGGCCATTCAGAAGGCAACGCCTGGCGAAAAGTGGACTATCGAGAACGTTGATTCTGATGCGGTTCTAGAGAAGGCCTTACTGGTTTACAGAGAAGGAAATATTTGCGCAGCGTATGATCTACTCAAGGTTATCATCTGGGGCAAGAGGGCACTTAACCAACTCGAGTCGAAGTCGGCTCATGAGCTCTTGGGACTACCAAAAGGAGACGTGTTGACAGATGTAAAGTCGGCGTTGGGGGCCGTTACTAATTAAGTACTAGGTACCTGAGATTGTACTTCGGTATCCAATTTTGTAATAATTTGAGCTTAGTCCGTCATGAGAAAAGAACTTACGAAAACCAACTTAACATGCTCTTGGACACTCGTCGTGAAGCTGCTATTCTTTACAGTTAAAAGTGGCTGGGTGCTCGTAGTGTCGTCACAGCGCGCCAAAGGGGCTTTGAATTACAAGCAAAATTGGACGAGAATCATAATAGTGATTGGGCGGGAGTATATGGGGCATAGATGTCCCCGATGGTAGATTTTTGACGCGCTCATCAATTTATTCGTCCTAACAACATCTTTTCTAAAGGTGGCGACTTTAGGAAGAGAAAAGTAGAGTATAGAGAGAACAAATGGGAAGATTTCCCTTAGTTTGTGCTCGCGATTCCCGTCTGGAAATTTATTTTTTCGGTCATTATCACTGCCCACGGTAATACCGTATGCTTAGCAAGTCCACTTCGCTGTGAGTCATTATCCGGTTACTCTTCGAATACGGTCTTATGTTCCAAACGTCTTTGCTGCCGACGAGGTGAGGTTTATTTCAACAACACACTGCAAGCGTAAAACAACGAATTCGCAATTATTGGACCTCCTATCAGTGATGTACGATACGGCTCTGTATTGAATCTTGGTAAGACTTGACTCAGCACCTTTACCATCCGATCTCAGAACATACAAAGGCTGCACAATGCAGTCTCTCCGAGTCTTTTTTCCATCCCTGTAATCTTGCAGTCTACATATATCACATCCGGAATGTCTATCAAATCTGTTCTCTTGGCAGGAGTATGTTGTGCTATTTATGTACCTAGCAACCCATACTAATTAACTTTATGTCAGGCCGGGGGAAATTTAGGTCCTGCCATCCTCAACGAGCTCATCGCAGCCAAGAAGTTTGAGATCTCTGTCTTGTCTCGACCAGAGTCAAAGTCAACTTTTCCGTGAGCTCCTGAGATGTTTGACAATTTGATAAATCAAGATTCATCATGAACTCGCACTGTCTCGCAGACCCTCGGTCACTGTCCACAAGACTGACTACTCCCCCGCCTCTCTCAACGCCATATTATCCACCTCCAAGTTCGACGCCGTCGTTTCCACCCTCAGCGTAGTTAGTCCCGGGGTCGGTGCATCCCAAATTAATTTGATCGATGCTGCCAAGGCCAATGGTGTCAAACGCTTTATCCCCTCTGAGTTTGGCTCAGACACCATAAACTCTCAAGTCGCTACAGTGGTGCCTATATTTGGACCCAAGCTGAACGCTGTCGCCCATCTGAGGAGCTTGGAGAGTGATGAATTTACATGGACAGCAATTATAACAGGGGCATTCTTAGACTGGGTGAGTAATCTGTAACTTGGATTTCCTGCTCAATGGCATCGAACACCATATTTCTTAGGGAATCCGGGTCAATTTTCTCGCCGTTGACAATAAAGCCAAGAAGCTTTTCAAATGGGACGACGGTTCAGTGCCATTCAGCCTCACCAATCTTCTCACAGTCGGCAAAGCCGTGGCCTCTCTTCTTGGCGATTCTTCCAAGCTCTCGGCTACGTCCAACAAATACATTTACATCGCGTCTCACACTATCACCCTCAATCAATACATTGAAGCGGTGAAGAAGGCGACGCCGGGCCAGGAGTGGACCATCGAAGAAGTTGATTCGGAAGCAACCTTAAAGAAGGCCTCAGAAGAATTCAAAGCAGGGAACCACTTCGCGGCTTACGATCTTCTCAAAGTTATCACATTTGGAAAGAGGCAGCTCGGCGCATATGATAATAGGCTGAGCAATGAGCTCCTGGGATTAGAGAAAGAAGATTTGGTGTCGGATATCAAAGCAGCACTTACCCCAGCCACTAAGTAAGCCCCGAAAGCCCCGAAAAGGAGAACATTAAACCAGATAAAATGACCATGTTGTACAGTAAATTGATTTTTCACAATGCACAGTTGATGAAGTGACTTGTTGTATCTGCATGCTGGGTCGAATGGATGTTGACCACAGAAGTTAAACTGTTACAGTCTCCTATAAGTTTCATTCCATTCTTTCACTTGGATGTACGATTGTATCACTTGGCTGTCAACACTATAAATCCAACACAACTGTGAACATCTACTGGACTACAACACCGACATACCATACCAGTTCGTGATTGTTGAAATCGTGTCCGGAACGATGAGACCGACACGAGGCTTTAGTCGAACATCATTCTGCGCTGGAATGACTATCAGCGGACGATGTTCTGGTGAGTGACGATGAAGAATTAACTTGCACAGGTTCATGAGCCTAAGCCAAAAGTTCTTTTGTTTCGCATCCAAATGGTATAGGCTGAAATCAATAGAACATGTTAGTATTCGTATCAAACAAGTCATAGTTGATTGTACATACCGCCGTGGTACTACTACTTGCTGAAACCTGCATTTGTGATAGTCCTCTCATTTTGAGCATTTTTGCCGTGCGCTGGTGGAGTGACGCGCCTTTGAGATGTGCACAAGTCTGAGCTGGGAACTGTTTACGGACACCTAAGATCCTCTGACGAGCAGCCTAAAAATTTTGCCATGTTCTCTTAGGCTTGTCGGTGGTGCAACCCGACAGCCTTGACAGACCGATATACTTAAGAGTAAGCAGAGATATGAATACGAGCAAAAATCACGCGATAGCTAGTGTGTTCAATAACAGTTGTCCCGAAATGCATGGCAAAGCTTGGCATCGATTGCCAGTGTTTGAGGATGTAATAGTCAAGTAAGAGAAGTGTTGGCCGTATGAGGGATCTTCTAAGGAAATGGTGATATTCCATAGCTCCTATATATGGATGAGCAAATGGTGAACGCGGATGTAACGATGTCATATATAAACTCGTCTCTCACCCACAATGCCAACTTTTCCAACAACCAGTAGCCCCGCGTTCATAGTCCATGTCTTGGACAAGCTACGAAAGCGCTTTTGATACTCCGAGAGCGCCAACTTGAAGCCGAAAGAGAGAGAAAAGAATGCAGTGTAAACTGACAACGACGTAGTTGGAAAGAAATAAAAAGCAAATTAAGACTTGGAATATCGTTGATTCGTAGCAATACCGATCCTTCTTTAAAGTTTCCGAGGCGGAGCGAGGAATCTCTGTAAACTCCTGACTCTGTTTAGCGAGATCCGCGAGATCATGCTTGACGACGCGCTCAAATACAAGTTGAGAGTTATGGAAGATACATTTTAAGACGGCATTGACTTCGAAGATAAGGACAAAACGAACTCTTGAAGAATTGAAGATCAGGCCAAAGGAAATGGTAAAGCGTGTTGCGGACCTGTGGTCTACGTGTTTGTTTGTATATTTCCCACGACAGGTCAGCTCAATAGTTGGGCATGCAAGGTCCTCATTTTTCCAAAGTTTATTGGATTATACTCAGAAACAAGTATAATGTCATATTCACGCTTCTCAATCAGGATGCCACCCGTTTACAGGCTGCTACGAAAAGTATAACCCTTGCGAATCTGACTAACCGTGACTTTTGGGCAATTGCGCAACATCTCGCCCTCATCCAATTGTGACTATTGCGACTGGACCCATCTTCGCCGCATTTGCATAGAGCTAGCTACGAAGGGCGCTACCACATTTCAGCTATATTACAACCCCAATGACACTTCAAAATGTACTTCTCTCGCAACTCGTTCTCGTAGGTACATAATCTCCGCGATCTACAATTTACTGACTCGTAAGCGCTTAGGACTGCCGAACGGGGACTTGTACATTTCGGGTCAGGGCCTGCTAGTAACTAAATACTTAATCACTTAGAGCGACCATTTTACGGCGATAGGCCCCGAATTTAAGCGATAAGGGTCGATCGCACCACGTGCGCCGCTTATCAGCTCTGGTTGCTGCTTAGGGATTCCCTGGGCCTGTGCCGGCCTGCCGTTGATGGCCGATCGGCACGTGCCCACCTTCTCCTCCTGCTTTTCCTTGGGCGGCGCCTCGCGTTCAGCCCTGGCGCGCTAGTTCGGGTGTGTACTTTGAGAGGCCGCAGGCCGGCATGTATCTGTATCGGTAGATAGATTACAATATCAAAACGTGCTTCCTCTGTATTCAAGAGATTTTAATGACACGTTGAGAATCCCGCGCAAAAGCCTACACGGCGGTTCCTTTCTTCCTTCGACGATGGGCGCTCTCCACGGTTCTTCCATCATCACCACCACCATTAGTTCACTTGCCATCTCCCTTCCTCACCTCATTCCAGTTTCTTCTTTCTTTTCTTCTGTGACTTGTTGGTTTTTGTGAGGGTTTCATTGTGAGTTGTAATGTTATTTGAAAAGATTGGATGAGTTGAACCGGCATATTAGTCTAAAGCTGTTCACTATACAAGATATCCTACGGTAAGAATAACGATAAGGATAACCAGAGCCTTTTTAGCCTACGAGAATTCTTTGAAAAAATAAATGGTGGGTCACTATTGTAAAGTTATTAAGACGTTAAGGTACGCAGTTATTTGGGGAAGAAGAGAGGGGACGAGAAAAAGAAATATCACAAAAGTGCGTCCCTTTCTTCGGGGAAGCCGTTCTTACTTCTTCGACGTTTGACACCTGGTTTTGCAGATTGAATTGCGGCGACGATTGCGCCTGTTCCTTTGTGATGACCATACAACTTTTCAAACGCCTTCTCGCAGCGTCCAAGCCTGGAGAACTGGTAAGTAATAAAATCGGAAAAAGCAGTATCTTATCTGACCTATAGAACTCCTCAGCAATCAGCTGTCGGTGGTGTCGTTTTGTGCCAAACAGCGCGCGGGCTTTACCCTTATACCAGCTCTGATCCCAGTCTCTTAAAGGTGGGATGTTTTCCTCTGGTATGCCCACCTCCCATTGACGAACTGCAGCTAACCACGCCTTCGGATCATTACGATTGAGGTGCGGGATGTGTAGCCCTGCTCTCGGAAGGTCGGGATGTCGATGGATCAATGGCATCGGTGTAAGTTCTGCGTTGCTTGCTGCTGCGATTGGCGTTGACTGAGTGGACGATGGCAAGTTCTCTGTCAAATTTTCTCGTCCAGACATTGTAGGCTGCCAGATTGGGGGTTTTTGCGAATGGAGAGAATGCATTGGAAGAGATGCAAAGTTTGGCTGGCAGTTGAGAACCAACATTGGTACGTACGAGCTTCCAATGCCAGTCGTTGAAGTGACTAACATCTTGGGGTCTGACACCAGGTGGTAGGTTGGTTGCCAGCTGGGCGCTGGTGCTGGTGCATTTACGATTTGAGTGGCTGGTCGTTGTGGTTGTACTTTTACGTTGGCATTTGCTTGCACGTACGGTGCAACCTTAGGGTCACGTTGTAGCTCAAGCCCTTCCAACGCACAGAGCAGAGTATTTTCCATCTCTTTGATGTCTGCCTTGGTTGCAAGGTCGGCGGTATCATCGGTTTTGGACAGTTTTCCTGACTTTGCTTTTGGAGCAAGAGCATCTGCGTGGCCGCTTTCATAACTCTGAAGTGCATCAAGCAGATACTTCATTAAAGTGTCCACCTTCGTAACAGCAAAGGTTAGTTCTATCGCCGTATATCTGTGCATCATCTAGAGCTCACTGATTCGCCTTCGGCCCACCCACCCCACCACCTGACCCTGTGGATATCCCATCTCTGCTCAATAGGTGCAAATATCATGCGATATTGAGCTCCTCCTCGTCGAAGGCAGTGCGTAGAGTAATATCTCTCCACACCAGCTTCATGAGTGAACTCACTCAGCAGGTGTTGAACATACTCCCGCGTCATCGGCTGCTTTGGGTTAATGGTACCATTAGTGGAGATAGAAGGAAACAAATAGTCGTCGTCTTGGAATTCACGGCCGAGCTCTTTTTTCAGGATGGCGATCCATGCCAATAGGTGAGTGTACATGTCAATGTCGTCGAGATCCTGCTTATAGATGTGATAGGTGTTGGCTGAACTTGGCGTTAGCGAACCACCAGGCACTCAGATACCAAGGAACATACTTCCAGGCGGTCCTTCCCAGCCATATTTCTTTTGCCACCCTTTCCGGTTCTCAAGATGTACACGGATATAAGGGTGTCCATCCTGAATGCAATTCAAGGTAATGTCTCTCCATTGTATCTTGCTGGTTTCGCAGTTTCTAATGGCATGGCTTTAGATTTAGTAAAATGAGAACTATGGTAATCTGCTTACCGGGTCCATAGTATGAAGCCAGTTGTTAGGAAGGCTCGAAACATCACATGCTTCAAGATCTCAGCAAGTAGCGTGGATGTACTAGCAGTTGACATCATGCCAATTGGGTGAGTCTCGTTTGATTTTTGCATAACCCTTGAGATGTCCTCATAAAGCATTGCTTCTGCGTGGTGCCGGGTTGCAGCTGCACCCTTCTGCCCGCCACGATTTTTAATCGCTCGCATTAGCTTTGTAACCTCTGAAGCTCGGGCTGGACACCCCGTTACTTTGTTGGTCTCTGCATCATAGCTATAAGCGCCAGAATATCGTGTCTCATCGCTGATCGGTTTTGATGGTCAGTGAAACTTTTAACAACTTTTTGCTTGTGTCCAGACTCACGCATTATCCCATTCATCACACCAGGCTCCATGAATGCCCTGCGCTGTACTTATACCATTCTCTTCGTTTATACACTTTTGTGTTATGAACATTGCACACGCATAAGCTGAGTACCTGTTTGGAATTTTGTCAAATGCTTTTGCGAGCTTGTCATTGTTGATTCCGTCCCGTTGTGCAGGTTTCTCATCTTGACGCTTTTGGACATACTCCTTCAAGAATTCCCTGCTACGTTTTCGGTAACGCACATATTCATCCCTTGTTCTCTTTGGCTGACCATATTTCTCTAGGCTGTCGAGCTGAAGTGTCATGAGGTCGTCAAGTGAAGCATCGTCAATAACTGTAGTTTTCCCTTCGGATTTGTCATTCTTCGTTTTCTTCCCAAACGATCGCCGAGATTTCTGGCTAGCAACGCTGGCCGAAGGAGCTTTTGCCATTTTAATGCCTGTGTGCTTGCAGAATGAGAAGTTCAACCTCCTAGTGAACCCCTGGTTTCGGCTACTCATCATTTCGGCAATTCCCTAATTGGTAACTAGCATATGTTTTTGTTCGCTTCTCGACTGCAATGAAAACTAGGGCATTCAATGCATTTACAATATAGATGTAATATACATTAGAGTGAATACAAGTACAATAATATTCTCTCAAAACCTACAAGCTTAGATATACATTTAGATAAATCATTCTGTAACGTACAAGGAGCTAGTCATGAGTGAGATCAATAACGTCGGCATTGTTAATGCTTGACGACCTTTGATTGGGCACTGCTTTTGATAAAGGCCAGGTTGAGATAGTAGCTGGTGGTGTCCTATCGTCGTCGTCGTCGTCGTCGTCGCTATCAGATAGCTCGATGACAGGTGGCCGTGTTGAGGTGGAAGCGTGTGGGGATGTGTTACCGTTTTGTGAGACCTCAGTGGCAGGAAGTGGGCTTGACAATGTAGGCCACGACATCTCGAAGTCACTGTCGCTATCTGAGAGCTCAATCTCAGCAGACCACGCAGATGTGGTAGCAAGCGGCATAAACTCATTGACAGTGTCATCATCTGAGAGTTCAATCACCTCCCGAGCAACTTCTTTCCCTTTCGTCACACCTTTCTCTTGTTTCTTCCCAGTCTTGCTTCCCTTAGCTCTTGCTGATTGTTTTTGGTGACTGTATTTACCCAACGTAAGAAGAGGACGAATAGGCTCCACAAGATATGCTGGCGCATGGAAGTCAACGAAGTGGGTGGATAAGTCGTCGGCTGGTATGGGATTACCACTATGGTTTTCCTCGAGTGCTAGCGGAATCATCATTTGGAGATGATTAATGTAGACATGGACGATGTAGTGGGAAGAGGGACGTGTGTCGGTGGTGCGGGCCCGTCGAACCACACGGAATAGCGAGGGGGCAATCTGAGCTGCATCTTCAACCGCTTGGCTGGTGCCCAACTCGTCATACTAGATGTTGATTGTAAGTATATAGTTATGGAATGGCCAATTAAACACATACCTGAGCAAGCTGCCGAAGGGCCAAGCCACCAAATACACGACTCCGAAATTTTGCAGCAATTTCTGTAGCATCCCACGAGAAGTGTTTCTCACAAAGCCGAGCCAGCCTTGGAACATCTACATCCTGGAAAGTCCAACGACGGGCACAAAGGATGTTCGGAGGCGAAACCTCGGGCTTGGTGTAGAGGCGAACAATTTTGACATCGGGGAAATTGACCGGGATTCTGAGAGAAAGTGCTGGTTGTTTGCGAGGTAGGCGGCCGCTGCGGTTCGTCTTCAACTCTGTGCAGAGATCCAAGCGCCATTGAGTGCGGAAAGTGTTGAAGTTGGCAGGAGTCATGATTAAAAATGCCTGACGAAGGGAATCACCAAAGCCAGCAGCGGCTAAACCTTTGGCAACAGCCCCTCCACATCCAGCAATACCGATGGGCTGCCTGAGCGTTAGATTTTATTTGGCACTAGTCAGCTTGTACTCACATCGTAATCACCACCAACCATGAGGGCTACCAACAGCAATCCGCCAAGTGTCATATCAACCTCAGGATGTGTCCGGATGCGATCCATGTGATATACATGGATCCGATGTCTTGTTGACTTTTGCAATGCTGGTGTGGTAGAATCTCGGGCGCTATGAAAACATTAAATGTTGTTACAGTGTATCAATAGACAAACTTACCTTTTGGCTACGTCCTTGCCCCCGTAAACAAGAGTGTCGCCATCCGGGCTCAGGATTATATCAACACGGCCAGCGTTATTCAATACAGCGAGCTCTGCCTCAGCTTCTCCCAGGGCCTGCAAATTATTAGTTTAAGACATTAAATAGTTCAATTTTTGACTTACTTGGTGGTGGTCGAAACCACACGCTTCGATGAATTTTCGGAATTCAACAGCAATCCAATGGTTTGTCTTGATGACCTTATGCCCACGCTTTCGCTCAGGTCGTTCTGGACCGTCAAAGACAAACACTGGCTTGTTAGTCATCTCAAGAAGACCGCACAGCCGGAATAGGAGCGTCCTAAGCTCGGGATTCTTGCCCATGCTGGAATGGTGCCGGTTATGAAAGATTGCTTGCGTTTCGTGCATCCATATGCTATAATATATGAGCATCGCATGTATCTTGAATCACTGATTTACTCACCTGGCATCTATTCCAAGCACAGGATATATTGAAGCGGGACCGTTGATGTCTTGCTTTTTGATAGTCCGACTATGACAGTAGTCAGGTAGGTAGTAGGTAACTCCTGCAGGCTCAACCAGCTAGTAATGTTTCTGTATCAGCCAACTACACTCGACGATATGGCTATAATAAATACCTTCCATAGACCATTGATACCCATGCTCGTAAATATAGTTGAGGACAAAAAGGCGGCGGATGCCCCTCATCTGAAACATCCAGCTCCATTCCAGAAGATCAACAAAGAAAAATAAATAATTGTGGCAGATAGACAGTGTTTCGACAGTGAATTTGGGTAGACAATCGAGCAGCACTAGTTTATACAAGAAGCAGTTGCTGATGTGGCGAACGAAAGACTTGTGGGCTTGCAACTGACCAAGGCGGCTGTGCGAGAACACTAATCAGGTGATTACAACGCGTTGACGCGTTGACACGCGCCGCAACGCATCGTGGTTAAAATCAAGGGGACACCATGAACTGCTTTAAAAGATATATTTGTTTTGAATACCAAGGAACATTATTGAATTATATACATCTATAGTCTAGAACGGCTCGAAAAATGTATGTGTTTGACATCTCTCTACTGTCCGACACCATAATGCTAGAGAACTAAATTTGTGAAAACCACTAAGAACTACTAAGCTCTTATTTTGGCGGACTAAGTTCTTAGTGCCGCTGAATTTACCGTAAAATGAGCCATTTTACGGAGGTGAGCTAGCTCAATTTAACAACCGACCCATTGTTCTACTCATCGGCTCCTCAGAGTCCCACCATCTGCGCTTAGGCAAGTCTTTGTATTGGATCAGACAACTGTCAGCGGTCTTAGTTTCGGTGCTTGTATAGATCTTAGATTCCTGTGCCTTGAGTCCGCAAACAACATCACAACCCCATGGACGAAGCTCTTGCTTCCTGTCCGACTGTCAATTCTCTCTCTCCGCTTTCTATCTCCTTAGATGGACTATGGCTGCTCCCCATAAGATTAACTATGTTGTTTTAGTAAGCTTATTTTATGTTGATTCCGAGCTGTATTGATATTGATTCTCCTGCCAAGGCCGCTGCACCAGCTTCAGATGCAACTCAGGTGCAGCAACGTTTAGATCCACACCACGGCCAAGAGACTTTGGCGAAGATAGCGGTGAGATTCATCACACATCTCTTTTGCTGTTCTGACTACTTGTGTACTATACCCAGGCTCGGCTGCCTTATTTTGTGGCATACGCTCTACATAGGACGAAGCTACATCTTGCAGTAGCTTTTGCTGCCCTTGTCCTTCTCCAGCCACTACTAGTAAAAGTTCGCTTACTTCTGCTCGCAGTTCCTCCGGCCATCGTTTGTTCATCTCCGCCTACATGATTTCCTCCAAAGTTATGTGCAACAATACATATTCAAACAAGTCATGGTGCATCGTCGCTCAAGGAATATCCTCACTCCGAGAAATCAACCAGATGGAGAGGAGATGTGCAATTACTTGGACTGGGAGCTGACTGTCAACAACCCCATCCTCTCAAATTTCAAAGCAGCCGTAAAGGAGGACTTCAAGGAGACTCGAAATTCATATCCCAACTACCCCACTGCTTTTGTCTCTGAACGCACTCTCCGTTCCCCGGCCTCCTCTACCAACATTGCCGTTGCTGACATCACCTCAAGCACAAGTCCTGTCCCTGCATTCGTAGAGTTTGCCAACACCCGAAGCCAGCACCCCCCCCCCCAAAAAAAAACCCCACTACCATCCTTCTCCACATCAACATCGCCAACGTTGTCAGTGTTGCTGGCTACGCCAGATGGTCCTGAATTGAACGTGAAGATCTGCGGAGTGGACTACTCGCCCACTTTTGGCATCACAAATGATATTTTGTCGCCCGCACATCCTCTAAAGAGTAGAATGTTTGCTTTCGTGGTTCCTTCAGAATGGTATCACTTAATCTATGAACTAATTTCTTGCTCATCGCTTTCTAATTATCTAACCGCCGCCAATTGTTCTGTTGTCCCCTTTCGTCAATCTCGTCAATACACATGTAGTATATCATGTTCACTTTTAGCATTTACATCTTATTGTTATACTTATGTTTATTTCTCTTTATCTAACATTGTAATGTATTCCAGTGCCATTCCAATCTTTCATTGAGGGTCCCATGCGAAACGGCGCTATTCCCTCAGCAGAGGCACCTTGACCCTGCCAGCAGTGTTTCCAACCGACGCATCAGAGAGCGCTGCATCGGCATCCGGCAAGCGAGTTCAGGGATGATGTGCCGGTAAGCGAGATTACTTCGATTTAACGTCGGGCGTAAAATAAGCTGGATAAAGGTACTTAGGCCGCCTGAGCTTCCGCTTCGGCACTCGACCTTGCTATTTGAACTTGGTCCGTTAGAAGAAGACACATACAAGGAACACATGTAATATGAGTATCTTTGAGCCAACTCGGTGGAACATAATATGCTTTCGGATGGTCATCATAAACACGCCATCCTGAGATAAAAATAGCTGGGCGCTCATGCTGTCATCACTCTTCAGAGGACCACGGATTGAGCTTCGAATTTTGAGGAATATCGAACAATAATTTATGGGTACGATTGCACGGATATATTCACGTGTTCAAGCAATTATTTTAAGTTGAAGCAATTCGAAAGCTTTGAATCTAAATTTGACCAAAGAACGGTTACTCTGTAGCATGCCTCGACAATTTTACAAATTTTTGAAAATTCGGCAAGTACTGCTGGTTTACCAAGCGATGGTCAGAGTGATGACCCAAGGACTGAATTTGAGACTCGTGCCCTTTTCAAAGACTTGCACAACATTGAGCCTTAGTAAGATTTGACTCAGCATTACGAATTTCAGAACAGATAAAGGCTGCACAAGTAATCTCTCCTTGTTTCCATCCCTCTCTCAGATCTGATAATCAAAAAAAATCCTTCCGACATGTCAATCAAGTCTGTTCTCCTAGCAGGCGTATGTCATGTTATTTCTTAACTCATCAACAATGCACCCCGATACTGATTTAACTTATGTTAGGCTAGCGGAAATCTGGGTCCCGCTATCCTCAACGAGCTTATCGCAACCAAGAAATTTGATATCTCCGTCTTGTCTCGACCAGACTCGCAGTCAAATTTCCCGTAAGCTCTTCAAGTTGTAAGCTTGATAATTTGTTTATACGGTATTAATCGCGAAATCGCAGATCTTCAGTCAACGTCCACAAGACTGATTACTCCCTTGCTTCTCTCAATGCCATATTATCCATCTCCAAGTTCGACGCCGTCGTTTCTGCCCTCAGTGTAGTCCGTCCTGGGATTGATGCATTGCAGATCAATTTAATCGACGCTGCCAAGGCCAATGGCGTCAAACGTTTTATCCCCTCTGAGTTTGGCTCAGATACAGTAAAGCCCGAAGTAGCCACGTTGGTTCCTATATTCGGATCAAAGTTGGAGGCTGTTGCCCATCTTAGGAGCCTGGAGAGCGATGATTTCACATGGACGTCAATTATAACTGGCGCATTCTTCGACTGGGTAAGTATTAATTTCTTGGCAATTCGCACGCAATAACCTTTAACCACATTTATCAGGGCA
Organism: Crepidotus variabilis; assembly: GCA_015657495.1. NCBI lineage: Eukaryota > Fungi > Basidiomycota > Agaricomycetes > Agaricales > Crepidotaceae > Crepidotus > Crepidotus variabilis. The sequence goes on along the minus strand of MU157829.1, from coordinate 296,074 downwards.
TCCGAACTAATTTTATTGCCATCGATAATAAAGCCAATAAACTATTCAAATGGGACGATGGTTCAGTCCCTTTTAGCGTCACTAATCTTGCCACGATTGGCAAAGCCGTAGCCTCTCTTCTTGGTGATTCTTCTAAGCTTTCGGCCACCGCAAATAAATATGTATATATCGCGTCTCACACTATCACCCTCAATCAATATATTGAAGCGGTGAAGAAGGCGACGCCAGGCCAGGAGTGGACCATCGAAGAAGTTGATTCGGAAGCAACTTTGAAAAAGGCCTCGGAAGAGTTCATGGCCGGGAATATCTTCGCAAGTTACGATCTTATCAAATACATCACGTTTGGAAAAAAGGGGCTTTGCGCACACAATACCAAGTTGAGCAATGAGCTCCTGGGATTGAAGAAGGAAGATCTGGCTTTGGATGTTAGAACGGCACTAGCTAATTAATCTCCTAGTTTTTTTTTTTAGCTCAATTCTTCGAGTTTCCCTTTGTATATGATTGTGTTATTCCACCGTATTCACTATAAAATCGACACAGCTCTCAAACGTCTGCTGGACGACATCACCGGCATACCAGTACCATTGGATTGCACAAGCACCCGCAATTGTACATCTTTTTCCAAGATCAGGAATTGTGATCGAGAATTTGGCTAGAAAGAAAGACACGGAGATCAGCTTTGTAACCAACAGGCAGGTGGTGCCTCACTCTGATTAGCAGGTGGAAGTTCAAAAAAGGTATCGGCATACACTGGCCAGCTGATAAGAGGCTCGCCGATAGTTGCCTGACTTGAAAGGTCAACCTATTTCAACTGTCGTGTAAATGAATAAGGGTGAAAGATGATGATCATACTATAGACACATTCTGGTTCGCAACAAAGTCAGTCGATTTAAGGCTTAAGAGGAGAAGTCGGCGGCGCTCACTGCAAAGCCAGTGTGCATGACTTTGATGTTAACTTCGAAAGGAACAAGTTGCCCAATTTCATACTGAGCGATACTACTTCTGTTGTCGTCAAACTACACAATAATGTATCAGAAGCTTGATCATAGATAGTGAAGAAATAGACATACTTGATAGCCCTTGCAAAAAAATAGGTTGCATACCGCGTCCTTGTACGTAGCGTCAATTCTTTGAACTGCGTATTCAATCTGAGTCAAAAGTTTAGAGGGTCTGATTGTCGAGTCTTCATGGGTATCATACCGGAGTTGCCGGGTCTAAGAGCAGGGAAGCTACCATCACCTTACGGCTCGAAAACAAGGAACTTTACCCACCGTTCTTCAGAAAATTATACACCTTCGCGCCACAAGCGTCTTGCGTGGCAGGACCTAGCTTAAACAAAATTCAATATTGGCTAGTATGTAGTAATCATAAAACAGACCGTTCGAGGCTTCGGGTTGGTAACCAAACCGTGGCTATGTGCCAGCCCAATACAAGAAATAAAGCCCAGAACGTACCAGAAGAAAAACATAGAGGGGGATTTATTTTATCGATCATCAAAGGCGAGCAGATATTTTATACTCGACCCGAAAAGTATTTGCCAGAAAATTCTCGGTCGAAATGGTTTCAAAACCTTCGAGTTCGCAAGACAGTCGGACGTCCAGATCTGGAGAGATGATGATCTTTCGATTGCTGTTTGTTCTCACCTTTTCGCCGGTTCAGGGTCGTACAATGATCTATCAGCTACCAAGATACTCCACGTCCAGCAGTAAACTCGGAGTATCCAAGACGCGAATGAGCGGAAAGCGCTGATCTTTAGGCGTTGTAGAAGTTTTCTCCTGTTTTCTCTGCCTGTCGTCAGATAATCAGAGGGTAAAATACACAAAGTGTCGCCATTCACCAGTCAGTTTTCAAGGGGGCAGAGAATCAGATAAACAAAGGCTTTTCCATTAGCAATAAATAGAGCCATTCTATGCTCCAGAGGTGTGTAAGGAGAAAAATTCGAGGGTGAGGGCCAAAGATTTCGAGCTGCTGCCAGTTCAGTGGTCGAAACAGAAGCAGTGGAATTTCGAAGAATTCTTCGATTCGCTGGAAAAATGTCGAGGCTTAATTTCGGAGAAGCCTCGTAGCAGTGTTATATCAGCACTGAAGCTTGCAGAGTTCACTGAGCTCCGCCAACCAAGAAACCAAGAGAATATTAAATTTCCCCAAAGCCACCAGCCATTATCAGATTAGATTTAGCGGTTCTCCACATCATCGAACAACTTGCAAGTCTTCCGGCTGAGCGCAACTCAAGCTTACAATAAGTAATCGAACTGACTTTTAGTCTTACACACTTAGCTTAATTCAATACGTTGTATTTATGAATGCACAAAGGATTTGCTGAATGAATTAAACAGTCGGAGGTGGAACAGTAACGAAATCAACACAGCTCTCATACGTTTGCTTAACGCTACTGCCAAACCACCACCACTGAATCGCACATGCGCCGGCAGTTATGCATTTCGTACCGAGGTCGGGGACGGTGACATTGAATGTGGCTAGGGTGAACGATTCAGCGTCATAGAAACGGTGGTTACAGCAAAAATACCCACTCTCGTTTGCGACGACTGTAGGACTCGCATATACTGGCCAGTTAACAAGTGGTTGGCCAATAGTTGTTTGAGTAGCTAGATCAACCTATTTGAACAAGGTGAATTCGATTAACCAACATGAAGCTTGGCCAAAGACCTACAACAGAGACGTTCTGAGTTTACATTACGAGTCAGACTTGAAATTTGGACGGCAATCGATGGCACTAACCGCATAGCCAGTGTGTCTAACCCTAAGGTTAATCTGGAAGGGGACGACCTGCCCTGTGGAGAACCTCGCCACGTTACTTTTGTTGTCCTCGAACTGCCGTCTACAGTCAGGACCTTTGGTCACTGGGTTTTGATTGGCACAAACCTGGTAGCCTTTGCAGAAGTAAAGTTTGCAAGCGTCCGCCTTGTAGCCAGAGTCAGCAGCTTGCAGTGCATATTCGACCTGTATTGGGTTAGAGAATGAACAGCGAGAAGTTGCAGACGTTTTTTCGTACAGGCGTAGTTAAATCTGAGCAACAACGTCATTCAGCAACCATAATCCTGCGCTCCAGTTTCCAACTGTTGGCTCACCATTTTTAAGGGTGTTGTAGGCGCCAGTCCCACAAGCCGCTTGAGTAGCAGTGCCGGGCTTTTTAATTCCAAATCATCAGGCTTATTAAAATTCAAGATAGCTTCAAGGCTCACCGCTCGAGGCTTTGGGGTGGTAATCAGCCCATGACCAAGGGCAATGCCGACGAAAGGGAGGATACAAGTAAGCGTTTGGAGAGAAAACATATGAGGCAAATCAGCTAACCCGCGCTGGCGTTGAGTGAGGCATTTTATAGGCATCTGAATGAATAGAACTTGTGCTCGAAACTCGGGTGTTTCAAGCACCAATCGAACGTGTTGCACTCAATTTTATGCAGCTTCGAAACTTCTTTGCAGCCTATAAGCCAACCGGAACGTCACAACGATCCATGGTTTTTCCACGGAATATCAGGTGTTCCATACAAGCCGATAGTTCAAAGCCGGAGAGTGGATAGTCAGGCCCTTTTGGGTTTTCCGTCTACGAAAGGTTCGACAATCCTGTGCGGTGTGCGTGCATCAAGTTGAAAGTGATTTCCAGATATTTTACCGCGCCTCGTTATATCCGTGATGGTTCTGCAGTCATATTTTCATAGTTTGCTGAGACCATTACTTAGTGTTTCTTGAACCTACGAGACAAAAGCGAGTTAAACGAGAGACTTGGTGAAGAATTGAGGGTTTGCGGCACTTGCCACGTGGCTCCCTCTCTCGACTTCCCACGAGCACTCAAATGGTTGATATGTAATCACCATCACCCGAAATCAGTCGATTAACTCATTGAGGTTCCAATCTTGAAAATGGCACACCCACTATTAGACAATAGATCCTTCGAAGACACCCTGACTCTCGACGGCGACCTACCAGAAACTGAAACACGGAGAGTTGAATCTTGCTCAATTCATCCCGGAAGACCGACCGCATCTTTCGTCTCCTCATTATCGGCCCACTTTGAGAGCTGAGAGGAGCGAAAGGAGATACGCTTGTGCACTCTTGCATGGACGCCGTTACCTGTATGTGACTGTCGTATCAATTATATATGTATCATTCATGGACCCACAGGTCACGCTTTCTTATGGAAGCATGCGACATTGCAGAATATGATGTACAGTGAGCAAGATACTCGAGGAGTCCTGATTGACTTCGACCTTACCGTGCTTAACCGAGTACCACAAATTTCTGGGACCTATCCTATAGGCACCACCTCTTTCATGGCCCTTGAGCTTTTGTCTGACGATTATTATACTGGAAAACTTTCATCTGGATACTTTCCTTTGCTTTCTTTCGATATAGAGACGGTAAACCAATTCGTCAGTCAATTGTCGATTCATGGGCCACCTCGAATTACAACACTTGCCATCAGGAGAAAAGAGAATGCTTTCTGGAGTGCGATGCGAGTCCAGCTTCTTGCCCAGGAGCTATGCACGACTATTTATTTCGAACACTTCAAGCGGCTTAGACGCCGGCGGGACTCCAATTTGATTATTGCTGCAGCCAGTGATCTTCCTGATCGTTTTCACTTACAGTCATCGAATGATCTCTGGGAGGTGATCTTGGAAAGCCTCTCGAAGTTCAAAAACAAGTACAATATTGCTGGCCACGTTGTACGACTGAGACAATGCAAGCCCTTATATTTTACAACCCGAAGAGCCTCTGAGGCCCGAGTATTACGCTGCCGGTTAGTTAACCATTGACAATCCTCCCCGAATGATGAATCGATCAAGTCGGATTGCTCACGACCAATTAAAATCTTTTCGATAAGCCTTATGAATCCACAAGGCCACGTAATAATTGAGGGGCACATAGGTATCGTTTAATGACCAGAGTGACTCGGACCAATATCGTTTTTCTTCAAGATAACTCAAGAGCTGACATCTTGTGTGAAGCGACCAATAGCCAAGCGTTTAGTTTTCTCAAGGCCATTCATGAAACTCTATTCGATGTGCGACTTGTAAATTTCTGTGATTAACTGGGAGTTACTTATAATTAAGGTTAGGGTTAGGACAAAGAAAAGTGAAAAAAGAGAAGCCTGCCCAGCCAGAGTGGCCGAAGCAGGACGGGAAAATATTTAGACGGTGCATGAGCCGAAGCCCATACAAGCCGTAGACATCCTCTGGGGACAAGGTCGCCGTGCTATGAAGGACCTCCACGGCCCACCTACTCAGTTACATGAAGGGGCAGATGCCATCAAGGTAAGTATGAGTTGTTCAGATGAGAACGCAAGGTTTATATACTGAGCAACTGCGCACGGACCTGTTGTTTGTTGCAGTTACACTCGATTCGGACGTGACGGGCGCTTATATTGCCGGAAAGCGCTCGGAACACGTTTTGATGGGGCCCATGGATTCATGGTCCGTGCGCAGTTGCTCAGTATATAAACCTTGCGTTCTCATCTGAACAACTCATACTTACCTTGATGGCATCTGCCCCTTCATGTAACTGAGTAGGTGGGCCGTGGAGGTCCTTCATAGCACGGCGACCTTGTCCCCAGAGGATGTCTACGGCTTGTATGGGCTTCGGCTCATGCACCGTCTAAATATTTTCCCGTCCTGCTTCGGCCACTCTGGCTGGGCAGGCTTCTCTTTTTTCACTTTTCTTTGTCCTAACCCTAACCTTAAGGTAATTCGCTATTCGGACCTGTATGACACTCTAAAAAACAAATTCTAATTTATTTGCACTTCGGAAAAGATCAAGAGGCAATTTGGTGAAGCTCCAGCTTGCTTGGTAGTACAAGTTCTAAAAGCAGCAACCTATTTTATGCAAGTGAGGCATGAGGCCACGTTAAAAGTTGAATATGTGAGATCCAATTGTGTCGAGTACATGATTGGTAGAAAGCTTTGCACTATTGAGAAGTGTCCATTGGTTCTTCCACTGGAATAGCTGGGGTCTCAAGTATTTTGCTTTTATTTCGACGTTGAACCAGATATTCTTCGATTTGAGCTTTGAGTTCCGGCACTAATGGGATGTTAACGTCAATTTGTTTTAACAAACCCAGGACTTACTAGCTACAACTTGTTCTATTGACAAAGGAGCCCTGTTAAAAGGATCTTTGGAATCCGATAAAAGATGGGACTTGATTGTTGCCCGATCAATAATCGTTTTCGATGAGGGGAGCAAGACGGGATCTTTCATCACCGTAAACATCAGAGGATCTGCAGCAGTGACATAATCAGCATCTGTATATGCCACGTACGAGAAATCTTACCCAAATACTCGTCTGGTACTTCTCCGAGATCCTCTTCGGCTTCCAAACTAGCCTTAGCTATTTCTACCTTCTCCACGAATTGTCTTAAAACTTGGATCTCCGCCTCAGTCTTGATCGTCCACCTGACAGCAGTAGTCGCCGCTTTGTCAAACAGTTCTTTCGAATAGCTCCTTCCGTCACCAGCTACACTGTTAATAAACGTCTGTTGATCACTCAGGTTCATAAACACCTGAATAACGTCGCTTAACAAAGCCCGTGGGTCGAATTTGTACTTCTTGGGATCTTTCACTTTAAGCTCCTTAGATTTGGGACCGACGAGCACTTGGAGATTGTAGTCGAGCATGGCAGCGAGTCGATCTACGATTTCGGGCATCATGAAAGGCTCTTTAGTTTCTGCTGTGAAGACTTTGAGCAGCTCAACGGTAGATCGACCGAGTGTGATGTAGCTGGAGGCGTGCCGTTCTAGCTGACGGAGTGTGCCTTCTCGTTCACGTCTGTGTTCAGGTGTCTGAGCCTCCCACGAATCTTTTTCGCTCATCTCCACTTGGATATTGTGAATTTGAATAAGCTCGCCGAGGGATTCATCCATGAGGTAGGTGACATCGTTGATCATGAGGTTGACAAAGCGGACAAATTTGTCGACATTCTTCGCTTCCTTCTTCAGCGCTTCGCGGTGTGAGGGGTTGTTCCAAACGGTCTTCAGGATATAGGATATGCTTCGACGAGCGTCTACCAAATGTCAAGTCAGAGCGAGATAGAAATATAATTCAAACTACGCACTAAATTTGTCGTAGAATTGAGAGCTGGCGCCTGTTTGTTCAACCTCTGCAAGACGTCAGAATCAAGATGTTTTGGAGCGAGATAATATGATTACCGATATAAAAGTGCATCATTGCCGGCATAAGATGAGCTAATGCCAGAGGGTGCGTGTTTAGCATATTTCCCAGAATTCCGTTTCGTTCTCGACCATATTGCCAAATGCTCATGAACAATGCCTAGGTTCAGATAATGAGCCAACTAGATATAGCAAGTAGATAGAACGCACGTCGTTGATCTTGGATTTCAAGAAAGGATTCTTGATATACCACGTCGAGGTCAAGAAAGTCAGAACAAACGTCATCAATTCAAGTTTTCCAGAAAGCTCAAATTTATCCGGCGAAGTCCTAAATGCCAACATCGCTCAGTACACAAATCGAACTTTAACAGTATCACTCACTGAACAGCGAAAAACAGATACTCCACAATGTCTTCGACGATGTACTCTGGAAGAACTCTGAAGGCCATCGGAACCTCTGTTGGCAAAGGCAGCTCAACGATCGGACTAGGATGTTTCCCCTTAGGATCGACTTGTCTGATCAACCAGGTCGAGAGGAAGTTGGTGAACCCAATGGAGCGGAACACAACTTCGGGGTCAAGGAGACCTGCTTCGTATGCGAGTTGGGAGGATCGGATTTTGTTCATGTCGCTTTTGAGCTTATTGATGGCTGCTTCGGTGCGTGCTTGCATTGGGCTCTGTTTAAAGGATCAATGAGACAGAAGTAGCAAGACATGAGAAATCGTACACCCATCCAAGAACCGTCGCCGTTGATAAAATCTAGATGACGTTGAATATCCTCCAGATGCTTGTTAAGATCGTTGTAGGAAGAGATAGTCTTGAGGTATCCATAATGTGTCATCGCAATGGTCAAGTAGAAGATATCGGAGATGAAGTTGGGTGGAGGAACTGAATATAAACACGGCGTCAGATTGGCGTTCGCAAGAAACGTCAAACATGAGCGTACCTGATGGATCCTTGTGCGCGTCCTCCCACTCCTGAGCTTCCTCACTGGTTGCCTTGATCCTCGTCTCTTCCTTTAGGTCAATTCTCGTCGACTGAGCAAAGTACAACCTATCGATTCGATCCATCTAGACAATCAAGATTACCCACTGTCCGGATGCGCATAGATCTTTAAATGAGCTCACTTTCGTGTAATTCGCATCTATGAACGGCTCTGCAAACCGATACAAAACGGTTTGGATATTGAACATGAAGCTGTCTGAAGCTACCGTAGCTTGATCGACTTGCATTCCGGCGCGCTTAGCGTTGAGGGATATGACACGTGCAAAAAAGTCGAGGACTGCTTCTCGGCTTTCGGGTCCTGCCCGAACGAGAGTGTTGAATATTTGGAAAAGAGAGGACTGAGACAAAGTTCGGTTTAGCAATTAACAGATGGGAACAGGTAGAAGCTCACCTGAAGACTCTTAAGTGTCCCTCGGAGACTTGCAAACGACGACTCAACATCGTCTCGAGATCTCTTATCCGGTTCTGAAAAGTATGATAATCCAATACCTGGCTGCAGAAATTTTCGTGAGCTCAAGGCACCAGGAGAAAGCAGAAAATCATGCTTACCCATTCCATGGGAAATACGCCCAGCCTACAAAGCGGTCCCAAAAGTGCCTCTCTCTCAAACCTGACCGCACTGGTCTCTTTTGGATTCCATCTGTCCATTCTGGTAATCATCGCTGCGATACTCTTAATCCCCACAAGCACCTCCAACCCGCTGATCACGCCTCTCCAGCTCGTATCGCCACCGCCCAGTCCTTCAGGTCTGAATAAGCTTTCGTGGAAGCATAGCCCAGTAACGACAGGCTCCAAGATTCCGTCTAGCTCGTTGTCAGGTGCAAATCGCCGGGCGAGGTCTTGCATGAATTGTTCAATGTCGGAAGGGGTTAAAGTGTTTGGTGTGGCAGATGTGCTTCCAAGAAGAGGGGCGGAAAGTGCAGAGAGGGAGAGGAGGGGGGTTATTAGTTCAGGTGGGCCAAGGGCGCGGCTATGTATGAGATGAGTATGCAAGTCGGTTACGCGGTTTTCTTGAATATGAATAGACGTAACGTACCCATTTGGTTGAGGAAACATCTCCGGTTCTTGAAGAATGTATCCAGCATAGCTGATTACTAGATGTCGAATTTTCTCGATACGTTCAAGCGCATTCTGTGTGTCCAAAGGTGTGTATCCCTGAAAGATGTGGGATTTAGTGCAGCAAGGGAGGTAAATGAAGGTAAGTGCTAACCTTTTTGATTGCTGCAGATCGAGCGGCGTTCAACCTTTTCCAGCATCCAACAAGATACTCAAAAATAGTCTGTTTTGGAGGAAGAGAAACTAAGACGGGCAGGTAATCCAGTTCATCTGTCATTTTCTGCGGGTCCAGCTCTAGCCTCGCAATAAGAAGACGATCCAGGAGCTCCAATGAGATCTTTTCCGTGGCTATATTGGCCAATCCAAGGTCAGCATAGTTTAGATTCGATAAACCAAACAACTCACCAATCCCTTCAGATTGTAGTTCTACAGCGAGATGTTTGAGCCAAACAATTTCATAGCCGCTGCTCTCAGCTACCTTAGCCTGTGGGAGATATCAGCGCCCAGTGGCGGTCCTACAAAAAGACACATACATCCAAAGTAACTTTGAGTACGCCTCCAACTGTCTCATGCTCCCATTGTTGTAAGTCAAACTTCGGAGCGGCACCTAGTTTCTTCTTCGCCAGGCCAGAAGCTTGTCGAGGAGGTGGCGTAGAGCTTGACCCGGCAGCTGCTTGCAATACTGACGCGGGTGTGGGCCTGGGTATTGGCTTTGGTTTCGGAGGTGCAGCAGGCTTCGCGTGAGCCGTTGGTGGGGTGTTCGATCCTGAACCTGAGCCACCTTGAGCCGCTGCAGACGGGTCAGAATCTCCTGGAGACGATGAAGAAGAGACTGTTTGTAGTTTCGCCAATCTTTTCAGACGAATCTGTGGAAAAAAGAGTAAATGAGTAAGTTGAAACCCATTTGTGGTACGAATACCTACGCGATCGGCATCATCTTGGGGAGTAGGCGCGGGTGAATCGCTGCTCATCGTGAAATATCTTCAATTTTTTGACCAGAAAACGAGAAATAAGAACAGATTCGTCTATGAGAGTCGTGTTGGCCGCAAGACTCGCGCTGAGTCCTAATGAGTCCAGTGAGCAGATCCCTGAATCAGCAGAGCCAATCATCGCCAAGGATTTAAGTCACGTGGCGACATCGTTCCGACGCGCCCGGCGAGCGTTCCACAGCGACACAAAAGTTGTCCACAAAGTTCACGCTACGCAATGTTGTCTCTCTCCGTCGGTCGTCAGCTGCTAGGCACAGCATTGGCATGCATCAGGATATCTCCTGCTATGACAACACGGCTCTTCTCGACATCAAAAGTCGTTGAAGCTGGTTACAAAATGAAATCCCACTCTGGTGCAAAGAAGAGGTGGAGGTCGTTGGGTTCGGGAAACTTATTCAAACGTGTGCGTACTTATGAGCAAATTACATGTATAGTATACTTATGCATTTTACTCAGGGGAAAGCAGGTCACTGGCATCTAAACACAAGCAAAAGCCCTGCTCAGAAAAATAGACTCAGCACGACCGCATACTCAACGCCCACACAAACACACAAGCTCAAGAAACTTTTACTGCCATACGGAAGCTAGATACATTCTGCTCTTAGATTCTTAGAAAACCCATTGTGCGTATACACCCATTATCTGTAATATCACACTTATATCGCCACCAGAATGTTTAATTATCGTCGAGCAATAATTGACTTGGTCTACAAATTGACATATGCAAGACTTTTGAGTCTACTTGTGTGAATTACTTTCTAAGGTGTCGTGCGGTCCCCCTCAAACTATCATTGATTCGTGGCTCTCCCATGTACAAACGCTGTAAATGCCGCACATTCTCTCTATGCCTGATGTCGAGCTGACATAGCCTTAGAATGGTCAACTGGCATAACCTCGTACAAAATTTCCGCTTTTCAATGCGAATGAACAAATTTAACTCCGTTTTCGTATCAATGCCAGATCGACGTTCTGGTGTTCTTTTAAGGCTTGGGCAGGGTGGCCCTGTTCGACATTCAACTCCCAAGGGCAATGACTACGAGAACTGATGCCGTGAGCTTGTTTTCAACCCAAAGCATCCCTGAGATCGGTACCAACAGATTACAAATGATTCAGTGGCCGTCCATGTTTTCAGGAATCAGGACAAATTACCCGCTTAAGCTCATTGTTCCTCCTCCTACGGCTAAAACGGTGAAGATTGTGTCCCCGTCTCGTTCCCGTCTAACCCTGAAGAAAACGTGGAACAAATCCCTTTACAAATCAAGCAGTGGAAAGTTTACTATGTAGGAGCTCTACAACTAAGAGGCTGCTTCTATTGAAAGTCATGATTATTCTATATGAGAAGAGGATAGGCCTTGTACCCTATTTTTCTCTCTCGCTGATTGGCATGATTGAAATGTCCGGCGACATCAATGTAATTGCGTCGTTGATTGTCTCGTTGAATGCTTTGTGTGCCAGGGTAAATGTCGGACAGTCTTCTCTAATTGGTATAACACACTCGGCATCCCGATACCATCCAACCAGATGTCGGCGCATCGCGACAACAAGATTGCCACAAGATTGCCAAAGTCCATCATAGAGGGTGCAAGATGCTCTACAGAATCGAAAATACTCTGCGAGATAATCAATCAATTGGTCCGTTCAACAGAGGGTTTCAATGATTGTGGGAAAAGGTCATGAAAGATTTCTCGTTGGCCATTCAGATCGTCTTCATCATCAAGTCTTAGATCACCAGAAGGAAGAAATCCAAAGCAAGTCCATGTGGCCATCCACCAAACTGATTCCAAGTCATGAAGCGGATTATGCTGGACAGAAGAGCGTGGGTGTTTCGTCCTGGTGCGCACTTGAGGCAAAAACATGTACTTACTAAAAGCAACCTCTATTGCCATGAAATGTGGGGTTCCCTGGAGAACAAAAATCAGACCTGATATTGGAAGCTCTGGCAACGAGCAACGAACCGTTTTCACATTTTGTGTAGATGGATCGCCAGACGTTTTGACAAACTCAAGGTCTGAAAGGCGTCCCTGTCTTCTTCCTTGCCCTGTATCCAACATCAAGTTTCCAATACTGATGTCACGATGGACATAACCAGCAACCCAAAGCGCCTGTAAAGCTAAAAGTCATTCTAAGCGGGGCCAAATAGATTCAAGAAGAATGATCACCAATGACCCCGTCCCGTAGAATGGAAAGCATGTCTACCAGTGTATTGCAGCTATAGTAGGGCTGACAGACCTCACGAAAGACCGTTCGTACATGTTTTCGGGGTTGGTAGAGCGCCGCTTTCCGAGCGATATCACGGAGGTTATGGTGCCCAGGAAGCCCATGAATTTTTGAGCGCTGGTGCCCACGTAGCAAATGTGGCTCTTTCCTTCTACATGCGTCGAATCTAGAGCCTTCGATTAACAAAGTTTCCTCGAACTCGAACTCGTGGCCATTCATCAGATTTCTCGATGTCACCTGCCCCATACCGTCGCATACCTCCCAGTCTTGCTCGACAGTCACAAAGTGCTTATCAAAAACATCCGCATCGACGACATCCTTCAAACTTCGCCAGATTTGACCTTCGGTATCGTTGTCCTCATCGATCCACACATCTTTCAACGCATATTTGGTACTATCAGGTCCGTTCTCCTCTTTGTACACCTCCCACACCCTAGTTGCACGCCCACGCAGGGCCCCAGCACGGAAGTCTGACAAACAGCGAGTTGAGATGTACCACGTCTGCTGGACCAAGAATTTGTATCTGATCGGGTTCGTCGAATAAATCTGAACAGTAGAATCAAATCCCAAGGCTCGTGACCCCTTGGATATATCTTCTGTGTGCGAGAAAGAAAGCCCAAGGATGAAACGAACCAGGTATTCGGGGTTCTAGAGTAGAAACTTTGAAACGATTCAGAGATAAGAAACTCTAACCTTGATAAAGTCGAAGGAATCTGTGACCATTATATGGGATCTACTGAAATACCAAAAGTGAGTAGACATATTTTCAATGCTGATTCCGAAAGTGAAATTCCGACGAGGATCGTCACGAAGAGCATTGTTCGCACCCCATAGGATTTTTCTGCTGTTCTAGGTGGCGTACTCGGATGAATGCTTGAACTCATTTCAGACAATAGTGAATGTACTTACATCAGTTGTCTCCTTCGGACAATCTTGGGATTTGTACTCCAGAACAGCGACGATGTCATGCCAATCCACCTCGTCGTGATCCGACAGTCCCGATATGAGGTTGGGATGAACGCACGAAAAATAAAGGTTTGACGGGAGAGATTAGTTCGTTGAGTAAGGGGTGTTCTATCCGGGTTGTACCCGCTCTTGAGGCAGGAACTCTCTCCGTAGGCTTCTCAACCCTCGCCGGCCGTGATGACCACTTCAAAAAAGTGGTGGAGCGATGATGACTAGAAGATGTCCGTTTTGTTGCTGCTCATTTTGTGAGGATCCTTCAAGAGGTCATATAAATGTTTCTCCCAGGTAAGAAACCGATTCTCTTGTAACTTCTCCATGACGGACTTGAGAGTCTTTCGCAGGCACAGCTGGGACAACACTCTTGAACAAACCGTCCAGTTTGATGATCGGAGCAGGTTTGTTACGCTTGAAAAAATCCTGCTTGTCACTGACGAGCTCACTAAATCGATATGATGGGGTATGGATGCACTCGTCTTTCTGAGAAGGAGTGTTCATGGTTGCAAGAAAAGGAGCGATTTCCCACGAGGCAACCTCGGGGACAGCACTATCCATGATCCGGTGCGCTTTGACTCAAACAGACGTAAAAAATGAAAATATAACAGGTATTAGACTTCCAAAGTTTATAATACTATATTTTCTGAGAAGTGTCAATGCAGTTATATCGTGATAACGCAGTAGGGCCGGCGAGCGGCATAACTCGCTACCCTCATTCAGTGGTGTATGGCCTTCGGGAAGAAGTTCGGGGAAGGGTGAGGGAGGTGTTGACCAGATTGTACGCGTTATTTATGATTTGTGGTTTGTGGTTTGAGCGAAGATTGAGAAGAGGGTCGTTGTGGTAATCGGTCAAACCGGGTGAATCAATCACAAGATTTACTGGTGTTGGTCTAGAGTTGACTCGAATTGTTTGCATCAAAGACTACAGAACGCGTTAAAATTCTGCAATATATAAAATGAAGTTGTTGTAGGTAGCTAAGACGTGCAGACATCCGAGAATGATAAGCGCTCCACCGTTCCTTATCGACCGACATTGTCCCTAACGCACTCAGACTACCAACATTCTCCCCTCCCTTCTCATCCTGAGCAACACGCTCAAAATACACCCTCAGAGATCCTTTAACGAGCCCATAAACCAAACCCCACCTGCTCCATAAACCCCAAACAATCTCTCGATTCTGATCAATCCCGGGCCCATTGACAACTTTTGTCAATCCGTTCCACCCCATCCAAACAAGCATACAAGCATGTCATGATGCCACATGTCCCTCCCCGTCCGCTTGGCAGTGCACGCTGAGCTCCGGGGGCATTGTATGATTTCAGTTCTAGTTCCAGTTCAAAGTTGTGTCAAGTAACGACAGCTTAACGAGACGATCGATCTCAGAGACATTAATATTTTGAGAAACGTGAAGCTCACCCAAACTTCTCTTGAGCCAAGACGTAGCGGTGATGAGACAAAAGACCAGTGTGAATCGGATTTCAGGCGGCGCTTTGGCTTGAGATATTAATTGAGAAGCGGGCCCTGTGCGCCGGTAGTTGTTGTGCTAGCAGTTCATCGCGTTCCAATATCATGATGGACATGTCAAAGCGCATGGTTGTTACCAAAATGTCAGAGTGCTATAAGTATATACCGAACAACAGCCGCTGTCTTTTGTCGTACAATCTAAACGGCAAACTGAGGGGCCGCGGCCGCTGGATCCTGGCCGATGTCTTATGTCACCGTGTAGAGTAGAGTAGAGCTAGAGTGACAAAGAGCTGTATTATTGGCTTGAGAGTGCTCGTACGGTAGATATCTTGATGAAAGCCTGCATACTATGATTTATATCATACGATGAGAGGAAATAGTGAAAGACAAAAAAACAAGTTCGGATCTTCCGGTGTTGGCTGAAGAAGCCGACCTAGTTCATTGGATGACTTTCCATAACGCCAAACCGATTTCCTAAATTCAAACGTCATATTCGGAGCTTGAAATACTTCCCTGAATTTTTATTTTCCAAACCACAACGACAATTGTCAAATCAAAAGCTATAGGTGCGGATATCAAAATTGATGACAGTGCCGGCTTGCCGAATGGGACCCTCCGAGAGCAAAGCGCCGTCCAAGCGCCCCCTTGCATTGTCAAAGCCCACGGATGACCTTTGAAGCGTTTTATAACCATATTCCAAGAACTTTCTCTCTCAGGTATCTATTATGCACTCGCCGCTGGCCTTCTAGAGTCTCTTAGCATCACGATAAGACTTACAATGTTGATTTATTGCAGGAACAGCCCAATAATTGACTTGACGCTGGTATAGAAGGTCACCACAAGTCCCTAGCTTACTTTAGTAGGCCAACAGCTGAATGTTTTCCTGCCACAGTGCATGAAAATGGGGACGGAAGGGGAGGAGGAAGAAGACCCTGAGTAAGGGACGTCCAAAAAAGGAGTTTAGCGCTTTCAAGTTGACGTTTGAAATCTACAAGGGGGGTGCGGACCCTCCTTCTAGATACAAGGTTTACAACTGTCGCTTTTGTTCCCACAGTTGGCGACTTTGACAGTTCTGACATCGGCTTGTCGGCTTTGGACCCTTCAAAAGGTCCGGTTAGAGATAGAAAATCAATTTAGGCTTATGGAAAGTCATCCATTGAATCATTAAATCATCATCGAGTATTCGAGTTCTAGAAATGCACATGTCAAAGCGCATGGCGCCTGACAGTCGTTTTGTGTTGTTACTGTTGTTGTTGTTGTTGGAGGGAAGCAAGCGGGTACCTAGGCGCAATAGTGGTGGTGGTGGTGGTGGTGGTGGTGGTGGTGGTGGTGGTGGTGGTGGTGGTAGATATCTTACGACGTTACGGAGGAACTTGAGAGTTGGCCGATGATCATAGGCTATATAGAGTAGCTATGGATCAGCGAAAACCTCGAGAGTCGATAGAAAGTGGAAGACCCGTCCGCT
The DNA here is from genome assembly GCA_015657495.1 of Crepidotus variabilis. Taxonomy (NCBI): domain Eukaryota; kingdom Fungi; phylum Basidiomycota; class Agaricomycetes; order Agaricales; family Crepidotaceae; genus Crepidotus; species Crepidotus variabilis. The sequence goes on along the minus strand of MU157829.1, from coordinate 279,797 downwards.
GGCCCCATCATGAAGTTATGCCGCGTCCATCCGAGACTTCGAGTCGAAGTTTGTGAACAAGAAAGCTAGCTACGAAGCACGAGGCGCGAGGCGCGAAGTGTTGTAGTAATTCAAGTTGAGAAGTCACGGTACCAAGCAAGGAGGGTGTCGTAGGATTACAAGCTTAAGATCTTAAGATTGTGAACAAATTCCGTGTCGAAGACATACAGCTGGCAAGATCTATTCATTATCGCGATCGGAAAGGGGGGTTTGTTTTTTTTCCGAAGATGAGAGAGACAAAAGCGTCAGGACAAGTCTGGACCATCCTCGATTGATTAAATCGTAGAATCATTGAATCATAGAGTGTAGACGCGACTTTGGGAGCTGTCAAAGCGCCTGGTTGTCTCCAGTGTCAATGTCAATGTACTATACACGTACATACGGAGCAACAGCCGTTTTTCTTTTTTGTCGGATGAGGCAAGCGGGTTCGAGTTCGAGTTCCTAATGAATTCGAACATGGCAGTTGATCCGATGTACTAGTACTTGATGCAAAAGCCAGTGCGCAGAATGAGTCTTGAAGGTAGACACGATGAATCAACAGTTAAATCTGTTTTATCACTGTGAAGTAGTCATGCAAAGCGAGGATAGAATACTGGCTTGAGAGAAAAGCCTGGGAAACGGGAAACGGGAAGACCATAAGAACTCCAGAGTGGCTGATGGTAGGACGCAGAGGTAAAAGACAAAAAGGACAAGTCGGAGCCTAGGCCTCAGGCGGCTTCGCTTTAAGAAGTGGACCTGGTTGATTAATAGTGAATTTTAGAATGGAGATGGCAAAGCGGATACGCATGGCAGCTGGTTCCTGATGCTGATGCTGCTGTTTTTGTTGTAGTGAGGAAGGATAGCCTGCTAAATCCTATAATACTGTGTGGTGGCCACACCGAGTCATTATTCGACAAGTTGATAAAGGCACTATGAGAATACTCAATTTTGCTTGAGAGCTCTCGTCCTCGATAGTGATCAAAGACCCGAAAGTCGGATTTTACGCACAAAAAGGCGGCCTCGACGCCTGCCAGTTGGTAGTTAACCCAGTAATACATGTACAATAGACCTCGATGAAAAATGAAAGAAATCGAAGGGAATAATAAGAAGCGTGACAGGACACGTGACGACAATAGGGTGGAACAGTGGGAGGGCAAGGCATTGTTCACACTCTCTTATAAGAACAGGCAGCCCCGCGAAAGATGAGAGACTATCCAAAGGCAGAGCCAGTCTCGTCTACGATTCCACCACAATGTCTTACTCTTTCCTCTCCCAGCCACCCAACAAACGCGTCATCCCAGCTGCTCTCCCTGTTCCCGTCTCTTCGCCTCCCCCAGTCCCCTCTGCCACTCGCCGCTCCAAATCAGGCTCTCATGCCTACTCGCACATCCACCAATGGGCTGCCCAGATACAACCCGGTTCTCCGGCTCCCTGTTCTCCCCTCTCCCCTCTCGTCCTCCGCAGACCTTCTGTGACTAGCAGCATCACTTCCGGTTCTCGACGTCCCTCGCTCACTCGTATCGCCCGTCGTCCTTCTATCGGTCATGCCCGTGCTACTTCCGGTTCGGTGACCTACCTCGTACACACTCCCAGGTCTGTCAGTGCAGGCGCTACTTCGCCAACTTCGAACCCCAACGCGGAGTATCCGGATCTCACAGCGATGGGGTACACATCCGTCTTCATCCATTTCGATAAGACGCCTACTACACCTTCGCCTTTCCGTGCTCAGACTCGTGCGGGAGTTGGAGCGACGCCGCTCACTGGCACATTCGATATCTCAAGCATCCCAATCCCACCCATCCCACAGGCGAAACCGGCAAAGAAAGTGGGTATGAAGCGGTTCAAATCGTTTGGGATTTTGCGTTCGAAAAAGGCGTCTGCTGCTTCGGTGCCCGCGGTGTCTCCCACTAAAACTTCGATCTCTACCAAGTCTGATATCCGTAAACCCACGAAACAGAGAATCGTCCCGCCAACTCTAGCTAACGAACTCGAGTTGATGCAGTTTATAGATGGAGGGTCTATTGACAGACATGCGGAGCGGGTGATGCGGAAACAGGCCAAGGGCGCTGCTGGTTCGAACGTGAAGGGTGGTGTTAATGGAGGAGTGGGAGTGGGTGCGGTGTACAGAGACGAAAAAGGCGGATTGTGGTGGGACGCCGATGAAGAAATGGAATATGCCCCTCTTCTCGTAGAGGACCCTGCGAAGAGAAGGGAAGGTGTAGATCAGAGCGAGTGGGTCGAATTTATGGATTCGCCAGCTGTTCCGACTGTCGGTGCGGTGAAACCGCTCGTACATCCTGCTGTATCCTCGTTATCAGGCGCTCTTGAACGACGCGAATCAACCACTTCAACGAGCACCAGTACGACTCATTCCTCACTACACCCCTCCCACCTCCTCCCTCTCCCCGAAAACACACCTCTTCCGTCATTCACTTCCGGACCCGTCGACGACCGTGCTTTATCCTCAACACGTATCGGTGGAACCGGAATGAGCCTCCTCTCACTCCCCTCCCGACCTCGCAGAAAAGTAGCCCACCTAATGCGCGAACCGGGTATGGCGTACGTCGTTGGGTTGGAAGCGTTCGGACCTCGTAGTCCCGGATGCGCCAAGACCCCACTAGGTTCGAAAACACCCAAGAGTCCAAAAAGCCCGCGGTTCCCCAAAAGCCCACTCACTCCTCGTACACCCAAAGGATCGAAACATGGCGTGTTCGGCTCGATGCAAGCGTCAGCGTCGTTGAGTGGTGGTTCAGTATCAGGCACGATAGGCGGGAAGAGCAGGAAAGTGAGGCCTAGGCCTGCACCGCTGAAATTGACTGTATCGGCGCTTACGAGTGCGGATGCGAAAGTGGCTATGCGGGGGTTGGGGGTTGAGAAAGTAGCGCCAACAGCGGCACCTGTGGAGGAGATGGAGAGAGGGAAGGAGAGAGGGAAAGATGCCAAGAAAGCGTTTATAGACGACTCGTTCGTTCCTGCTCCTCCCGCCTCTGTTCCTTCAACCACACAGCGTACACGAACACACGCCCCCGGTCATCTCCCCAAACGACCTGCTCTGCACCGTGCGCCTGCTATGCCTCTGCCTGCTATGCCTCCATCCACAAAACCTCACCCACTCCAGTCGCATAAACCGCTGGATGTAGCTGTGGTTGCACCGTGGACACAACTTCCTGCACCGGTTGTTCAGAGATCCAGTACGGAGACTACTTCGAGTCAGGAAGTCAGCCGAAGAGTGTGAGGCTGTTGGGGTTGTTTGGGCGGAAGTGAGTCTGGGTGGTTAGGAGGAGGTGGGGGTGATTAAAAAGAGGAAGAGGAAGACGCTGGGTTGTCTTTTCTCTCCTCGACTCATGAGTCATGAGTCATGATGTTTATGATGCATGATACAGCTAAGCTGTGATGTTTTTTATCGATGTTTTCTATAACGTTCATGATTCTTCTTACGTTTTACGCTTTACGCTTTACTTGTGTTGTACACCGGCGTTACCCTCACTTTCAGCTTTGGTTTCGGTTTCGGTTTTCTCTTCATTTTTCTTTCACGACCGCGACTGCGACTGCGATACCTCCTCCCTTCTTCGTGTTCTTCTTGTTCTTGTTCTTGTTCTGCTGGCGATGACCCACCCGATTCACTCGTTTTTATCACCTACTTGCTATTCATCATGTCACATACCCCGACTTGTACACTACTGTTACTGTTACTTTACTTTTATTCTACATACTGTACATTTTAGTGTACCTATTATTTCCTCTTTCCTTTCGCTCTCTGTTGTATCTTTATATTAACCCAAGCTTTGGCGCTTTGTAATTGTAATCGTGATTGTAATACTTGAAGCTGATTTGACTTTCCGTTTTTTCGTGCATGCAACTTGAGAGTTGAGAGTTGAGGCTTTAGGCTTTAAGTAGGTCAACGGGAAAGCACTAGTCTTTGAGATGTGCATTCGACGACTGGGATAGCCGTCGCACTAGTAACTAGTAGCTTATAACTCAGTACTTGATACTTAATATTTACCCGTTTGCTTTATGAGCTCGAAACGAACCCCCCCATCGTCGCACCCTATTGATGCAAAACCTTTCATTCGGTTCATCTGCTTCCGAGTGTTTTTTCTTTTTGATATTTCGAGACTTTGATATGTGTGCATGCAGGAAAGGCGTTGAACGAATCAACGGTAGCTTTTCGGTCAGGAGCTCATTCAAAGAATCAAGTCAAGCCGAGATGCCGAATGATCTGGAGGGGGGGGGGGAATCACGCTTTGAGCTCAGAGTACTGAGTGAGTCTGAGCTCTGAGCTCTGAACCATTCCGTTTTCGAACTACCCGTCTGGAACGAAAAAAGCTTTAGAGGTATAACTATAAGAAAATGGCTGACCGCAGCTCAATCAAGCAAACACAATACATACTCTTCTCGCTCGAACCCCCCCCCCATCTTATTCAAGTTTCTAATTCTTCAAACCACCCACTCCTATTCAGAGGCGTCGAACCTCAACCTGTCTTGAAGATGATGAACACCGCACCCAAAGCTCGCTTGGGAGACTCCACCCCCGTTCGATTGCGAGGTACTTGAACCTGATTTTTTTTAAATACTAACAGGAGATTTATTCGTTGTTTTAATTTGGCATCTTTCGACAGAAATTGATAAAGTAGTAGTCAATTGTCTCGATGTTTGCCACAGCACAGATAGGTCCGTTAAGGAGTTGGAAGGGAAGGTGGAGCAAGTTGACCAGAGCGTTCAACTTTTGGAGGGGAAGTTCCAACGAGGCTTTCAAGAGTTGGAGGTTAGAGCTGACAAGACGCAGGAGGACATAGCAAAACTCCACCAACTCCTTTCCAAGGTCGTTGAAAATCTGAGAGTGCATGACCAGCGCCCCAACGAGAATCTCGAGGCCAGCTGTGCAGGTGAAGTGTTCTTGAAATTGAAAAAGGTGAACAAAAATTTGTTCTGACAAAAGAAATTCTTGCAGATTCGAACATTGCGTAGGGAGTTTTCTTCTGGTGTTCTCTCAGCTACCTCTATTGCATTTGACCTCACCTGCTTGATCTGTAATTCATCTGTCTCGGAGCTATGGTCCCCTAATTTTTTGTCTTACTACATTCTGTGATTCTGCATGTTGTTCCTCGCCGTGTCCAAAGTCTCAATATCAAGTTCTATGCTTATTTTTGACTCGTAATTTCCACCGAGTGCTCGGGTCTAAGTATTCCGCACCTTCGAATACACTCAGGAGATGTGGTTGTCGGTAGATCGAAGTTGGGCCTGCTGGCGCTTATGCGAGATATAAATAGGTAGGCGCCTCGTACGGCAACGGGGCTCGACAGTATCTTTGATCACCATATCACGTCTTTCTCAGAGATGATGTTGATAAATGATACATGTGCTTCGAGAAGGCTTTTATCTTCGCGATATGTGGTAGTATTACGCAGGTTCACAGTTTACAGAACCCAGTCTCCATCCATCTTAAGTCAAGTTTTCTGCGGACTCATAAGCAGTCCATGAATTGATTATCATTGGTAAAAGGTTCCAAGTGGAGTAAGCCAAGAGATTAAGCATACGGGGGATGCATCATATAGAAGAGCAATATTCACATAAAAGATTGAACCACGAGCAAAAATTGAACCAAAGTCCGATCGTTGCATCTGGCGCGATTGAAAGATACCGATTTACTCCAGTTCTTTCATCAACCCCGTTGTGAGCTCCACCGGCGGCCTTGATAGAAGAGACAAGAAGACGGCAGCGGTCTTGTCCGAGTTCGCCTCTTGTTCGCGTCAAGAGCATGAGCCTGTAAATAGCGACGGCCCGTGCTTCCCACGGTTCATACATCTTCCTCAACTGTGACTTCGACGTATACATAGCTCAACTTTAACTTCTTCAAAACAGACGAATGGTCGTAAAGAGGATGAAACAGTATCGCAGAGAACTGCCTCTTCTGACAAGGCAAATTGAATGCAGAATGTGTTCTTTTTGACATGTCCATACGCTTCTTTCGCTGTGGTCCCAAGCTAAATTTTCGGAGTATTTGATTCATGTGATGGTACGCTGATATGGGTAGTTACAGATTTCTTGCGCATGCTTCATCTGTCCACTTGAATGCGCTGCAAAACTGATCCCAGACCTATCGATTCGGGAGCTTATGCCACTCCGGTCTCCTTCCATCACGGTTCTTAGATGCGTTCACATCTATCTGAGCGCTGGCCAGTTCAACAATGTCGTTTAGGCTCAGATTATTTCTGGTAGAAATGCTGTGGTGACTTCGAGTATAAAGAGGAGCATTCTTCCAAGTCAAATCTCCAGCTGAGCAGGTCTCATCCACCCAATTAAATCAAACCACTACTGCGTTGATCGCAAACCCTTCGTCTTCAAAACAAACCCTTCCTCTCCAGCATTAAATCTACCAACATGGTTCACATAACCTCTTCTCTCGTCGTCTCTGCTCTCTTGGCTGCCCCTATTCTCGCTGCTCCGATTTTCGACCAACAAAACATCGAAAGGTATGCCTAATGCTATTTCTCTCTACTGTTCAAACCACGATCTGACTACCCCCATATTAGTCGTGAACCTGCCGGCGCTCTCAAGGCTTTGAAGGCTGTTGCAAAGACTGCAAAGACTGCCACCAAGGCTGTCAAAGCCAGGCCTCCACCTTTGAACCTCAGCAAAAGCAAAAGCAGCTCGAGCGCAAAGAAGTCTGCTCCACGCCAGAAGTCTTCAAGCAAGCCATCCGCTAAATCTAGCCGACCCAAGTCGTCTGGCGCAAAGACACCCTCTCGCCAGACTAGCAAAGGTAGCTCCAAGTCGACACCTCGTAAGGCCGGTGCTGCAAAATCGTCTGGTCGCAAGTCAGGTTCCCAGTCGTCTGCTCGTAAGACTGGCACCACCAAATCTTCCCGTCCCAGTAGTGCCCGCTCTGCGAAGACGCCTGCTCGTAAGGCTGGAACTCGTGGCAAGACCAGTGCTACCAAATCCCCAGCTCGCAAGACTGGGGCTAAGTCGTCGACCCGCAAGACTGGTGCAGGTAAATCCTCTGCTCGCAAGACTGGTGCAACCAAATCCAGCCGTCCCAGCAGCGCCCGCTCTGCCAAGACACCTGCTCGTAAGACCGGAGCCAAAACTCCAGCCCGCAAGGCTGGGGCCAAATCGTCGACTCGCAAGACTGGTTCGGCTAAACCATCTGCTCGCAAGACCGGTGCCAAGTCTGGCTCGAGGTCGGCGACTTCCAGCCGTCCCAAGTCGTCAGCTGGACGTAAATCCACTGGTGCCAAATCTGGACGCACCTCTGCAGGTGCCAAGTCGTCTCGTACAGGTAGCGCTCGCTCTGCCAGGCCACCTGCTCGTAAGGCTGGAGCCAAGCCTTCAGCTCGCAAGAACGGTGCTGCTAAGTCATCTGCTCGTAACGCTGGCGCGAGGTCCTCCCGTACAAGTGGTGCTCGATCTGCCAAGGCACCTGGTAGCAGGACTGGTGGTGCCAAGTCTTCAGCTCGTAAGACTGGCGCCTCCAGACCCTCTTCTCGCAACGGTGGCGCTCGGGCTGGGTCTCGCACTGCCGGTGCCAAGTCCTCGACTCGAAATGCAGGTGCAAAATCTGGCGCTCGCGGTACTTCTAGCAAACCATCAACCCGCACTACCGGTACCAAGTCTGGCGCCCGAAATACTGGAGGACGCTCCTCGACTCGCCCAAAGACGCCATCCCGCAATGGTGGTACCCGTAATACCAAGCCATCGACTCGCACCCCTGGCACAGCTGCCAACCCCCGCACTCGTATTGGTAGTGTAAGCCCGTCGACTCCCAGCACTCCCAACACCTGGTCTCCAGCACCCGTCAGTGCCTACCCCAGCTACGCTAGGCCTGCTGTCTTTTCTCCAGCTCCCTACAGCAGCTACAGCCCGTCATTCCCGGCAACTGGTGCTCCGTCAGGCAGTTTCAGCCCATCTTACGCGCCCCGTTTGAGCCCAGTTGCCCCCGTTGGCGAATATATCAGCAGCTACCAACCACCCGTGTATTATGGCAGGGACTTTGATGACTTCGAAGAATTTGAGGCAAGGGAACCCAGCTTCGAGGAGGAATTCGACGATCTCATGTTCCGTGAAGTTGATCTCGATTAAATGTACTACGGAGTAGCATAAGTAGACAGAGGAGTTGTCGTCTTGTATGCATAACCTTCAATGAACTTGAGTGTCTGTTCTCTGCTCGGCACCCAAACTAAGCCAAACCCAGTGTTGATCAATCGTACGCTTTCTTTTTCTTTTCTGCTTGACTATTAGCAATGCAGCCCAGCAAAGTTAAATTGAACCAAAACCAACCTGCCTTCGCTCCTCTAATTATTATCATATTTGACGAGATTAAAAGTATCCAAAAGACTGGGTTCAGAAATCTATCGAAAAACCAAGTCAAGCTAAAGAATCTGGCTGTTGATCTGGCGCTTGTGGCCGTCTCGCTGAGGTTTGTATTCGACCTGCACGGGTTCGCTTTATAAAAACTGATACACGACGGGATTCTCTCGCAGAACATCTTACCTTGTTGATTCGATCACTCCATCTAATCCTGTTGTATTTTGGCCCTGTTTAATCAATAGATTGCGACAGGTACGATTCATTCTTTACTACCTATTCTCTAGATCTACAGACTGATTTACTCACACAGAATCAGGCATCTAGAATTTACTTCTGTAACATTGCGCACCTCTTCGAGCCTGTATCGGGGCAGTCCTTCATTGTCAATATACCCCGGCTTCGCGAAAAGACTGATCAGCATCTGAAATCCGACTCGGATTCAGGCACGCTACAGTCAAGATCGAAGTATCCTGTTTTTGTTCACCTCGATGGCGGCTTTCTTGTTCAAAACCAACCTCCAGAAGATATTCTCGACTTATTGTGGAAAATTCTACTTTCTTTCACACATGACAGCAACGCGGAAAAAATTGAGCCCGCCTCGAACACCAGTTACACCCTCCCTCTGAACATGTCAACCAGAACGGCAGTTGCACTCGCGGGCATCCTACTGGACTATGCAATCGCGTATGTCCCGGCCACTGGAAATTCGAACTCAGTCCTGTCCAACTTGCCTATGGATTTTTATGAATGCGTTCTTCGATATCAAGACACTCCTGGCTCCGTGCCCGATCCCAATTCTCGGAATTCGAATCAACCAAAAACACAGACGCACGTAGTAATGAAATTCTCTTGCCCCTACTTGGAAAACGGGGATGAGAGGGCCCAAGCGTCGAGCATTGCCGATTGGTTGGGTAGTCTATTCAAGGAGCGACTCTGCACCATCGACGATCCTTCACTCTTGGACGTGACAATTTACCATGAAAGAGTTGTCATCAAGAACAGCGTTACATTCTAAAATGCTTGCCGTTCGTCCTACTCGACATCTACATTGACGATCTTAATATCCTCGAATGGTTTATCCATCTTGTTTGTCTTCACATTTTCAATCCCATGAACCACCTCCAAACCCGACGTAACCCGTCCGAAGATAGTGTGCTTCTTGTCAAGCCATGGTGTAGCATTCGTAGTGATGAAGAATTGTGAACCATTGGTATTGGGACCGGCATTAGCCATGCTCACTGTGTATGGGCTGCACGAGATGGAGGTCGTCAGTAAATGGAGTAGAAACAGGTATATGAAAAGGGACACCCACCGATCATGCCTCAGTTCATCAGCAAACTCGTCTTCAAACTCTCTATCCCAGATACTCGTCCCTCCCGTCCCATCACCTAGTGGATCCCCAGTCTGGATCATGAACTTTGGAATAACCCGATGAAAGATCACTCCTTCAAAGTACCCACTCCGTGCATGGCCAACGAAATTTTCGACTGCTTTTGGTGCTTGTTGAGGGAACAAACGCATATGGATATCGCCAACGGTAGTATGGATGGTTGCTGTGTTGGCGTGCGGGGAAGGTCCAGGGCGGGCAGTAAGAGAGGCGGAAGCGACTGTTTGTTCTTCTCTGGTTGGGCGTTCGTTGAATACGTCACGATCGCCAGATTTCTGGTCCCTGTGGATTTATTAGTAGGGGATAGAATCGAGAAAAGGTCTAGTAAAACACACTCAGGTTCAGAGCGGGTGAAGAGATAGAATCTTGATTTTTTGTAGCCGGTGCAGACCAGCGTTGGGTCCCTTTGTCCTTTCTCTGCAAGGATGGGATTGGCCGACGCAGCCATTTTCTGTCGCAGAAACCTTTGAGTAAACATCCAGAGAATGTGTAAACGACATACAGCTGTTGTCAGTGATTTCTTGGAAGGCGCTCCTTGGTAAACTGTTAGACCGAGGAATCGAACTGACTCGTCCTGGCCAAGTAGCCGTGCCACACGGTTTGTAACAGTGTTCACGACTGAGGTAAAGTCTTAGTCTTGAGATAAACACGTCTTAGTGTGAAGCGCACCTTTAATACCTAACAACGAAGGGTAGATAATGAAAGCACCAGACTCATCCCAAACCGCATTGCTCCATCTACCAGGGATTTGTCCATCTGGCCCAGGCAACTCCAATTCCTTCTCAACTGCCAACCGCCTGCCAAACTCCATATCTTCCACTTTGTACACTGCAGTTCCTGCTTGTTGCATTTCTTGAATAGCATCCAAAGATTCGTCGTATTTACGGGATAATTTGCCACTCAGAAATGTGAAAACACGAACTTGACGATCAGGCAGGGAGAACGTGACGAATGAGGAGGAGTCGGGAGAGAGGGTTATGCATGTTGGTGTTGATTTAGCCTATGTGTAAGTAGTTGATTAGAAACGATGTATTGAGAGGATAGAAGGTTGCTCGCCTTCTTGAACTCATACAGGTCAGTTTCACTCTTATAGTTCCAGAGTTTAGGAACGTTCTTTGGTAGACCAAAGGGCTCGGATGGTTGCCAGTATTCGACGAAGCCTTGTTCGTCTGCAGAAATGACTGTGTCGTACCTGTCGCTGTACTAGCAGTTAAAAAACTTGGTTAGTTCAAATTATCAAGAGTTTGGATGTGGCTTACACTCATCACATGTACAGGGAAGCGATGCACTCCCTCAACAGTTTCTAGTGGTTGGTCACCTCCACGACCATCGTAGAGTCGAATGACACCCGACGTGGCATCTGAACTACAAATGGGTGAATAATTCCAAGAAGCTAAACGAGCCCGAACGCTACTTACACGGCAAGAAGCCCCTGCGGTCTACCTCTGTTATGAACCCAACAGCAGGTCGCAGGCTTGAATCCCAGTTTTATGATGTTAATCATGTCTTGTAGTGCTTTGGATCAACATTAATTCAAGGCAGAGAGAAGGCACCTACCAAAGTTTACGACGTCAAACACTTTCGCAGTCATATCATCAGATACAGTTGCGAGAAGTTGACCATCTGAGCTGGCAGAAATAGCAGAGATTGGGGTGATGTGAGCCCTGTAGTGCTTCACAAACTCGATTCCTTGCTCTTGTTTCTTCCAGAGCTTTAGGTTCCCGTCAATCGACGTCGTGATCAAAAACTCGGTCCTGTTAACATTTTCCGGTTAAATTACCACCTTCACAAGAGAAAATTTTTGCAAGTTACTTTGTCATTATTGAGAAGTTGACAACGTCGCGATGCATGAACGATTTGTAGTATTGGTCGGCGCTGGGTAGATGCTCCAGGTAGAGCTTTTCGTGAGGAAGGACTAGTTTCATTTGTTATATTAGAGCCGATACAAAGTCGGTTTCAGAGATTCCGTACCTTTTCGTTTCTTCTTCGTTAGTCCTGCTCCTGCTGCTTGCATGGGCATTGGACCAACATCATCGTCTGATTCCTCGTCATCCTGCACTGTCGCTTTCTTTGCTGCGGGTCCAGCATCTGCCATCTGCTGATCCACGTCCTTCTCGTTGTTTCTTGACCGCTTGCCGAGCACAGTGGCATCCTGGGTTTCTGAGTCTGACATTACGCTGGAGTGAAGCTACAGTGAAGTATCAAACGCGATGAAAGTTGGCCATCGTGAGCGTGTCTGCGTGGGAACGCGGTTGCGGCACTTTCGGCAAATCGGCCCCTAACTCGATAGCAGGTAAATTTAGTGAAATAGGTAGTCCACAGTACATGGGTAGTCAAATGCTTCCATTTGGTAAATTTATGTCCGTGAAACAAACTAAGTATCCAACAAGAAACCCCAAATTGCTACAACCCTTGTCTGACAGGTGGGGTCTACTAATTACGCCCCAGATCCTCCAGCGCCAGCGATAGAGTTCGAATACACGAATCTTGAAGCCAAGTCGGTGAAGTCACCAGAACGTGTATACCCCATCTACCTTGTAACGTTTTAAGATTCAAGTGTATGTTAGGCACCCGGAGCGCGATATTTCATCTTCTCCAACTCCGCTATGCCATCGTTGCTTGCTTGAATGTTACTTCGAATGTTCTGGGTAACGAACACCATGATAAGAGTAATGGACCACCATGCAGTGGTTTGCCATGGTTTTCCAAGGAATAAGGAAAGTGTGGGTGGAACTGCTGCAAGCGAGTAGATCAACTCGATGGGTAGTGGCGCTGGAGCACCTTCCCAGTTGAGAGTCTTGCGAATCTCGTCGGAGAAAAAAAGTAGGGCAAGGTTTCCGTGGATGTATAGAGTGAGAAAAATCAAGATTATTGGCAGCGGTAGGGATGCTCCGTCAGAGTTTGTTGGAAAGATTGTGAGTAAAGGATTCCCGCTGAGCACCAGAAATTGACTACATTTTGCGAATGAGATAAGAGTATCGTCAAAGCGGCCTGTGGCTCACAAAATGCTTGAGACCCCGATGAGAGCCTGAACAATAAGCAGATACTTCTTGGTGAAAGCCTCGTTCTGCTTCCGGAGATCGCTGATCACTGCTTCTTGTTCTATAAATTTATGAGTGATTGAAGCTGGACTGAGAAAGGTGAAACAGACGCTGTTCATCCAAGATAGTATTTGGGTCAATTTCGTCTCCTTCTCCTGAGCCTTTAAAAGGTATACGTTGGCTCAGTTGGTTCATTACTGTTGGGTATCTTTGTCGACGTCGATTGGGTCGAGCGCCAAGGTTATAAGCAGGCGGCGTGGGTGCCACGCGCTTTGTGACGTCCATGACATCAGGTACACGTGCTAATAATTTTCATCAAAGCCTCATTACAGTCATCAGGATTAAGATAATTGTCCTGACAATGACATCGGCAGCGGAACCCATCGTTCTTGGCCAATTTGACGACCCAGAGGCCGCCCCAAGAGCGGGGAATGCGTTCATCGATACGTATGATCCTGCTCAAGATCAATTCTCCGATAATAGATCAGACGAGGAACTAGACGAAGATGATATCGACGAAGAGTATGATGACAGTAGAGTTGATGATGAGGATTGGGAGGTTGCAGAAAGAGGTATGCCCATATTTTTGGTTAAGCTTTTGGCATCTGAAAGAGCTTGAAAGATTTTACTAAACAGTATAATCGCCTTCGTCAGCATGCAGCTGTGCGGACAGGGAACGCTCAAGGTTTCTCCTCGGCACTTAAGCAAGGAGTGTCAGTGGCTTCACTCCCAGCTGTAAATCATCCAAAGAGCGCGACGGTATCCTCCAACTCGGTTTTGATGTCAACTATAAGCAAGGATCGGACGACAGACCAGTTGGCCGCTTTGGCCAAGTACAATTCTCGAATTGCCAGAATAGAAATCCCGTATGTTATGGGCGTGGGGATTAATAGGAAGGGACCAAGCGCGCATGCCAATTTAAAGGACAAGAGCGACAGGGCTACAAATGAGCAAGTTTTGGATCCACGAACGCGATTGATCTTGTTCAAGATGATTGGGAGGGAGCTGATTACAGAGGTCAATGGTTGCATTAGCACTGGCAAGGAGGTCTGAGATCGTTCTCGTCTTGGAGATATGTATTCTAATTTACCTGCAGGCCAACGTATACCACGGATTGACTCCTGCAGGAAAGCACCTCGCCATTAAAATCTACAAGACCTCGATTCTTATATTTAAAGATCGCGACAAATATGTCACTGGCGAATATCGATTTCGTAGAGGATATAGTCGTAACCCTAGAAAAATGGTTAGGTTATGGGCAGAGAAAGAGATGCGGAACTTGAAGCGTTTGGTAACGGCTGGAATCAACGCCCCAGATCCCTTGGAAGTTAGAGAGAACGTATTGGTTATGGATTTTGTCGGAGATTCAGAAGGCTGGTTAGTCTATCAGTAAATTCAAAGGCCTGGATGCTAACTCGAAGATATTAGGGCATCGCCTCGTCTCAAGGATGCTAAACTACCTTCCGAGGCAGTGCAGTCGCTGTACATTGACATGGTTCTCATCGTTCGGAGGATGTTCCATGTTTGCAAGCTCGTCCATGCAGATCTATCTGAGTACAACATTCTTTATCACAATGGCCAATTGTGGATCATCGATGTATCACAGAGCGTCGAACACGACCACCCAGCTGCATTTGACTTCTTACGAAACGATATCAAAAATATCGAAGATTTCTTTGGGAGATTGGGGGCTCAGTGTCTTGGGTTGCGAAGATGTTTTGAATTCGTGACGAAAGAAAAATTATCGGAGGATGCTTCAACCGACGACATGGTGTTGAATACGTGGCTAGAAGAGAAGATAGACCCCAAACAAGAGGAATCGTTCACCTCAAACCAGACGGTTACAGCCGGGGAGATAGATCTATCAAAACAAAAAGACCAGGCTCACGAAGATTCAGTATTTCTTCATTCGTTCATCCCAAGAACCCTCAATGAAGTGTTCGACCCGGAACGGGATGTGGAGAGGTTGAATCAGGGCGATAGGAACCTCATTTACGCTGATACAATTGGTCTTGTTCCTGCTGAAGACGCAGTGGTCGAGCTGTCGAGAAGAAGGGTCGCAAATCAAGACTCGTCCCTGAGGCTCGAACCGGCAGAGCAGTCCCTGCAGGGGGGGACTGAAACAGATGACAAAAGTGAAGGCTCTGACGAAGATGACGAGACTGCCGCTTTCAAAGATAAGATGCCTCGAGGGCACAGGCATGAAGACAAGGATGTAAAGAAGGTATGTCTTATCAGATTTGTTTGCACCGTGCTCTTTCCGTTCGTGGTACAAACATTTCCATTCTAGGAACGGAAGAAACAAGTCAAAGCGGAACAAAAGGAAAGGCGAAAAAGTAAAATGCCGAAGGCGGAGAAGAAGCGTATAATTAAGAAAACAAAAGCATGAATTATTTGCTTACTCTCCGACTTTGGCTGGCCTTACCAGCAGCCCATCTTGCGCTGTTAAGCCATCATCGCAAACACTGCTGCGCGACACAAGTACCCTAGCTACCCCATTTGAATAGAGGCACAAAAAGCCGTACTTAGATCTCCACCCTTTAAGTCAAAGGCCTGATTAGTCAGTGCTACAATGAATGTCGGGCAGCGTGGCGAATTTTTACTACCAGGACTAACAAGGTGTAACATTGAGTATTACTATTGAATCGGACGCCACATTTCTGTTGTCAGTGATGTGCATACTAAACAATTTCTGGCGAATCGGGTTTCGGGAGCATCAGTGTAGCAATTGATTTTTTTTTGTTAATATAAAAGTTAAATATGAACCCGAGGGCGCAAATTTAACAACTGAGGTTGTATCGTTCCATGGAATTATAATCTTTGTTTCGGCTTGAGGAAGAGCGGATGCTGGCCGAGTCTTCTAAATGCTCGAGTAATGCTTCTATGCAGATTGTTCCTTTATGGGAACCAGCGAGCAAGACCTCCGGTCCCTATTTTATGAGAACAAATCAACAGACAAAGCAAGGACGAAGACAACTAAAGTATGGACCAATGGCACATTTAGAGCACCCTGCTTCGCGGTATTAACGCGCTAAAATGACCCCATATCGTCGTCTAGAGGCTTCATCTCCATTACTGGACACAGATTCGTTACATGTTGAACCGTGAACACACTGACTTACTTACATCTCGCCTTCTGTTTCAAAGTCACCACATGACTACGGCTCTCTCTTTCAAGAAAACTAGCGGTCAAAATCTGGGAGATCTTAGTTAGGATTTCTGATCAGTGACAGTTGTTGCGAGATCAGAAAAGTCATTAATTCATTAATTTTGGCAGCAGCATGGGTGGCGTAAAAATGGTAACTCAAAGAAGACTACTTACTCACAGAGAAGGTAACCTCCACACTAAGTCCCGCCGAGCCACAATCAAAATTACGATGGAAAGCAACCAGACTTGTAATTTTTCCGCTCTAGCGCGTTTGAATGTACATGGGAACGACGCAAGTAAGGCGTGAGGAAAAACATCCATTGTGCATGGATGAGCGCTTATTTTGGATCGACTAGTGTCGCTTGTCGTTTTAAGCGTCCGTTACGCAGCCATGGCTGGCATCGGTGACGACTTTGGTATACTTGTACAGCGTACCCTGGGACACTTTCAACGGCGGAGCCTTCCATTCTTTCCGTCGCCTCTCAAGCTCCTCGGGAGAAACTTGGACCTCGATGGTGTTCTTCACCGCGTCAACAGCGATGATATCGCCGTCTTTCACAAGGGCAATGGGGCCGCCAACTTGCGCCTCTGGTACTACGTGGCCAATACAGAATCCATGGGAGCTATAATATGTGTGAGCGATCACGAAGGAGACCGTTAAGATTTACCCGAGCCCATAAAGGGTTGGTGGCGCAATGTTCATCATGGAGGAAGATGTCAGAAGTGAGTAAAGAAGGAGAGAAGGAGGGTAAAACGGTCAGAAGACGAGTATCAAGGCAATCGAAGGGAAAAAGGAGAACAGATATGGAAAAGCAAAAGACAAACGGACGTTAGAGTTGAACATACAGGCAACGCTTATCACACTCACCCTCCGCTGAATCGCCCGTCCGTGAGACAAGCGACGTCCATACCGAGACCTGCACCCATGACCAAACTCGTGGGTTTGAGCATCTCGGGCATGCCTGAGAAAGTATTGGAAAAAGGTGTCGTGAGTTTACGAGAAGACAGAAAGGAGTAGTGGGCATGCGAAGAGGAGTGAGAGGAGATCCAGCACAGATGGATAAGGAACATGATGTTCCGAAGGACGAGACGAACCATATATTCAATGTGAAGGACGCGGGGATGTGATTTGACCATTGAAGAAAAAGTATCAACGTACCAGGTCCACCCTTTGGGCCAAGATATCGCAAAATGACAACAGTCTTCTCGCCTTTTTTGATTGACCCTGATTCGACGGCCTTGACAAACTCGTTTTCGCTATCAAAAGTACGAGCTTTGCCAACGAAGCCGAGGCCTTCTTTTCCTGTGATTTTAGCCACGGCACCACCTGGAGCGAGGTTTCCTTTGAGAATCCTAGCCGAGAGTCCGAATTAGCGACGCATCGAGAAAAATATCACGACGAAAAAGGAAATCAAAACTTGAATTCCTCACCTGATGTGACCAGACTCCTTGATTGGATTATCCAGAGGCCTGATGACGTCCTGAGTCTTGAAATCCAGCTCGCCATACTTCCGGGTCCACATATCAAGGTTCTCGCCTAGAGTTCGGCCGGTTACAGTCATATTATTCCCATCAATCAAGTTGTTTTTCAACAAAAATGCCAGAATTTCTTGTAACAAAGAACAAATTTTGGACGTGAATAGCAAGTACGCATCTCGAATCACATATAAAGGACCTACTTGGAATGCCTCCGATTTTGTAGACGTGCTCCATGACATATTTGCCACTAGGTTTAATGTCCGCAAGGAAAGGTATGCGATCTGAAACGTTCTGGAAGTCGTCGATTGTGAGTTTGATACCCACCGAGTGAGCCATGGCGATAAGATGCAAAACAGCGTTTGTAGATCCGCCGAGGATCATAGTAAGAACCTGGGTTTCCAAACAGGTGAAGCGAAGAAATTATCATGAAAAGTCAGCGAAGTAGGCGATGCATTATCAGAAAACTCACCATTGCATTTTCGAATGCGGACCGAGTCATGATATCTCGAGGCAGAATATTCTTCTCAATCAAGTTGTGCATGACCTTGCCAATGGAAGCACACTCATCGTGTTTCTCCTGGGACTCAGCAGGGAACGAGGAGGACCCAGGGAGTGACATGCCTATAGCTTCAATGGCACTTGCCATCGTATTGGCGGTGTACATCTAGAGATCTCATATCAGCCTGGACATACGACTTAACTTTACAAGACTTACACCACCACACGCCCCAGGTCCTGGACAAGCATGTCGGACCGTGTTGTATCGCTCTTTTTCGGCCTTCTCCGTTTGTCCATCTTGTAGATATTTTCCGTACGATTGGAACGCGGAGACAATATCAAGCTGTGGTGCTCCTTCGCATGAACCGGGACGAATGGTGCCACCGTACACCATCACACCTGGACGATTAAGACGTCCTACTGCAATTCAAAGCCCACAAATGGTGGCGCATCATCAGCACCGGATCCAAAATGACAACAGACCGAAGGCTGAACACCGGTCCAGATTTTCGGAGGTAACGGCTTTCTACTCACATGCAATCAACACGCCTGGCATGTTCTTGTCACAGCCAGGGACTACGACCATTCCATCCAAGAGATGGCCTCCAGCAGCTGTCTCCACTTGGTCTGCGATGAGGTCACGAGATTGCAGAGAAAATGACATGGCACTAGTTCCATTACTTATCCCATCGCTTACACCGACAGTGCCAAATTGGTAACCTATTAGGCCCGCACTAGTGAGAGAAGCCTTAATTTCTTGGCCCAGTCCCAGAAGGTGCTTGTTGCATCTGAGTTAATTGAACGAGGACTGAGAATTGAATCTAATCAATTCATTTTAACACGGACGTACGGGTTTCCTTCGTACCTACACGAATGGACAAGAATTAGCCGAACGGAAGTAGAATGGTTATAATAGTCAAAAGAGAGCACCAACCACACACTGGCTACTCCAACCATAGCCTTGTCAAAGTCTGAATCTGAGTTAATGCCATCTGTGGCGTAGAGCATGGCCTACATCGTGGTAGGTCATGGTATCTTAGCCATATGGTTCGGAAATTCAATTGTAAACAGACGTTACCTGACTGGCTCCCTGGTCTTTGGGCTTTGTAACCAACCGACTGTAACGGTTCATCACCGGTTTGTCGCTGCATTTTGAACTAGATGAGAATGAACGCGTCAATGGCACTAAGCGCCTATGCATAAGAGTTCTATGAGGCATGTTGCCAGTGGGCGTCTATGAATAAAGCGGATGCAACCTGGACTGCGTGATGTGACGGGTTGTCCCGACAATATTGCTGGTAACGGAGAGTGCCGGCCGGTGTTTATGGAGGTTGCCGTCGGATCGGAATTCTTGACATGAGTCTCGGAAAGCGGTCCCGACGCCGCTTTTAGCTCCGCTAATGAGCTCGACATCATTCTGGATCAGCGATGGCCTACTGAGCTGCGAGACGATGAAAGAAAATGGGGTGTTTCGCTTTCCGTTTAAGATTCATCTGAATTTTAAAAATGCATCCATCTGTATATTATCCATGTGGAATCGTGGATGCGGGTAAAACGGACGCATAATATTGGAGAGCATAAGCACGCCAGTCGATCGCCGCCATGCGCATTGACGGAAACGGAAGTACTGCTCTCCTAATTTGGAAAGTTCCCTTGAAAGCTGTCTTTCATGGTCGCCGTTGATTAGACTCGTGGTAAGATAATAGACAACCGTTCTTTTTGTATTTAACGGCCTATCGAGGCTAGTAACGCATTTATTTCTCAGTATTCGAATTTCTATGATATCAATTTTCTGGAGGTGACACGAGGCAGCGGAAATCATGCTCTCCATAACTGAGCCAAGAGGTCGGGAAACACTTGTTATAAAAAAAAAATAGCGGATGTATCTCTTGAACGATCGATGGAAGATAGGGTATCCGCTTATTTCGTGATCAAGGACTTGTGTTTTTCACCAAAAGAATGTAGAGGCGGAAGTTGTTCGCGGACGTTAACTGCCAGATAGAGTTAGCGTCAGGGGTTTACCAGTGTCTTGGATCGGCGTGGCCATAGGAGGTGATGGGCCCTTTCGGAAAAAAACATGCATTCTTGGGTGCACGATGCGGTCAAGGTGATTAGCAGATTGAAGTACTTGCTTGGTAGCTGTTGCTCCCTGCAGAAAGGGGGGAAATGATGAGACTAAAGGAGATTTCGATTTTTCAGATTTGTATGAGCGGAAGTAATGATGGTAGGGTTGCCATTACCTCTTTAACCTCTTCCGTTATGTGGATCAGAAAGTCGCCTCAATTTTTTTCTGTTTGAAGGGAATATTCTTGGTATTTGTGCTGCATGGACGTACTTGTCTCTGCTCTCATTCATGGACGAGCACAGCCAAACGAACCACCACCTACAAAGGGAGAGCTCTTTACCGTCCAGCCTACGAGTTCACTTATATTCGGGGCCCAGAGACTCATCCACCAGGACCACTTTACAGAGGGAATCGCCTACTGATGATACGTCCCTGCCTCGAAATGATCACTTTACGGCCCTCACTCCATTGGAACCAGTTCATTCATACCCCGCACCATTTCATTCAGCTCCCCCGTTCGAACATCACCCACGGCCCTTTGCAAGTTTCGAACATAGGTCCCTAGACCCACGCGATAGGCACCATGCAAGAACACTGCCAGAGTTCTCATCCTCCACGCCCATGCATCGTGCAATGGACCCTTCTCTGTCCTCGTTGACACAACGTTACCCCAATCCCGGCCCAGTATACAATGATCCCGTATTCCACTCCTCCTCACAACCTTCCATGTCTCGAAATACGAGCTTTGGCTCTGTGACACTTCCAGGGCCCAGAGAATTGTTTCCGTCTCGCGATCACTGGAGAGAGGGTGAAGCAGGCCCGTCATCACTTTCGCGTCCTACTAGTATTAGTGCGTACCAAGAATCCCTGGCCAGACATCGACGCGGTTCAAGTCAGTCAGTATATGGCGATGCTCGCTCCCTAGATAGCTATAGCAGAGAAAGCGATTCCATGGAGCGTGAATTGCCTCACTCAAATCGTTCAAGTGGACACTTTAATGACACGGGTTCTTATCGCTCAGAACGTTCGATGCCGAGTACGTTATGCTTGCTTCTCTATCATTAATCTGCTGTGATCTGACGTTATTCCTAAATCTCATTCATCAGGGGAATACTCATATTCTTCATCCCGAAGCTATGAACGGTTACCCGGTCCTTCTCATTTGCTTAATCCCAGCCAAGCTGATCCACGTCATCCGTACGACCGACCTTTAGAAAGACGGGAGCTCTATCAATATCCTTCAGTTGGATCTCTCAGTATCTCGGCCCCATCACCGAGTTACACGAGGGAGCCCGAAAGTCCTGATACGACATCG
Organism: Crepidotus variabilis; assembly: GCA_015657495.1. Taxonomy (NCBI): domain Eukaryota; kingdom Fungi; phylum Basidiomycota; class Agaricomycetes; order Agaricales; family Crepidotaceae; genus Crepidotus; species Crepidotus variabilis. Next base: position 258,536 of record MU157829.1, on the reverse strand, counting down.
TTACATCGATCCGATTCCCGTTCAGGCGACGTGGGTAGCACCGACGGTGATGGATCGTCAAAGGGGAAAAGACGAAGGGAGGAATCTGAAGAAACCGACGATTATGCGAAAAGGTCAAGGAATCCTAGAAAGACGGCTGTCGCGTGTAATTTCTGCCGAGGTATGTTTTCTGCCTCGTCCTCTATGAATAGAGTGCAGAAATTGATAAGATTTCGCCTCGGTGGTGGTTCTCGCCATTATAGGACGGAAACTGCGATGCAACGGAGAGAAGCCGTCGTGTAACAATTGTACCGTGCGCAAATTCGAATGCGAATATGTCACCATCCAGCGTCGGCGAGGACCAGGGAAAGCACCGAAAGGAAGTCGGTTGAAGAAGCCAACTGCCACACGTTCGGATTCTTCGGCCTCAACTTCTAAAACTACTGGGGATCGACCCTCGAACGCGCTCCCCGAGTACGAGCTTGACGTCCTAGCGCCCGAAGTCAGACAGTACACTTCCGTTCTCTCTCTGGACAGTTTTGGGTTTCAACCGCCAACGACGTCGCCACAATACCCGTCAGCTTCAGAATCCCAGTTAACGAGGGAGTATTACTCACAAACACGGACACCCCGGAGTCGGGAAACAAGCTCAGAAGATCGGTCGGATGGCGAACGCAATACATAGAAGACCTGATCAAATACGGATCATACGACACCTCCGGATGAGACCCACTTGTCATCCGCACGCTCCTTTGATTTTAACGCGTATATTTTCGCTCGTCCTCTCCATGAGACAATGTCCTGCATCCTCCTTCGATATGGTGTGCCTTCCAGTCGTATTCCCCACACATTCATTCTTTGTGCTGTTCACCGAATGACAGATCTCTCCTGTGCTTCTCCTTACGTATTCTGTTGCCATCGACTCTTTTCTTAGGGTCTCTACATGCGCTCTTGCGGCGCTTACCGACCGCTCCCACGATGACTGTACCCTACTGTCGGTGTATGGGTCATTTTTCACTCGTTCTCTGCACCGTAATTCTGCATTACAACTCCATATTAATCCGTATATTTTGGTGTATATAGCTTTACTTTATTCGCATTATTATTTGGCAAAGGATTCGAGGTCAACATGAATTGCAATAATGGGACCTTGATTTGTTCCGATTGGCTCGGTGGGAATTAAACAAGTTTCGGTTCTGGCATCAGAGTTTTCGAAATCACCGCGCTTGCCTTTGCCTGCGGGCAATCCTGCTTTCCCCGGTTCAGTGAGCCTCCGTCCGTTCGCTGAACTTGGCGACCTCCAAAGTACAATGAACAACACTGACCATCGGATTCGCCATGAAGAGGCAGATCGGTCAGGTCTTCAGGCTGCACAGAGCGGTTACCCAGGTGGTGCCCACCCTCTCAAGCAAGAAGCCCCAGGTAAGGCTCTCAAGTTATTCGTATCGTCAGTACCACCTTTCATGTTTTCTGCTTCCAACACAGACAACCAAAGGCCGGAATTCAATTTGATAGTAGCAGGATGCAGAGGAGGTGTGTTGACTATGTCTCATTTCTACCGCCCGCTCGTTTTTCATTAACAAACTTGTGCTCATCTCGCCGTTGCGCCCGGATCAGGCAAAACATCGTTCCTCCGTCTTCTCCTCGACACTAGTCTAGTTTCATCAAGGACCTCCAAGGACCAACTTGCGTCGGTCGCAAAGTTCGTGCAAGGCTCCAGTGGCCATACAACATACCTTCGTCCCGCATCAATTGATATCAACGTCGACGTTGACGGAAATGGCCAATATCAGCCACTCAGTCTTTCTCTCATCGATACGCCCTCCTTGGACTTCAAGGATGAGATTGATGCTGACAGAACTCTGTCTGAAATCATAAGGCAAGTCGATGCTAGATTTCTCGAAGGACTTGAAAACGTGAGGCGCTTGTTACATTTATCTCCGTTATTTCCTTCATCGGTAATGTTTTTTCATAGGAATGGAGAGCCCAGACCGGTGACCGCTATATTCATTTGTACGTGGGGACATCGCTCTTGCTCATCCTTCTTTGCTCACTCGTTATGTTATGTCGCGCTTCCAGATGTATTTACTTTTTGGATCCGGACCAAATTGTCCCGCCATCGGTACCGGGTCCACCAGCACCGCTCATACCCCGAGCACGGGGCAACAGCTTTTCCCAACCTGAACACGAACCAGTAATCCTTGAGCCACCAGTGAATACTAACCCTCTACTCGCAAGACCAACCCTTCCACCAGCTGACATTGCTGCGATTCGACGGTTGTCTGCCCGAGTTAATGTGCTGCCTGTGATCGCTAAAGCGGATATCTTATCCAATGATCGATTGGCCGCCATTAAGCTGGCGATTCGCAGAGATTTAGCGGATGCCGGCATTGGGTTTGGAATATTCGACGTGGACCCTCCTCTGGCGCACGCAGAAGAAGCCGTTGCTGCGACGCGTCCTGCCTCTGCAAACGGGTATGGCCCTTCAAATGGGTCAGGATCTTCGAATCTAAACAATTCGCCCCCTACTTCTCCGACAACAACACCTTTACTCCGCCTTCCTTATGCTCTTATTTCGCCGGATATGTATTCTCATAGTGATGGGGTCTCTAGAAGATTACCCTCTCGACATGAGCTTGTCCACCAGTACACTCCTTCTGCTCATTCTCCATCTTCTCAATTTCCCCGGGGGAAGTTTGTTCGCTCATACCGCTGGGGTACTCTCGACGTACTGGACCCGACGCATAGCGATTTCATTGCCCTTCGCCTCGCTATCTTTCACCACATGGATGTAGGTTACAACTTTCTGTATTCTTCGCACATTACTTATTAACCCCTTCTGATAGACTCTTCAACGCTACACTCGGGACTATCTCTTCCAAAAATTCCGCTCCGATTATTCGCATCACCAGCGTCCCACCATCCCTCATTTGACTCAGCTTTCTCCTCCACACCATCCTTCTAGACCTGTTCTCGCAATCGATACTGCCTCTCACCACGGCGGCCATCGACATCCTATTCATCTTCCACCTCATCGTGACCCGTATCCCGGTGGTACCGTTTCTTCTGCCCCTCGTTCAATGCACGAGATTCCTCCACATAGCGCTAGCAAAACTTCAACTCCTCGTAAGTGGAACAATTCATGTATGATTGTTCATATCTCAAAGCGCTCTGTAGGGGCTAACAAAACTCGGACCAAGAAAATAACAGTTGCTTGTAATTTCTGTCGTTGTAAGTCGGCATGATTCTACTCTTGACAACAATGCTCATTCCTGAGTCAGCGCGGAAACTAAAATGCGATGGGGGTCGCCCTGCTTGCAGCCAGTGTCTAAAACGCAGCAACCCTTGCGACTATATGCCTCAAAATAAACGCCGTGGGACCATCAAGCATCGGAAGCAAGGGGAAGAGAGTGAAAGTGACAGTGGAGGGGATGACAGATCCCCTGAGGCTTATGAACCTTCACTCTCGCCGGAAATCCAATCAAACTCGGTATCACGAAGGAGTTCCAACGCAGGCAGACACCCTCAGGAATCTTTCCCACCTTCGTCTCTCCCTTCGATGTCATCGCTCAGCGAACGTCGTCCCGAGTCATCAGGAGGGCCTTCACGGCCTATCATGGAGGTATCCATGCAGAATATGCGTGGTTACTTCCCCGACAATGAAGTACCTCACATTGCAACACTTCCACTGAGGGAGGCGTCTCCCCCGACGCCTGCGCCAATGTCCGCTCCAACCCTCCCACCACTACGCCCTGCGTCAGACATGCAAGCTGCTCAACGTAAGCGTGCGGCAACAATGCCTGGGAAGAGCAGTCGTCAGTCTACGAGCTCCGGTCCAAAGGTAGTTGCATGTAACTTTTGCCGAGGTAAACTCTCGTTCTCCGTATGGGTTTTGTCCTTCATTGACCTTCCAAAATTAGCTCGCAAGACAAAATGTGATGGTGCTCATCCTGCCTGTGCGAGCTGTGCTCGCAGGCAACTGGACTGCAATTATGTCCATGATTCTGCCTCTAATGGGAATGGCCCAAAGAAAGCTCGTCGGACGTCGACATCAAAACCCCTTACGGCAGAGTCCCATTCCATTTCGCCCCCTTCTTCTAGAATGATTCCAACCCCCTCAACGGTCAACGACCTACATGACAACCGAGAGGTCGATATTCACGTCGGTGACGACGTTGATCTCAAAAGACCTTTGGAGTTCGCTGATTTACATCGTTCTCCAAAGAAAATGAGGATGGACAATGGACCAGTTACAGCTGGGATACCCTGAATTATGCTGCGCTCTTTGATATACTTCTCTTTCTCATTTCGTTTTTAACCAATTGTAGATTACCGTGTTACACCGTCTCTCTCCATCCCTGCGGGTTTTGCTTCAAGGGTTTAACTTGGGCTCAATAGCAGTATCTAGCTATCCTTCAAAGTTTCTTTTTTTCGTCTTCAATAGCCATAGAACTGTAACATATGTACTTGTCGTCGAATATAGCTTGATTCTGCTCCGTTGGGCGTTTCCTGATTGGACTCGAGTTGATCCATTCTCGGATTGATCCAAACATCAACCGACAGGGACGCATCTGGAAAACATGACAGCAACCTAACATAACCTAACAACAGTTTCTTTTGTCTCTTCTTAGTCGTTGCCCTGTTTATCTGCAGCGTCGACGTGCAGCAACGTTTTCTCTCTAGCCTCTGGACAGGTGGTGGAACCCCTGAGACCGTCCGACTTATTGGCTAAACTAGTTCACCTCGGCGCCCCCTGTTTCTCATATCCTGTTGCCACTATGTTCTCTTTTCGTCGCAAGCCCAAGAAGGCCCCGGAGACGCCGCTTATTCGAACCCCGTCATTGCCAGAGCTGAATAGTCAAGGAATACCATGGCCGGAAGACTTGGTAGATATGAGAGCCATACGCCAAGAATCCTTACCTGAGGTTGTACCATCGAAAGGTGCGACTAAAACCTCTTTCCAAGGCCCTGCCCCGATTCCGTTCCATAAACCATTTCGGCCGTCCACAGGAAAACGAGAAGAAGGCCCAATATCATCTTTATACATGGCAGGTCCACCACCTTCTGCTTTCGAGACAAGAGTCATTCCCAGGTCAATGGGGAGATATAGTCAACGCAGACAAAGGACACCACCAACCTTTAACATCATGGTCTGTTGCGGCACTATTATCCTTTTGACCTGCCTCAAGACTCATCTTATCTTCTTTAGGTTGTTGGTGGAAAAGGGACAGGTAAAACGTCGCTATTGCGTTTATTGTTGGAAACCGCAGATACATCACCAGGCGCAACAGTCGACCAGAGGGCCGCTGTGGAGCGTTTTCTCAAAGGACCTCCCAAGTCAACGCAAGAGATTCAGACGGCCTGCGTGGAAATATGCGAATCGCGTTTCGATCGCGTCTTGTTCTCAGCCATCGACACTCCTGGCTTCGATTTTCAGGATGGGCGTCAGCTGAAACTGGAACGTCAAGTGAACTCAGTCATCAAGTATGTAGATGCGCAGTACGCAGACACAATGAACGAAGTGCGTTTCATCGGGACTTCTATTTTCTGCGCTCATTCTGACCCTTTGATGCCCAGGAGTCGAAAGTAGTTCGTCAAAGCAAAGGGGATCAACATATTCATCTGTGAGTGAGACTTCGTGGCCCTTCTTATCATTCCCTGATATTAAATTACTGCAGTTGCATCTACATGGTTGACCCCGCCTCAATAATGACATCTGAAGCCCGACGCATCACTTCCGGTATTCCGACCAAAACACGTTCTGAAACCACGGTGTCGAACCGTACCCCACCGGACCTCGTCCCTGATACCTCCTCAGGAGATGATGATACAGATGACGAAGAGAGCAACGAGAAATTGACCATGTCACCTGCGGAGATTCGTGTTATCCAGCGGCTTTCTGCTAAGACGAATATTCTGCCTGTCATTGCTCGAGCAGACTCTCTGACCGACGAGAAATTGGATGCCGTCAAAGAAGCAAGTAAGCCACTTCAAATGCTATTTGACTGTGGAAACCATCTTATGAGAATGATTTCAGTTCGCACAGGCCTCTCTGAAGCCGGCATTGATTTGGGCGTGTTTGAACCTGCGAAGAAAGTTGATCATACAGCCACGCCCAAACGAGCAACTCGATTTGCAATGGGCGAACCAGACGCAAACGAGCGCGCTGAGTCTGGGGATGACGGGGACTCGGAACCTGAAGACGAGGCTGATGAGGAAGGAGAACGAACATCACGGCCGGTTATTAAGCTGCGACCTACCAGACATGGCAAAAACCTGTCGCGATCCAGGTCTCGGAGGGATCTCTCTGAAGCCGCGAAAGCAGACATACGTCGACCTGTCTCTCCTGATGATGCAGAAAGTGTGGCCAATGTCCGCTTTTCAGCCCATATCGTCGCTAAAACCGACCTCACGTCATTGATGCCATTTGCGCTAATCGCACCCGAACCCAACAAGCATCGCCCGCGGCCTGACTCAGTTGCCGAATCCTTAGTCGGGTCTATGATACCTCCAGACAATCAACTTTCAGAAAATGGACATAGTCTTGACACGGTTCCTTCAACACCAGCCTCCGTACATAGCCCCCGAAACTACGCTTTCTTACAAAGTCGCCCTGAGGACTTGAAGGGAGTTTTTGTGAGGAAGTTCCGGTGGGGCATGGTGGACGTTCTCAATCCGAATCACTGCGATTATGCTGCTCTACGCACAACCGTTTTTTCCACACATCTTAAGGTTTGTCAATCTGACATTCGTTTTGCTCTCAACCTCTCTAATTAGCTTCCAGCTTTTAAAAATACGAACCAAAGAGGTATTGTACGAGAAGTACAGGACTGAAAAACTCCTCGCGCGGCGGGCGACTGCTAACATTTCTGAAGACGAACGGCAACGATTGCTCGAAGGTTTGCCATTCTGAATAACTATCTCAGCATGGACATTGACTCTTCAGCAGACCTAGGGTTATGATTGTCTGTGCTCGACGTGTCTATCTATCCCTTGATTTACTTTTGGAATATCTCGCCTCCTTCTATTGCCATACTCCCCACATTGCTGACAGCTGGCTATCCACATTCGTTTTCGCCTGTGCCCTATTTCATTCACTCTCTGAGTTTTTGCTGTTTTATTTACCACTTTTTAAGCTTGGATTTTCTATCCCGGATCTGGTTTTCCGATGTTTTAATTCATTGTACGGAGGCTATGGCCCACAATATATTGTCACTAACACATTAACAAGTGATAACGTTTAAACTCCAAAGTAAAGCAAGTAAACGGGAGTTGCTGCTACACTCTCTTCGATTGCTTAGCAAAGTTCTCAATCTCCTCTTCTGAAAGGCCGTCGAGTCGTGTTAGCAAATAATCAACCTGTGAATAGGGTCAATTAACCACAACGAGCCACATACTGCTTACTCTCACCTCTACTTCTTTAGTCAAAGGAATGATGTAGCTCTCGTAGAGATCGACGACTCCGTCAGGATCGATCTTGCCGTATGGCTTTCCATTTGCGCCATTCGTGTCGTGCGATACCTCGCCTTCCAGAACAATATCTTGAGCATATGTCTCCGCTTTCTTTTGGAGCCTCAGTAGCAATTTACGCTCGACTTCCGGCTTCGAAATAAGACCATCTAGGGCCTTGCGATCTCGGCTTTTAATGAACGGAACGAAAGCCGCAGGATCAGACATGAACTTGGACTCAGACACGAATTTGCCTATTCAAAGGGAGTGTGGACTTCAATCTCATATCTTGACCAACACTGTGATCATCACACGCACCATAGTGGACTCGCTTGCTGATTGCCTGCAACACTTCCACATCTAGCGTCGCTGCACTGCCATAATTTCCATCATCTTCGAATTCCTCACTTCCGCTGATGCCCTGTGCACGTTTCTTGGTAGCCAGGGCGAGAGTCGATCTACGAGTTATTCTGGGTACGATAGCATTGGTGTAGAATGATAGAATGGATGAATTAGCATTGATTGTGTTTGGGTACAGGATCTTTGGGAAGTTCAAAGATGGCATCAAAGGTTCTGGGAGATCTGTTGAGAAGGGATATTCATCCGGGCTATAGAATGGATGTATGGTAAGCAATATTCTTTAGAAGAGCTTTGAGCACTTCTCACCTCGTGTATCGTCGGGCCTTCGCTAAGAAACGCGCAAGAAGTAATTAGGGTAGCCAAACCGCATGCGTTAAGACTAAAAGACGTACCATGAAAAGATTCTGTTTCTTTCAAGAACCATTCAAGCCAGCTTCCATTGAAGCCCATGTCCGATAGCTCCTTGAAAACCCCTCTTTGATAAATTCGTGGGTTGTGCACGAACTGTGCGCGTTCGATGAGAGAGAAGATGATAGTATCCTCTAGCCTGGTGAGGACAGAACGAATACGATCCAGGGAAAGAGGGTCTTCCCCGACCATGAAGTTTATTGAAGGCATGAATTTCGGGCGATGAACAAAGTTGGAGAGGGGAGAATGAAAGAGAGGAGTTGCTATTCGCTGATTTTCAGCCTCCATTACTTAAAGGGCCGAACAAAGCCGGAGCAGCTAGCAACACCTAGTAAAATCAACGTTGGCGTTGCGATAAAGTCGGGCTGCCAGTTAGATGTTGGGAATTTGTGAAAAAAGCACTCGTATTGATTTCAGTATGAGACGCGGCATGACAACAAGTGAAACATCCATGGCGTCAAAGTCAAATATTTGAGCCCCTGTCAGCGTAAACCTACATCAATAATATCATTACTATCCTATAGTGTAAAGCTATCGACTATTTGAGAGGCTCGATTAGCACAAATCAGGGCTCAAGGCAGTACTCACAATTTCTCATGGCCCTGTAGAGCAGTTAGAAAGCCCCGTTTCTCATTAATTGGATTTTGAAAGAAATTTCTGAAACAGTCGGCCTGTGTGTGGCTACGAGGAAGCTGCCCGACTCTCGCTCAACTAGATAACTTCCATCCCAGAAGCCCCTGCGGGTATATTTTGCTGCCAAGCTAAGAATATCATAAAGTATTGCACTGCCGAGTCCCGATCTTCTGCTCCAAGGTACAGCAACAGTTATCGTGTGCATGTGGAAAGAGGCCGTAAACGGCTTATCTTAAAAATTCTTTATGAAGAGATATAAAAGTTCAAGGATATGCTGAGGATGGAGCACAGAGACCCAAAGACCACACTCGGCAATGGCACCAGTCGCAATCGCAGATTTCAACAAGCAACCTACTTTGGCGCATGTTCAGAAAACTGAAGCATTCGAAGATTACAAAGGAGGTTATCGATTCGCCCCAATCGAAGAGGCTCAGGTTTCTCGGGCCATGATCAAGAGGTACAAATAGGCCATTTTGTTGGGAAAACTAGGTGACTTACCGATCGACAGGTATTTCAACACGATGTACGAGAGAGCCATCTCCGACGTAGTCATTATTGGTGCAGGAAGTGCAGGACTGTCCTGTGCGTATCATCTGTCCAAAACACGTCCAGAGGTTTGTTGATGAAGTATCATTCAGAATCAGACCACTGAGACGACCACCATTAGTTAAAAATCACCATCATCGAAGCCAACGTCGCTCCAGGCGGTGGCGCCTGGCTTGGTGGCCAGTTGATGACACCAATGGTAAGCGAACTGTACCAGTATTATAGTGCTGAGCTCACAGCATCTAGGTTATCCGCAAACCAGCAGATAGGTTCCTGAGAGAACTGGGCGTTGAATACGAAGACGAAGGCAACTTTGTCGTTGTTAAACATGCCGCTTTGTTCACTTCTACCCTGCTATCCAAAGTCCTAGCTATGCCAAACGTCGTTCTGATGAACGCAACAGCCGTCGAAGATCTGATTGTTCACGCCGACTTCGAAGGCCAACAACGTGTGGCTGGTGTCGTTACAAACTGGACATTGGTAGCGTTGAACCACGACACCCAGTCGTGCATGGACCCCAACACTATCACAGCCCCCGTCATCATATCAGCGACTGGCCACGATGGCCCGATGGGAGCCTTCTCTGCTAAGCGCCTTGTTAGTGCCGGTTTGCTCAAGGAACTGGGTAACATGCGTGGCTTGGATATGAATCGAGCAGAGCCGGCAATTGTGAATGGTACTCGAGAAGTTACTCCAGGTCTAATATTGACAGGTAAGCCATAGATGAGTACCAGCATCCGCCTCGAAAGTTAACAGAGATTTTACAGGCATGGAGCTATCGGAGCATGATGGTTCGAACAGAATGGGCCCAACTTTTGGCGCTATGATTGGCAGTGGCGTGAAGGCAGCAGAAGAAGCGATGTGCAATCTAGACAAGTGTGAGGTGGTTGGAGGAAAAGTTGTTGGCAGGGTGTCTGCGTAGCCTACACATACGTAAAGCGACGTTCAACATTCTTCTTGACACCGAGAGCTCGCCAGTTGGGCTTGTTATAATAGTCAAAAATATTCCACAAGCTGTCCTAGGATGATTGGCCCACGCCGGTAATTGACCAATAGCTATTCCTTGGAGGATGCCGGTGGGAACCTTGGACAAGTTCAAAACGAGCCCTCGGGATCCAAAGCAAAAGTTTGGGTGGTAAACAACTTTACATAACCTACGCGTTCACAACCTGGATACCAGAGTAGAACTTCACTCTTTGTCACCGCTTTAAAGCATCTCATCCACATAATTTATCTATGGGAATGACTCTACCTAATCCTGAAAGCCCAAGAGAACAAGCAAGGGCGCTGATGGCACGGAAAGACGCTCTTGAGCTCGAGCTAGAAGGTCAGCTATCTGTCTTGAAATCCAATAACAGTGACCTGCACACGCCTCTTGTCGACCGCGAAGGATTTCCCAAAGCCGATATCGACATATGGGCAGTAAGAACGGCTCGCATTAGAGTTATCGAACTACGCAATGATCTTAAAAGCATCATGGATGCCATCGCACGAGCACTCGAGGGTATCTACGATCCCTCGCTGGCTACCTCAAACATCGAGGAGTGGGAGTCACAGAGCCCGAGCGCATCCTCTTCCAGCTCGAAGCCATTTGCAAAAGTAGAAGGTGTTGCGCCTGGCAGCCCAGCAGCTGAAGCGGTCTGTCCTGACGATTTCCATGACTGCACCCACTGATACTCTCCAGGATATGAAACAAGGCGATCTGGTCGTGAAATTTGACAACCTTGATCAGAACTCGTTTACTTCTAGCTCTCTACAACCATTGGCTGATTTGGTTTCGCAGAAAGAGAATGTGAGGATGCGGCTACCTTGTCTGTCGTTGGTCCTGATAAATCTGTGTGCCAGAGCTCAATCATGATACGAGTCCTACGATCCGATAGTTTGGTCTTTTTGAAGCTTACACCCAGAAAGAACTGGGGAGGCAGAGGGATGCTGGGGTGGGTTTCCTGTGTTATATTGATACTATGGTATCGGACTGACGTGCGTTGTAGCTGCCATATCGTTCCATATTCATCTTGATATGGAATAAAATATATAAAACATCTAAATATTCTCGAATTCCATCTTGATCTGTGCAAATTATCGATTTTTTTTGAAAGACCTGATCGCTCGCAGCCATTATTCTGGAAACATGAACAGCCATGAAGCAGTGAAAATTTATTGTGAAGAGTTAAATAGTTTATAATCTCGATCTTGGTGAACTGCCAAATACAATTTCAGAATTGGAGGTGATCCTTGTGGCGGAATCCATGGTACGTGCCCGTTTCACTGCATCAATTGATTCTCCAAGACCACCTTCTGATACCCATCGACTGAAAATTTCCAGATCCAATTTACTGCTCGGCTCTGAAGACTGGGATGACCAGATAGCATGCTCCAAAAGAGAGATACTTGCAGTGACAGCGCCGACCAAAAAGAGTGTGGGCCTCGCGACGAGAGGCTGGATGGGAGGAGTATAGCACGTTGATATCTCCTGGAGTGCCAAGCGAAGCAATGAAATATGAAAGGATAGTGTTGTTTGCATCTGAGTTGGGCCGGAATCGATGATTGAATTTGCCCACTGCAAGAGACATCAGCTCAGAAAGAAAATGGGAATGAAAACCCGCACTGATACGAAGGCTGTGACAGTTGACTGATCTTGGACAGCTCTGACGAGATCGTGAGCCAGTACGACTATTGTACCCTCCCAGATCCTTTCCATATGTTAGTTACCAAAAAACTGTCACACAATATAGACTCACTTCTCAACCAAGCCATCTCGTATGAGCCTTCCAAATCCATTCTCCTCCATATACCCAGCACCTCCCAGCGCAGCCATAGACTCCTCCGTCGCCGTACAAGCTTTCTCTGCTGCATACGCCTTAGCGACAGGTGTCAACATACGAAGCCTCGCTTCTTCTTCTTTTGTTGCAGTCCCGCATTCTACTTTGCCCAATAAACAAACGACACCGAATACTAAATGCACTAGTGCACGGTACAATAGATTGATAGATGCCAACTGCTCAACATGGGTTGATGTATCCTTCAAGAGTTGTGTCCCACTCTTGATGGAACGCACATGGGCGTAAGACGTTGCGATAGATAGTCCTTTGCGTAGATTACCCACCGATCCAATGGCAGACCAGAGACGCGTGATGTTGAGGACAGGGGAGATGGATTTGACGCCTTTCCCAAGTTGGCCAATAAGGTAGGCTTCTGAGCCTTCGAGAGTCAGTTCGGCTGTCGGAACAATCTGAGTGCCAATCTTGTTCTTAAGGCGGTGAACGAAGACTTGGTTCATCTTCTGAACAGGTAGCGGTTTGGAGGGGTCGGTCGGGAATGGCAGACGAAGAGGGATCAAGAAAAGTGATAGGCCACGAGAGCCTTCTTGAACGGTACCTGTGCGGGCTAATGCTACAGTTAACTCGCAGTCCGTCGCACTTGAGAACCATTTGACTCCGTTTAAGGAGTACTGGGGACCGTATTCGTGATTCTGGCCGACCGAGGTCGCGGTGGTTTCCGTCATAGAGACATCTGAGCCTCCTGGCCTCTGTTTCGTAATTGTGAGTATCTAAATGCCTTTCTCGCCATGGATTTGAATTACATACCTCGGTCATCCACTGCCCTGAAGTGAAAGCGACATTTGGATCACGACTCGTCAAGCGAGGAAGGATATCCCGCCTCATCGCAGGGGAACCATATAACTCAATGACACGTGCTGACCCATCCGCCATACTGATTGGACAGAAGATCTAAGAGTTTAGTTTAGTCAAGAAAGGCGTATGCAAATGCAACTTACCACATGGGTATCACCAGCCAAAAGTAATTGCTTTGCGAAGCCATAGATGCGACTAGCAGCACCATATTTGCGCTCGTAAAATATACCTGGTAAACCTTCGCGTTGAGCAATGGCCTTGAGTTCTCGCCACCCTTCACTTGTCTGCAGGTCGTCGATTCGGCGGCCCCATTGGTCATATTGAACAAGTTTAGGTGGATATACTTTATGGCTGTCACTTAGTTTGCGAATCGCTGGAGAGAATTAGCCCTTAATAAATCCGGTATCGAAAAGACAAATAGGCCTTACTGGTTACTACTTCCAACCCAAGTCTCTCTAAGTCTGGTTCGACCTCCTGGAGTACGCTGTGCACAATGCATCAGGTTAGCTACTTTGTCAGTAGGCATCATATGGCTCACTTTCTTGGAAGAATTCTCTTCAGCAAGGAAGGGAGTACTGGATCGGTGAGATAAGCATTTTCATTCGAAAATGGCACCTATTTGAAACCGGAGTTCAGAACAGTGCTCCTCAGTGACAAGTGTGCTTCAATATGACTTACTGGTTGGAATCCTTCTTCAATATGCATTACAGTCAGCTTCTGAAAACTGAATAGTTGGAGAGACCAGATTTGGAGGAACACATCGCCATGAGGTTAAGTCCTTTATATTCATGTTGCAGCCCATATGTTTTGCCGGAAAACAGAGATGTGTGGCGGCCAATCCGGTGACAGCGTATCACCCGACCGTGCATGACTGGTGGCAACCGGGTTGTATTAAACGCCGTAGGCGCTATAGTCGAGCGCTCTTTTGGATTTTGACCCATTGGAGCCCTTTAACAGCGAAGATTTTTCTTGACAACGCACTGTACAGTATCGCTGCCTACAACACTAATCTAGGCTGCCGGAATATTCCTGGTTCCTTTTCCGGAAATTCCAAGTTTCCAACCCCGCCCTCTGGACAAAGTTTCTTACTCTTGGAAATGGAGAAACTGGCTATGTAAGTTAGTATTATATTATCATGATGTCCCAAGTGAGTTTATTTATTTAAGATTATCTGCTTCAGGCTAATCTTCTTGGGGAAAGCAAAACAAGTCTAAAACGAACGACGACGACTCGGACGCCATGAGTTCTTCGAATCATCTCACTAGAGACGCTTCCAATCTTGAAGGACTTGCACGATTTCTTTTTCTGTAGAGAAATTTCACGTTACATATTCTGAGCTCACCCGAGCCTAGAAATCGAAGGCGACGACTTTTAGTTATCAGTCGATTTGATCGAACGAATCCAAAATCCAAATTATGGGTGCACTTCTACCTAGCTCTCAAACGATTAACGAGAAGCTATTCTTTCGGCACACCCTGAGGACCAGTCAACTATGGCTTTCCCAGCTGATGTATTCTCCGCGTACAAGTTCATGACACTCAATCGAACCGAATGTTATTCTTCCAATTCAAGAGTCTTAAAATAGGAGGTTTGAGGCAATTGGAGGATATTGTGTGCCGATGTGAGCTATCCGTATCCGGATCGTCGTCTATCCTGACACACTATCTTGACCAGCCGAGGCTTGCCTCTATAGAAAAATCCGGGAAGATTTCCTCATACCTTACGATGGTGAGATCAACGGATCTGAATGTGTATCTATGAGCCCTTGACTTCAATGTCGATGCCCAAGCCAATTTGGTCTCCGAGGATACTGATCCTACAAAACCCTTCTATTTTGAAGAGCTTGTCTGTGTTATAGAGACCCTCCGCAACGAGAAAGAATGTCATGCAATGTTTGAGCAGATGGCCAAGCGTTTTGGCTCTGGAAATCATCTCTGTTTTGCCTAGGATCTACTTTTGATTACGCGACCATTGACTACGGATTGGACGATACATGGGGAAAGGTCAAGGTTTGCACAGGTTTCAGCTTTTGGTATGGTACACCCCAATGGGAGATGAAGTTAACCAAGAGGGTAATCTCTTTGATTTTGGAGAAAGTGATGCGGCTCCTCTTTGTCATCTGAGTATCACAATGATTGACCACTGAACCACGAATATATAGATGCCAGAAACAAGACTACAAATGAAGCGAGATGAACTTGATATTGAGCGTTTTGCTCGAATTAAAGACAGCCCTGAGCAGCCTGTTCAAAATACTTTCCAACAACGTGCTGAATAACGAAGGCGAATGGAGACGCTTCGCCGTAGGCGCCAATATTATTTTTGAGATGTGTAATGATGATTCTACATGCAACATAGTATAATCTTCTGCGCCCATATAAACTGGAGTCCGTATTTCATAAAGCGAGAAACTTTCGAGATACCAGGTCTTCGTGGTTTGAAGATTGGTTACTGAAGGCGAAGCCCAAGGCGTGGGGCTCGAATAATTAGCAATAAATAGTACGTTCGAATTCTCATCATGTTCCCAAGCTCCGACTACCACCATCCGAATCCATGGCTGCCTGTTTGCGTTTCACGAGAAGGGTACGGTAACACCAACAAGGTTTTGTGACCAAAGCTCTGAAATTGGTCTTCTTTTATCAACATCAGGTCTGGCAATCCTTCGTAGCGAACAAAGGTCCGAATCTGGGCTAGAACTTCTCCGACTGATATGGATTTGACGCCGTTTGCACTCTAGGACACGATGCACAATGCTTTCCGCAGGTAGAAAGTCCCATACAGCATAGTCGAATTGTCTGATGGAGATCCCGACGCATTTGTAGCTTGTCGTCCATCAAGCAAGCCCTGGTGCTGTGGAGGTTTCGCTGAAAGTTGAACAGTACAACAGTAAGTTTCTATTCGTCCACTGTGGAACCACCAACATAACTTTGTATTTTTGAGTGTAGCTAATAGAGTGGGGGTATGTCCCTATATTGCCTTTAAAGTTTGAACTTTGGATTAATTTCTTCACAGACAGGTATGTCTTCGACTTGGCTGCGTTCGTCTTTGGCTAACGCTCGGAATCGCACACCTTTCTTCTAGTGCATGGTGGCCTCATCATGTCGCTTACAGACACGATAGGCTCACTCGCCGTGGCTTCCAAAGGCCACTTCATGACCGGCGTATCGACAGATATCACTACGTCTTTCATCAAGCCTGGCGGACGCGTAGGCGATACACTGTTTGCAAAGGGCGTCATCACTGCTATGGGTAGGCTTTAAGTTTATTCCACCGTACTGTATTCTAATCCAACTTCTGCCAGGTAAACAACTGGCGTACACTAGGGTGGATTTCACGAATGCGAATGGAGACCTTGTAGCATATGGAAGTAAGCTTGTCGAATTTTTCTTAGAATTTCGAGATTGACGTTTATTCATGAAGGTCACACTAAGTATATTGGAAAGTCTTCCGTACATGCAGTAAGTCCTCTACTCGCAGGAGATGCTGGACAAAAGGAATTAAATCGGGTATGCAGAATAATGTCAAGTTCAGCGAAGATGGAGAAACCGTCGTCGAGGGAGAAGACAAGCATCCCGAATAGTCTTCGACGATAGTATATCTTAGATGTGAATACATTCTCGGTGCAACTTTTAAGCTGGTATTGAGTATTTCGAACAGAATTCCGGATAGACATTTTACATCTGAATATTTTGCGCACTCCGTAGACGCAAGATCTCAGTAGAGCGATATACACTCATATAAATGCCTTAAAAAGAGGACGGTGTATCAAGATTTTGGCTGGAGAGAAAGTGTGAGTTATGTTGGCAAATGAAGGTTTGTGTGGAAGTATACCTTCACTTCATCTCCAACCTTTCTGACGCCGACCCACGGCGTAATATTTTGCGTCTTCATCCCTTGCTCACCCTCATCCCATGTATAGCTTATACCAACTGCAATTTTCGTTCCGTCGCAGTTAAAAGCCACACTCGCCACCGACCCAGGGTATTTAGGGTATTGCCTCAACCTCTTCTTGACTTTATGATCCCAGATAGACACTGTCCCATCCGAGCCCGCCGAGGCAAATGTGTTATAAGTTGGATGGAAAGCCAACGAATTCACTGGCCAAACATGATCCACATCATGAATCGTTTGCCTATGACACTTGAACGCGTACTTCTTTTCTTGAATCTGCGGGGCGGGATCGAAGTACTCGACAGCAATACGTCCTTCGACAGATGCTGTGGCGTATCCCTGTCCGTCTGGCATGCAAGCGAGACTTCGAGTCATGTATTTGAGGGAAGATTCGCGTTCTTGAGCTGGGACGTCCATTTTGCGGATGTCGTAGATGTGGAAGAGGCGGGAGGCCATTGCGACGACGAGAGTGTTGTTGACGTGGTCGAGGGCGTATATGCGTTCAGGAGTGTTGTGAGATGCGATGTGAGAGCCTGTTGGAGAGCGGACGTCCCAAAAGCGGATTGTACGATCCCAAGAGCCAGTTATAAGAGCGTCTGCAGGAGATGGTTAGTTGGCAGGCGTTCATAAGTTGATAACGTGCGTACTTGTAGAGCGAACATATGTCATGGACGAGATACTATCGTTATGGGCGCCTAGGTTTGTGATTTTTTCGGAAGCCAAATCCAACCTTCATGCGAAAAATGTCAGTGCAAGCGTACTCGGGGCACATATCCTGAGAGAACATACTCTCGTACACTTGTGTCCAAACCTCCACTATAGCCTTTGGATCCATCTGCGCTAAACGCACATGCGAGAACAGCAGCACGATGGTCGAACTTGGCTTGGAGAGCGCTCGGTTTTGCTCCTGCTTCACCAACTTCATAGAGTCTTACTGTCTAGAAAGCAAGAAATCAGCGAGATTCCAGTGAGGGAGTCTTTAAGCACTGACTGTGTCCCAAGCAGACACCAACATTCGATCTGGATTTGTTGGTGAAAAGCGAATCGACGAGATACTGTCGAACGGCGGTGAAGGCACCGTTGTATAGCTTGCCTCATCT
Source organism: Crepidotus variabilis (assembly GCA_015657495.1). NCBI lineage: Eukaryota > Fungi > Basidiomycota > Agaricomycetes > Agaricales > Crepidotaceae > Crepidotus > Crepidotus variabilis. The sequence continues at coordinate 240,535 of MU157829.1, read as the reverse complement.
ACTCAAGGACACTCATTAGCAAAAATAAAGAGGGGATTTTTCTTTCTTTCAAGAACTTACCGAAACCTGACATATTTCACTAGTAGGTGGTCGTTGTATGTAAGGTAACGCGTGCTCGGCGCAGATCAAAAACGCGACTCAAGACGTTTCGGACTTTGCCACACATCACCCTCTGTTGTCTCTTGACTCTAAACTTGCGCCTGCGGTCTTTTCGCAGAATTCCTCAGTATTATGGACGAACTCTCTGCTTTGCCGCCTGAAGTACCCTCTCAGCAGTCTGCAAAACGTTTATCGAGACAGCAGCACCGGTACGCGACATCGTCGGCTAGGTCGGCGTCGCCTCTGCAACAGTCACACATTGGTGTTGGCGGTGCCGGGCCTAATGGTGCTCCAGGTGCTGCACATGCACATGCTCACCAACCGCAACGTCCACCGGGAGCGTTGAGCGTTAATACCACTGTGTAAGTAAGTTTTATTAGGCTTTATGCGTGGAACTTGTGTTCACTGGATTCTTGCATGACTTCTATTTCACCGTTCACATGGATAATCTATATATTCGGCCACGAATGACCATGAATGCACTTGCTTCGAATCGGAACTGTCGGGACATATTGTTATTGTGTTCGAACCGTTGCACCACGTTTGCATCTGCTTTGATATCGACAATAACTCATGGGGGGACACGGCGTGGACAGTGCACAAGCAAACGGGCTTGTAATCCTTGCGCCAACACCACGTCGTCATCTCATAGAGAGTTCTGCCAGCCAGCATTGGCTGCATACACCTCCGTTCTCTCCATCTCCGCCTTCATCTCGCCCAGGCAGTGTCTCGCCTTTGACTCAACCTTACCTTAATCCGAATCACAACCAACAACAATTTTCGGCTGGACCATCGACATCCGGCTATCCCTTCCCTTATCCCTCACATTCCAATTTCTCGCCTGCTGCGTCGTCTTCACAACGCCAGCGAACAGGTTCAGGCTCGGTGTCACCCAACGTCCCTCGTAGACGTCGAATCTCAAGCGCGACAAACCAATCGATTATGGCATCCCCATTGATGCAACCGAAGAGGTTTAACGAGTTGATAGAGGAAGACGTGCCAGGCTCAACCCAACATCATCAGAGCCAGAGAAGACCTAAAGGTCTCGTACATGTCTCTAGTTCTTCATCTCTCAGAAGTCTACGGGGCTCAGTCTCTCGCTCCGTCTACTCTTCCACCAATCCTCATTCAACACATCCAGCCAACCCAGACCCCGCACATCCTCCCACAAGTGAACACATCGAACCCTCCCTAGCGCGCCGTTACATCCGCTACATGCATAAATCCTCCCTACACAACTACGTCCTCCCGTCCCTCATCTCTTTCGCTCTCCTTATCCGGCTGATGATCACTCTATCATCTTACTCTGGGATGAACTCACCACCCATGTATGGTGATTACGAAGCGCAGAGACATTGGATGGAGATCACGAAGCATCTACCAATGAAGGAGTGGTATTGGTATGACCTACCCTATTGGGGGTTGGATTATCCACCTTTGACGGCGTATGTGTCGTGGCTGTGTGGATTTTTGGGACATGCTGTCAACCCGTCGTGGGTTGCCCTTAGTAGCTCAAGAGGGATGGAGACGCCTGGAAGTAAGGTGTTCATGCGGCTGAGCGTTGTGGCACTCGATGCGTTGATCTATATCCCTGCATTAATCATGTTCTCGAGGACCTGGCAAGGAAGTCGGTCGAAACGCACTCAAGAGCTTGTGCTATTGACTCTACTTCTGCAACCTGCGTTGTTGTTGATTGATTTTGGACATTTTCAGTACAATTCTGTAATGCTTGGTGAGTCGAGCGACGCGCTGATTTTTTTTTGATATATACTGAGAGTTGATCTTCAGGCTTGACACTCCTTGCAATAAACTTCTTCGCAATCGGTCTTGATACCGCTGGCGCATTCTGCTTCGTTCTCAGTCTGGGTTTCAAACAGATGGCACTCTACTACGCTCCTGCAATCGGCTCATATCTTCTGGCCAAATGCATATACCTCGGACCTATACGCGGCACACGTCTCTTCAGTCGCCTCGCAGTCATAACACTCTCCACATTCATCCTTCTCTTTCTCCCATGGCTACCACCCTTCTCGCCCATCAACGGGATTCTACAACCTTTGCACAGGATTTTCCCATTTGCCAGAGGCTTGTTCGAGGATAAAGTCGCCAATTTCTGGTGTGCCTCTAACGTTGTGTTCAAATGGAAATCCTGGGCCAGCCGCAGTCTCTTGGTGAGACTGTCAACTGCAGGGACAGCACTCGGGTTTATGCCGGGCGTTGTTGGAATTCTGAGAGCTGGTTGGGTGATGAAGCGGACTGAGGAGGAGGTCGGTTTAGAGACCAAGAGTACCAAGGAGAAAGATGATAAATACGAGAAGGCCGAAAAAGAAAGTGTTAATGCCGAACCAACACCATTCCTTCCATTGTTACCTTATGCGCTCCTTACTTCTTCAATGTCTTTCTTTCTTTTTTCTTTCCAGGTGCACGAGAAGACCATCTTACTTCCTCTTATGCCAATGACGCTACTACTTTCCGGAGCTAATGTAGATAGTGCAGTGTATCATTGGGGTGTGTTGGCTAATAACGTTGGCGTTTTCAGGTACGTTTTGCCCTACTTAAAATACAAAATTCTTTCTAATGATAGACATTTCTTTTGCTTAGCATGTGGCCGTTGCTGAAGAGAGATGGACTCGGTGTTCAGTACATTGCGATGCTACTCCTGTGGAATCGATTAATTGGGTACAATCCAGTTCGTTTAAGGCCTGCCTCGTTTATCCAAGTTATTTCAATGGTTCGTCCTTTCCAATGATCCATCCTCCTGTTATCTATATCGCTTCTGTCATGTGGCTAACATACTCTTCCTCTTCTCTCAAATATAGGCCGTCTACACTGCAGCTCTCCTCGTGCACATTCTCGAACTATTTTTCGAACCTCCAACGCGGTATCCAGACCTCTACCCAGTGTTGAATGTGCTGATCAGTACGCCTGTTTTTGGCTTGGTGTGGCTGTGGAGCATTAAATGCGGTGTGGAGTTGGGGTGGGCGCTTGGTGGTATTGGGAAGAGTTCAAGAGAACATGGCAATGTGGCGCGGAAAGAGAATCTATCCCAGGATTCAGTAGCTGCGTCACCTGTGGTCGGTGCGAGTTCTGGCAATGAGTTTGGGAGCTACAGGCAGGGAGGTGGGCGGGCTGTTAGCTTAGGTTATGGCCAGGCCAGACAGAGAATTGTGAATGCTGGTGGTATTCTGGGATCCGGGGGAGTTACTGGAGAAGAGTAGACTAGCTTTCGTTTTGTACTAGAAACTAAAAATAGGATTCGGCATGCTGACACCATCAGTTTCGTGTTGGAGTTATAAGGTTATGGCTCTGACCTGAATTACTACAAACAAACTCGTTATAATGTCTTTACTCCCCACTGTTGCTCGTGGTGCACGATGTGCCTCGTCGTCGTCGTCAACAGCGACGAAGGGCTCATCGGTCTGCCTTCGAGTTCTCCTCGTTCGTTCCTATGCCACAGAAACAACCCCTTCTTCGTCTTCAGACCCTTCCGACATTCCTCCCCACTCTTTATCATCATCTTCCAAACATAAATCATCATCTGCGACGAAATCTCGTCTGTTGCCACAACCTCGACCAGCTGTGTCCCATCGCCATCCACTAGGCCCCTCAACATCCTCCGAATCCCTACCTCCTAGCTTTAGCAAGCTTCCGCCGTCTTTTGGCCGGAATCAAGTGCTTTCAGTATCAAATGACACCAGGGCACTACTGGAAAGCATCGTGAGGGGCTTCGACGCTCCGATTCGATATGCGTTCGCCTATGGATCGGGGGTATTTGCACAGGATGGGTATGCTGGTGCCATGCCCGGTGCTGGAACTAGTGGTGGAGCTTCTTCAAGCTCAAACGTTGCCGCAAGCGACGCCAGCTCCTCGTCAAGATCAATGCAGCTGACCCAGCAGGCGAAGGAGGAACCACCGATGGTGGATTTCATGTTTGCCGTTACCCACCCCTCCCATTTTCACTCGATTAATATGCAACAACACCCGAGCCATTATCCACTGCATGCACGAGTGTTAGGCTCGGACTACATCTCAAGGATGCAGGCGCTGGGACCTGGGGTATGGTTTAATGCCTACATTCCGATGAAAGGTGTGGTATGTGCCCTTCGATTCAACAGCTTCCAATCCGCCACTGGCTAATCCTTCCATTTTTTCTTCCTCTAGACTATCAAATACGGTGTTACAACTGTAGATAACCTCTGTTCCGACCTCCTCAACTGGGACAGCTTATACCTCGCCGGCCGAATGCACAAACCCCTACGGATCATCAAAGATGACGCCCGCGTTCGGCTAACCCAACAGGTCAACCTCACCTCTGCCGTCCGCGCGGCCCTCCTCACCCTCCCAGACTCCTTCTCCGAAGCCGAACTGTTCGAACGCGTAGCAGGCATTAGCTACGCCGGAGATCCACGCATGATGCTCCCCGCAGAGAATCGTGGCAAAGTGGGAAACATTGTACGGAAGCAGAGAGAGCAATTTAAAGAGTTGTATTATCGGTTGGTGGTCGGACTTCCTGGGGTCAGGTGGACGAGCGGCTCGGAGGTCATTGAGCAGGATGTCAGTGCCAGAGCGAGGAGTGCTCATTTGAAGAAGTTGCCTGTTGGTTTGCTGGCTCGAGTGAAGAGGAATTTTGAGATGAAGCTGGAGAACGTGGCGGAGCTGAAGAAAGATGAAGGAGTTTATTGGACGACTTTGGCGGGTGATGAGCGGCTACCTGCTGTTTTGGGCGAAGGTATGTTATCTTGTCTCTTGTGATTGGCCTAAATTCTCAAATACTGATCATTTAGAAATGAGCAATACAGTAAGATACCCCGCTACCGTTCAGTCGCTGAAAGGCCTCGTAAGCGCTGGACTAGGCAAGAGTCTACGATACAGCACCGCCAAAGTCGGCAAATGGTGGTCTGGATCATGACAGGAATAGACGAAACGCAGGACGTTATCCTTATTTTCTTCAGTCATCGCTAAGAACAAGTATCGACATTACCATACTCAAGATGGGTAGTATTCATAGACTTCTACGACATATACTCATTTTAGATCAACTTATCTATGCACTCGTTCCAACTGGATGTATTCATTTATCAACAATCCTCAATCAATTTGGAGTAACTGACTACCAAAAAAAGTTCGTTCATGAATGCTTGGGAAATCATGAATTGTTGACCAAAAACACCTCCAAATCAACTTCACTTGTACAATATATCGTGCTAGAAGTGGGCGAGAGTCAACTTCCTTATTCCGAAGGTCTCATTGGAAAATTTGTCCCTCGTTTCTCTATTCACGCTTTTCTGAAAATTTGGAGCCCACGGAACCTACCAAAGGTTCAAAACCATCGACACCTCGATTGCATCACTCGAATGATGTCGACTTTAGCTAAACAGTCCTCGGGAAAAGAAACCCCGAAGGGTTCAAAGCCCACAAAGGCCGTAGACAGCTTGTATCTACCGCTGGTCTTCGACTATCGAGGAATATGCAGATAAGCTGAAACAGTGTATTTAATTGAGGTAGCCCATCTAGTCCTCGAAATATTTGTCACTTTGATGTTCCAGTTCCTGACAACCTTGCCCTCAACTCAGGCCTTACCCTCTTTAATCGAATCAGAGGTTGATCCAGAGCCACTGATCCAATTATAATCGTCTGTGTATGTCATAACCGCCTCAGTAGTGCCTTTGAGCTTTATGACACAACAATGGCGCATGTGCGAAAAGCAGATCATAGTCGCAGTCTTAATACCATGTTGGAACCAAAGAGCAACCCTGTCGGTGGGAATAAGCTTGGTTGTGCTTGGTACCTCTGGATTGGGGCTGATGAAGACTGAATGCGAAACATTTGAGAATTAGCCTATCGTGGTCTCAGCGACCGTGTAAACGCGGCTTACTAGGACAGTTTGGGGCACCTTCACTCATGGAGTTCAGAATTGGTCCTGATCTGAGGCACACAACAGCTGACGCCTTCACATCATTTATAAAGGCAAATCCGTCTTTTGGTGCGGCAGGGCTGTTGTCAACCAACGCTGAATCCGCGTGGTGAAGGTCGTATACTTGTTGAAAATCAATTGGGAGGGTGATCGAGCTATCAGTTTGAAGAGCTGATAGAGGGTCAGAAAACACCCATATCATAAGAGTTTGCACCCACTACGCCCTTCTTGAAACTCCTGCGTTGTGCCAAGCATACTGTAAGTATCGACGAAAGTGATAGTGTTGACGCTCGAGACAGCTGCATCGACTCTTTAGTGTACATCCATGCGGAAACTGAGGGAAGTTAGAACTGTACCATCCGCATACGCAACCACATTATAAGTTTCCTCGCCATCAGCATCAATCACACCTCTGGCCATGCAGAGCTTCGAACCATTTCGGAGGAGATCCTTCAAGGCTTTCTCCTCTGATAAAAGCGTCAACAAACTGCCTCAATAAGAAGAAAAATACTGACGGATATTCACTACAATTTTATGTGTGGCCATCGCAGTTGATGTAGATGCAAGTGTAGCTGTTATAACGCTGCGAAAGAGCTGTTAAAAGCTGCAGTCTGGCCATGGATAGTTCCCAGTTGGGCCTTATATACTCCGGAATACTGCCAAGTACTCAGCTAAGAATGGATGAAGAATTAACTTGCGTGTAATAGATTGCAACAAGATGGGAGCAACGATTAGACCGATGATAGGTGGTACTGTACAGCTTCAAGGAACCGGAATATGAACATGCCGAGTGAAGTTGACTGGACAAGCTTGCGTAGATATGGAAGACAGGTCGATGAAACTTGAAGACCGATTGAGAAATTAACCAAGATATATTGCTGGAATTCCTTATTAGGTGGCTTTCGGATTAGGACCAGCGTCTGTTCCAGCACCTTTGACGAGCGGTTGTCCTGGGCTGTCAAGTTCAACTTGAAGCTGCCATTGACAACGACAAGGGAATGACCGTGAGTAATTGTCGGCAGGCGCCGCCTGGACTCTCAAGAGATTTATGGAAGGATGGGTGGTGTACCTGTTTACTATGTTCCATGCTCTAAGGATTGTCGCTGACATATCTGCACTGTGGTGTGTGGCCAATAATCAATTTTATCAGCTTTATACATAAGAGTAGAGCCACTGATCGTCAAATATCACCCAACGAGCGTTTGAACTTTGAATATATTCTTGGGTTGGGAGCGCAAAAAATACCGAGTCTGTGTAACCTTGCCTCGTAGGTTGTCTTCTGGATACTAGCGGAACTACTTCATGAGCATGGCGTTTCGCGCACAGCTGACATTCCTGATGAAAACAGCGTATATATACAGCACGATTGCTTCAGAGAAACTTCACTTGAGTAGTGATTTGCAAGAGATACGTGTTGCCCAATTTACCCAAATCCCGAAGTAAGACTACTCTCTGAGACAATTTCCTGTTGTCCTAGTTCGCAACAACATTGGCTGCTTTGTTAGTCGTCTCAGCGATCGAGGCGGCGAAGACTTTGGTGTAATCAATTGGCCCGGATCTCGACCCGAACCGATCGATCCATTCACCGTCATCAGTGTAAGTAATAACCACGTTCGTGAAACGTGTAAGGTCTACAACATGAACATTTCTCATGCTGAGGGATATCATGGTCGCGGCCTTAAGGTCAGGTTGGAACCAAAGTGCAACCTTGTTTGAGGGAGTAACGTGGATTTTGCCAGGCTTCTCAGTTTCAGGACTGATAAAAACTGAATGCGAAGTATCCAAAATTTAGTTTGCTATGGTTTCGGCATTTATTGTGGGACGACTCACTAGGACAGTTCAGCGTACCCTCCTCCATGTAGGTTCGAGTTGGCCCTGATGCCAGGGATAAAACTACCGATGCATCCACGCTATTCAAAAAGGCAAAACCGTCCCATGGTGCGTCAGGACTGAATCCAACGAACGCTTTGGTCCGCTTAGGAAGGCTGTACGCTTGCTCAAATTGAATTGGGAGCGCCTTTGTGCTGTTTGTCAGAACAGCTGATAGAAAAGTCAGAGAACATCAGGATCGTGGAGATTTGCACTTACTCTTCCCCTGTTCAAAAGTTTGAGTTGTACCCAGCATACTGTAGGCATTGACATAAGTGATAGTATTATTCCTCGAGATGGCTGCATTAACTGTTCATTATTCAGTTATGACAAACAAATAGAAACCTTACCATTGGCATAGGCAACCACATTATAAACTTCCTCGCCATGAGAGTCAATCACCGCTTTAGCCATGCAAAGCTTTGAACCGTTCTTCAGGAGATCCTCCAAGGCTTTCTCCTCTGATAATAGTGTCAACAAATGGCTTGGCATGAAAACGAATACTGACGGATATTAACTAAGATTTGATTTAGGGCCATTATAGCTGATGTGTTCTGCAAGCACAGGTGTCGAAAGGTTGAAAAGAAACTGTGGAAAGCTACTGTCTGGATCGCTTCAAGTTGAGGCTTATATATTCCAGAAGGCTCCAGGTACCTTCCCCAATGACACATATATCAGGACAAACACAAACAACCATTCCTTGTCATTAATTCGGGAGAGAGAAGTTCCTAAGCCTAGGATTGGATGAAAGGTTTTGAAGGGCGAAACTATTGCAGCAGGACGAAACAACAATAGGAACGATGATAGGTGGCTTTTGAGCTGACGGTTTCCAGAATTCGGAATGCGAAACTCGCCGGACGAAGTGTGCTTGAGAGTTGCGTAAAAATGGTAGGCAGGTCAAAGACAGAGAAAAAACGAGCTTGAATGCCTGGGATAGCTACTGCCAGATTTCTTCTCAGAGATCGATGACTCAAATGTGATCAGCTCCGGTTCCAAAGTAATTGAGCGGGAGGCGCCGAAAACTCTTGGCTTTAGTGCCTATATGCCCCATTCTGATCTTCCCAAGACGAGCTACGTCGAAACATGTACAAAAACACAGAAAACAAGAATATATTTGGAAAAAGAGCAATTGAGAACGATTATACGAACTGGACTGGGAAAACATTGTACTGCTTATCCGGGGAGCCAAAGAAAAATGTTCACCCCTCGGCTCTCCATACATTCCTCCTACTCTAGTCGGACGCAGCCTCGGGCGCCTTGTCCTCGATGGCCAAAGCGGCGTTGATCTCGAGATAGTTGACTGGCGCCGAA
>MU157829.1:159332-222307 GCA_015657495.1 Crepidotus variabilis | reverse complement strand
CTGATCGCGGGATATTTGTCTGTTTTAATGAGCGCCTACCCGGTTCATCTCAAATCAAGGTATAGCTCTGTATTCCAGTATACGGTGTGCTATTCTCTCTTTTTAAAAGCTAAAAATATTTTAATATGCTATCCAGCACCTGCGCTTGTGCTCCAATGGCGCTCCAATAGTCTAAAAGCAAGAAAGTCATGGTAGGAGGAGGACATCACCTTTCCTCAGCACACGCATTGCTGTATAACATGTGGAGTATCTAGAAATGTGCTAAATATTGCCAAAAACATTTTCCTGTAGTTTTAAAAGGTCAAACGCGCTTATTATGATGTAGTCAGCCGAATATTCCGGGGGAAAAGTCTGTGTACCGGTAATAGGCAAGCAAATGGGCCTACGACTTCGAAAATGCGGTAAATTTGAAATATTACTGTGGCTAAGTTACAATAGCAAATGTGGCTTGAATAAATTGCTGATTTACTGAAGGTGTGCGAGGAGGGATAACCGTATTGGAGGCCGCCAGAATAAGCGCCCAGACAAAAATAGTATCCGGGTCGTGCCAAAGTCGTATCAAACAGTGGTGCGACCACGGCTCGACCTAATTTAATTAAATTAGAGCTCTAGTTGATTTGAACCACCTCCCAAAGAGGTAGTTCATTTGAATTACCTGCTCTGGTTTATATGAGCTACCTCACAAGGAGGTAGCTCATATGAACTACTTGTTCTGATTTATATGAGCCACCTCTTCAACAGGTAGCTTATATAAATTACTTGCTCTAGTTCATACAAACTGCCCTTTTAGTGGTGTAGCTCATCTAAACTAGCCTTTCTGGTTCATATGAACCACATCTTCAAGGGGGTGGCTGATATAAACTAGCCGTTCTGCCAGTGATTCATATGAGCCACCTCCTCATGAGGTAGCTCATATGAACTACTCGCTCTGGTTCATACGAGCCACTCCCTTGAGAAGTAGCTCTTATACACTACACTACTTACTTGTACTGATTCACATAAACCACCTCCTGAAGAGGTAGTTGATTTGAATTACTCACTCTAGTTGGCATGAATCACGTTCCAAGATACTAATTAAAACAAACTACATAAGTTGATTTAGACAAATTACTCCCTCCTTATTTCTAGTTTCGATAAACTACCTATTTCACGTCAGGGAGGGCAACCGGCCGTCCTTGATTTGACGACGGGCGGCACAACCATTTACAGCTGGGTGTCACTGTTTGGTACACCATGGGAACAGCCACTTATCCGCTTGTTGCCAATACGCAGCTCCGCCAAGCTCCGCTTCAATCGATTTGAGAAATCAGTTACCCAAAGACAAAATCTACTTGTTACATTTCCCATCTTTTCGGAGGTTTGTCAAATGACTTTGAATAGGCTTTGATTAACTGTTTGTACCCTTCTAGAATAACGTTCTGTCTAGAGACTCGCCTTGTGGACTATCTCCCATGCTTCCTCATCCAGGGAGATGGCCGCGCGAAGACGAACATACATCTTCGACTTCACTGGCTCATCCGCATGGAAAAGGTCTATGGAAAACAGACCTACTGCTGAAGTCTCAAAGTCGACTAGTAAACTTGCTAGACTCCTCCGAGAGGTTCCGATTATCAGTAACCTCCAGTGATATTGATGGCAATCCCACCTATGCCTCCTCATCCAGACGGATGTTCCAGTGCTGACACAGATGTTGAGAGGCATTTAGATTCTCCTCCAAAAATTTTCAGAATTGCAGGTGATCAAATCTGATCCTGTAGTCTTTGCGATTGCCTGGTCACGATATAGCCACATCCTCTCGGCACCTCCCCTTCTCTTTCCAGTTTACGTGCAGCCGGCCGACGACGTGCTCACGAAATGCGTTGAAGCTGCCTGTACGACTGGTTGTAAGACGTTGAAACGAGTAAGGAGGTGGTTCAATGGCTTTGTTCAAGAGTAACCCATACCCACCCCGTCGTATTCCCAAGATACCAATCTAGACCACGAAGAATAATGGGATGCCTTGCTCACCTTACTGCCATACCTTGTCAAGAATTCTCGCTGCGTCGTTTAGCGGAGTGCTTTGACGAGAGAAGCGACGAGAGATAGCGGAGGATGGTAATGATGCTCTTTCTTCCTTTTCTTTTTTATATCTTCTCTTTGCTTTGTCTTCACAATTTGGGGATTGACAACTTGGGAGGCCCCACCGCATTGTCCAACTACACAAAGTCGCTTTGACCTTCCTCTCATGGCGTAGCCACATTTCTTGTTCAGTTGGGCCGACATGCTAAATCATACTCGGGCCATCTTGCGGTCGTGTTGATGAATCGAGTGGCTCAAGTTACACCCCTATATTTTGCGCTGTGACTTCCTGGGATTTCGAGTCTATTCGAGCCTCGTGCATTCGATTGAATGAATATGGACACCCCATTATCGAAATCAACTCTCACATTGGAGGTGTCGACAGTCGTTACATCAAGGGTTTTCATTTTGAGATGCAGCTGTACTCTCATCCCAGCTTCATTATTCAAAGTAAAAAAAAAGACCCACAATGGTTGTTTAACAGGCTAACCTTCTGAGATTTACACGTATTGCCGGCTGCATCAATTTGAGGCCATGTTACGCTAGCACATCGAGGCGGGTGTCCCTGAGGCTACGATGGAAGAGCTTCAAGTCGACAACCGTGTTTCGCATAAATACATGATACACCGACAACAAACAACGTACATAAAAGCTAGATATATATGTAACTGCAAGATTTCGAGCTTTAAATGGATAGAAAATGAAGCTAGAGCATAGAAGGCAATGAGAAGGAATAGATATACATACGGGATGATAAGAATAAAAAGGCGACCAGCGCACCCTATCGATACTATGCATACAATGTCAACTCGAAGGGAGAAGCATTGGCCCGAATGGTTAAACAACGGCTTTGAAGCTCGAAGGAGGCGCCCTCTTCTTCGCTGCCAACTTCGCTGCCACTTTTGCCTTCTCCGCCTGTTCTGCCTCCTGCTTAGCTGCTCTCAACGCCGCACTTTTATTCAACCTCGGAGCAATGCTTGGCGCGCCAATGCTGCTGGGTCGTGGACGTGGTTTACCCGTCGAAGCAACGGACGCAGGTCGCGCGGGTCCAGGTGTAGTTGGGGTGAGCGAATTGTCATCTTGGGCTGGTGGAGTGAGGATTTCAGAAGTACCATTGGGTGTCGAAAGAGCGGGTGCGAGTGATTTACGGGTGGCACCAGTGTAAGAGCTAGTAGGTACAATGGATTGGCGCCTGGCGAGGGCAGACGAGGCTCGACCAACTGTAGCTGATGCTTGAGAAGCTGGACGGGGAGCGAGGTTTGGAGGGCTGAGTGAAGTACGGGAAGATGAACGGGCTGGAGTGGGAGGTATAGCTTTGACTAGAGATCAAAATTGTCAATTTGTGCAGTTCAAGTGGTGCTTAAAATAATAAACACTGACACATAAACGAAACCGGGGGAGCTTGTTCCTTCTGCGCCCTTAAAGCAGAGCTTTTGTTCAACCTTGGAGCAACAGTAGGAGCCTTGATGCTCGCTACACTGATAGTTTCTCTTCTTTTATGTCCAGGAATACCTTCAAACGTCTTCTTCGCTTCGACGGTGACTGACCGTTGTCTAATTGGTGGTGCAATAGGAGAATGTCCAAGCCTGAGAGAGGCAGCCTTCGTCATCCTGGGAGCAATCGTGGGTGCAGCAGTTGAGGCAACGGCAATTGTGCTGTTTCGCTTGTGGCCTGGTACATTTGCGAATGTCTGAGCGAGGCGCTCTTTGGAGACCGGAGCTCGAGGGCGTGATGCTTCCTGTGGTTTGTCTAGGAGAAGACCTGCTCGAAGAGCTGCTGCTTTTGTGGTACGTGGTACAATGTCAGGCTTGTCGTGGGTTGCAGGTACGAGTCTAGCTTTGAACAATGGCTTTCCGTTGGAATCGCGCCTCCCAGGGCTACCACCCACTGTGGAGGGGTTCGTAGCGCTTGAGGAAGGTGCATAACCCTCGTCTTCACCGCCAGCATCCAAAGCAGCCCTCTTGACTTGCTCAAGCATACCTGATGCGACGCTCCTGATTGAGCCAAATTTTCCAATAGTATCTTCTCCCGGTAGTTCTGACGTGGGGAATGGAGGGGATGAAGCAAAGAGAGCAGAAATTTGTATCTCGGCGGTCTGCACATCTGGAGAGCCCATAAGTCCGTTTTGCTGTGAAGAAATGCCATATAGCGCTCGAAGAGAGTTGGGCGACTGTTGACGGGCAGTATCGACGTCCCGGTCTCCCATAAGGGTGTTCCAGACCTCGACTGCACGTCGGCGTTCAAGGACGTATACCCACACGGGGCCTCTATGAAAGTCAGAAAGGAGATTGAAATTATTATCAGTAAGAATGTGGTTCTTTTGAAGCAATAAGGAAGTAGAAAGGAAATCCAAGAAGGCAACAAGGGGACGAGATGCTCCTGCGGCGCCTTCCGACAGGCGTCCAGAAATGTCAAATTGGCGGAAATCAAGTAGCTTACTCTGCTAACGAATCTGTATCTTCTCCGAACAACTCGTAAAGGGTATCCGGATCCGTCTCTGTGTCGAATTCCATCTGTCTTTCCTTCGAAATCTACGACCACCTTATCAATTTGCTTCTTCAGCGCAAGAGTCAATCATACACACCTCAAAGCTGGCTTCCTGGATCCTCCTTTCGATATCGAATCGATGATTGAGTGCATGGGTCTTGATTATGGCCACAGTTCGCGTGATTGGTGTCGTATTTGACGACACAGAGCGTGACAATGTGGTGGAAGGAGACACATCTTGAAGCTCGAGTAAAACATTGCGGTCCTGATAATTGTGCTCATACTCGGCATGACCTCCGTCAGCGTAGATGTTGTCCTGTAACTCTGGAGATTGAGAAGGGGAAGCCGACATAGTAAAGTCTTGGAGGGGGTGAATGAATGGATGAAGGGGTTGTAGGCCGGCTTCGAATTCGACGTATGTTGCTTGGTGATGTGTTGAACAGCTTTTAAAGGTGATATTGATAACAAAAACTTTAAACTTGCGAGCCAAATAATTCAAGTAAAACGAGCGGAAAGGTGGAAAAGTCTTTGGGAAAATAGAATGGGTGTAGCTGAAAAAGTCTGAGAAAAATCTACTCCCTGTCTATGATTTTCTTCGTAGATTTTCCCTGCCCCTTTCCACGATCAGGATCAAAACTAACCAAGTTGACTTCGCAACAGCCATGAGGTCGAACCTTACACTAACACAAGCGTGCGGCAGCGACCCCATGGACTGCATCTAAACCATCCGATCAAACGAGTAAGAGCAGAATGGCATCAAGTGGACAAGAACACAGAGTAAAGTTAGTACATAAAGCGCCAAAATGGCGAAGTAGTTGTGACCAGGTCCAGTTCAAAGGTACCTAAATTCTTGTACCTTTATGGGTGTCTAATCAACCGCAAGGAAGCGAATTACATGACTAGAAAGACGCTCGGCTTGATCTGGGGTCCTCTGTTGCCTGGCAACGTCGAGTAGAAAGGGAAAACCTCGAGGATCCAAAAGCAGAGCGAAGTACTCCCGTCAACTCGCATGAGGATGGAGAAAGATAAAGAGGGTGAAACGACGAGCCCAGTGTCTCGAATTCACTTGATGTCTATCTATACATCATCAACCGATTTTTCAGTCTAGATGATACTGTACATGTACACTGATTCAGGCAGGGAACCTATAGCTAACTTTCGACAATGAGCTAGTGACATAACAGGATAAGTAGAATCATTCGAGCCCCTTCAAGGTCACACAAGTACCCTTTCGACTTCCCTCATTTTGCACACTGCTTTCGAGCGTCGAATCCGAATCGGTAAATGAAAACAAGTTTCTTCGCTCTAGCTTTGAAAGTTGACATTGATGTAGATGTGGAAAACCCATAGGGACTTTGGCCTCACAGCATGACCCATACACATTGGTAGATGGAAATGAATTATTCTGTGGTAAGTTCGTGACGACTTTGATGCTATAACAGATGAAGCCGATTGAAAGATGCCAGTTTGGAGGCATTCAATCAAAGGTTTTACGCATTCTGTAGTTCTGGATTTAGATCAGTGATGGAAGCACGAGAAGCTTGAGCCTTTGTTTTAAAAGGGATCTGTAGAACGCGTCCAGCGTCTTCGGTCGCTGAAGACCCCATTATGACAGATCCTGCGGCCGCTTTTGCTAGAGGTTGATGACGTCCGTACACCTGCTGCATTTTGTCACGACCGAATGCCAGAAGATCTTTTCGTCCTCAACAATAAAGAGTTCAGGCATGGTCAAAGTGCAGAACATAAAACACATACCGGTTCTTCACGTGCAGCCTTTTTTTTGCAGAGTCTATTTGATTCAGAGCGGCTCCTAGAGAGGTGCAAGGACGCTTAGGATTCAAGTCGAGACTACGTGAGAGGAGTTTGACTGAGGCGAGATGGTCAACGGCTTTCCATATAGTATAGGACCTCTCAAAGCACTCGCTGCCTTTGCTGAGTAGGTGTTTGGTACTGCTCTGAAGTGTCCACGTAATTTGGAATGGAAAGGAAGCGGCTAGCAAATATCAGTACAAAGGACGATGGTACACTTAAGGGAATGGGATGGACGTACCGGATTTACGACGAGCATTCGAGGACTTTTTGATCCCTTAAGCGAGAGCGAGATTCCGAACTTACTAGGCAGAAGCTCACTGGCAGGACCATAGTTCTGAGACGAATTTTTTTACGTTTCTGAGAGAGCACTTTAGTATTCAGAGTTTGTTTAATGTTCAATGAGAAAGTGCTTGAAGTGGAATCAATGAAGAGCAACATCAAATATCGAGATCCCGAGAAAATACAGCTCTTGCCATGAATGTTCAGAATGGAAACAAGGTCTGCTTCCCTCAAAGGTGACTTTTGCACTGTGACAAGGTCACAATAACATTGCTTACTTTCTTGACCGTGACTCTCGATGACATTTGCACTGTGGCCTTTTCGTACTGTCATTTGAGCTCTGAGAAATTATGTTTAACAACTCAAATAATACTATTGTGACCGGGGGAACATTTACTCAAATATATGGCAGCAAAACCAGTCAGTGAATCCCAAAGTCGAACACAAGGGTTGGAAAATCTGACTTTTGCTCAGCCTTGGAGATCCTCTATGATAAAGCCGCTCCGAGTGCCTTCCATATCTCGGATGAGCGCTATGATGCTCCAAAGTGTCTTCCAGAGACTCGAGTCGCAATCCTCGAGGACCTCTTACAGCAAGTAACAATTGCTGTAGTTTCGCAGATCATCTGGCTTCATGGAGCAGCCGGCGCTGGGAAATCATCCATTGCGCAGTCTTTTGCAGAGATATGCAACAAAGAGAATCTTCTTATTGGCAGTTTCTTCTTCTTCCGGACGTCACCATTGCGGAATAATGCGAAACGTCTCGCTGCGAGCCTCGCATACCAACTTGCTCGATCCATTCCTTCAACCCTTCCTCATATCGCTGCTTGCATAGAAAATCACCCGGCGATCTTCGAAAGCTCTCTCGGAGATCAGCTCGAAAAACTCTTTGCACATCCAGTTCGCCAAGCTTGTGAGAACACCGAGTTAAATCATCAACCAAGACTCGTTATCCTCGATGGATTGGACGAATGCGCTACTCCACGTATTCAAACACACATCCTCGCAGTTCTTGCAAAGGTTGTTCAATCAACACCAATACCTCTTGTCATTCTTATTGCCAGCCGACCCGAGATCGATATCGCCGTCACTTTCGATTCGCCTAGCAACCTTTCTAATATTCAAACCACTTTGATCAGCCTTAATGACGACTATGAGGCCAACAGCGACATTCGTCTTTATGTCACAACAAAATTGAACGGGATCAAGCGTTTACATCGGTTCAGGAAATATATTCCCGCAATCTGGCCCGCGCCCGAGGACGTTGAATTAATTGTGCAAAAATCGTCAGGGCAGTTCATCTTTGCATCGACGATTGTTCGTCACGTTGAATCTGTGAAACACAAGCCTCACGAGCGTCTCCGGTCTGCTCTATATGCATCTAATTCCGGGGTACCTCAGCTCGGCAACTCTCCATTCCAAGAGCTCGACGCACTCTACCTGCATATCTTTTCTAGCGTTGAGAATGTGGTGCTGGTTCTTGCTATTCTCTACATCCGCCTCTTGTCCGGGACATCCGTTGATAGATCGACTGACCAATTCATTCTACGAACTTCTCATTGTCCACGAACTATTGCATCCCAGCTATGCCTTTCCCCAGGAGATGTCGAGGCCTATATCTCCGATCTGGCTTCGCTGATCGGGTACGAAGGGGAAGACGTCTCTATCCGCATATATCATGCCTCACTTCAAGATTTCTTACTCGACAAAAACCGTTCGCACCAATTTTACATAACGCAAGTCCCAGTACACGCCTTAATTGCGAAAGCCTATCTTCGCAATATTTTTAAGGGTGTGCATCTCTACTGTTTTTCCTGCTGTGTGTTGATACAAATCTCATTATCAGGGGCTCGAATCCATGGTTGGCCACTAGTTTATGTTGTAGATCATCTTATTCGAGCGTACGGAGACGACGGATTGGCCACCATTCTATCAAATTTGCCCGCCCAAATTTCAAGACAGATCGAAGATTTCCGGTCTGGTGAACAAGATGATGATTTATCCTGGTTCGAGCAAGGGTCCAGTTACTCTATGCGCTTCTCATCCCTCGTTCTTGATTTATTTGAACTCAAGAAAGCGATCGTAAGTACTGTGGAACCACTTTGGGCTTGTGCTGATCAAGAAACAGGAAATCCATGTCGACGATGACAATCATTCCTTCTGGGATCGATGCCTGGATCAATTTAATGTCGTCTTCCTCCGTGATCTTTCTGTGTATCTTGTTAACGAGGCAACTCACGATTTTCTTGCCCTCCTGGCCTTCATGGATTTCGAAAATTGTCCGTTTCCTCCTCTGGCGTTTGCTATAGGCCTCGGATTGACACAATCAACCTGGGAATCGTGTCGGAGAGCTCAACCTTTCATCACCAGAGCAAACAAGCCCTCAAAGCTTGCTTCTTCCCTGTGTTCTAGCATTATGCAAGAATTTCTCCTTAACACTGAGCTGTCTGGGAGGCTGTCGATCAATCCGGCACAACTGGTTAGAGTTGCTCTGAAGTGCTTGACACTTCTTTCTTCCACAAGGTGATCATCTCTTCTTTGGCCAGTTTTTCATCAAGTAACACCATTCTGTGTGTCCAGTTTATCTCACGACGTTCAGTCTGTGGACGAAAGGAGTAGTATATTTAAATACGGTAGCTACACCGAGAAGCCAACCACTATTCCAGAAGATCAGGAGGTCTACTTATGGGCAGTACGAGCGTTGACAGTGACTGTTCAACACGCTTCCGAGTCTCGATTTCTTATCCAGGATCTCCTTGATTTCAATTGCCAGTTTCGATGGCTCGGGAATTATCCGGAGTACGCTGAAGAAGGAGAAAAGGTTATAACTTCTTACCTCCTGGTGAGTCCAATCTATCTCACTCGTGTTTTCACTGAATCGGCTGATCTACTAGCAGAAACATGCCCCAAGCGCAAATACAGCAACTCTGCCACCCAAGACTTCGCTCTCATGTTGAAGGCAAAGGGGTGTAAGGAGGATGATTAAATTTTCCAGAGGAATGACGCTCAGGAAGACGCTGGAAGTCGGACAAAATACGATGTTTTTATTCGAAAAATCTTGATAGATTTACTGCTACCAAATTTCTATCGACAGACCTGAAGGTGCAGATGACTTGAAATTGATCCATGACTACATCCACTTAAATCGAACCAGTAAAGTTTATGAAGGAAGTTCAGAAAGTCAAAAATTAAAGTTACCAAGTGGGTGCTATATCCTACATACACGCTGCCAAAACATTCAGCAAGACTCCGATATACAGACAAATGATATACGATGTCACCTTCCCTTCGTATTCTCTTACATAGCACTCTGGATATGGCGCTTGGATGGGTTTGAGTTGTCTCCCAGCTGAGCTTCGTCAGCCCTACGCTTCCCTCGCGAAACTTCTGATTGGAAAAGTGGAGCCTCAACATTCGCGCCTTGGTTGAGGTACTCATTTGTAACTCGCATCTGTATAACACGATATCCTTCGGCATCTGCAGTCGAATTCATGGACGATGATCCCGCTGAACTAGATGATCCGGCTGTAGAGATTTTTGTTCTGTCGAGAAGATCCGAGGTCATCTCTGAATCCTGGTTAGTGGCGACCTGAGGAGTCGACGGTCTCGGCGTGAGGGAGCCCGATCGCGTTGAGCTAATTGGACTGCCTGAACGCTCGGCCATTGCTGCAGAGGACAAAGTTGCAACTTGTATGGCTTGTGTTTCATTGGCATCACTGGTGTTGAGATTTCCAAGGTGAGTGAATTGTTGATTGACAGGGAAAGCTTGTGAGCGGCATTCGTCAGGTGCTGTTGAAGAATGTGAGTAAAACAAGTTCGACTATGAGTAGAAAGCTTACAGTAGCATTTGCGAAGGAATTCTCCAAAAATCTCGGCAGAATCCTCCCAACCCTCTGGTCGTTTAGGTTGATCTTCCAGCAGCGGGCTGTTCTTGCCATGCTGGTTGAGCCAGAATGCACACTTTGCCAGAGATTGCCTTCAGATGCAATAAAAGGCCATTTGGACATTATCCTTACCTCACGATGTTGAGTCTGCCGCCAGAAGCAGGTTCTGGCCCTCCAGCTATGATGCTTGCTTGCCAACCTGTCCTTTCGCCAACAGCTTCAACCAAAAACTGAAGAAAATCAGGTAACACTTTGATGGAGCTGAAATTTTGTTTAGAGCAGGATCCAAGAAAGAATTTTCAAATTCACCTTTGTCGATCGTTGAGCTCTTCGGAAGGCGGGCGTTTGAGTTCCTTGTTCCACTTGGTCAAGTCTTCTTCATGTTGCTCCTTTGCTTTCGCAGACCATTTCTCTTTCTCTTCCTGAGGTAAGGCGGCATACATTTCTTTCACGACCTTCTCTCGCAAGGGAGCAAAACTCTTCCTCGACCTCCCTTCTGCAAGAGCACGTTGATTGACCTGTGCTGCAATTTCTTCAGAGTGAGACTGCCTCCATACGAATGCTGGTGCTATATTACGCGGCGGTCGCGGCGGATTGCCAAGACAGAGGTTCATAAGAACATTAAGTGGGTCGGCTGGAGCATTTTAGTTGACCTTTTTGCTACTGCTCATCGATTTTTACACGATGGCGAGACAAGGAGATGGTATTATGTTACTGTACGTTGCCCTCTCAACGTTTTCCTTACCCCAGACACCCCTGAATGGCTCCTCATTTTCATTCAGGGGTGGGCTTGCTCACCTGACCGTGGCGTGTACGTGTTGATCACGGATTTGGACAGCGGGTATACGACCACCACAATGCCAGTCGGAATCGAGGCATGGATAACGCAGATACCACCAATAACTCGGGGATGGCTCGCTTTATCAGTGCTCATGAGCTTAGCTGTGGTGCGTTTTAAGTGTGGCTACACCATGAATGGACATCTGACGAAGGGCTGTGCTTCTAGCAATCCCAACTAGTAACACCACTGCAGCTGTATTTTAGTTTCAGGAGCGCCTTTTTGAATGGCCAGGTAAGATGGTTGACATTTACTTCAAAAATTGAATAACTCACTCGTGTCTCGCTAAGCCATGGCGAATGGCAACCACGTTCTTCTACTTTGGGTCTATATCACTCGATTTCATTTTTCACCTGTTCTTCTTGTGCGCATTCAGAGACTTATCTTCTTATTCTGGCTAATACCGTCCCTTGAAAATACCTAGCATGAGGTATAGTCGTATGCTTGAGGAATCTTCCTTCGCAAACAAGCGAGCAGATTACTTTTGGCTACTGTTGCAATCCGCAATCCTTCTCCTCGTACGTCGACTGTGATCTACCTCTATGTCAAGTTAAATAACAAGATAATTATGCAGTGCGTATCACCTCTTTTTAATCTCCCATTTCTCTCTTCCTCGTTAGCGTTCGTGCCAATTTACATGTGGTCAAGAAGACACCCGTCTACCCCAATTTCGCTATTCGGAATCATCACAATTTCAGCTCCGTATTTACCAGCTGCTCTTGTCGCTTTCTCTTGGATCCTGAACGGTACTTGGGAAGCAGCAGCTGGCGATCTTGTTGGTTGTGCAGTTGGTCATATTGGGTGGTTTATACGCGATGTCTGGACTAGAGAAATGGTTGGCGGAACGACCATTTTCAGCGAGGCCCCAGTTCGGCTGTAAGTACTCACTTGCCTAACACTGCATCCTGCTTATTTCGCAAGTAGAAAACGGCTATTTGGTGACACTGTGTAACCACAATAATCTCACAAGATAGGTTCATATTCAAATAACAACACTTCTGTTTCACAAACTAAATGAATGGATGGCATCCAAAAGGCGCCAAGTAAAGACCGAGAGTGTATAAAGAATGGCAGTAGAAGTTCTTCCTGATAAACCGACAGTAACCCATCTACCATCAAGTACCAATGTATCAGAAAGGTTTAGGTTTGGATTTTTTCGACCAGCGCTGCGATTTCGGGGAGTAGTTCGGGTTCCAAGTGTCATCCTCCGAGTCCGAGAAATGTGACACCTCTCCTGCCTCCATTATTTTCGACATGGTTTTGACCCTCCTGTGGCCATGATTCTTATTGTCTTCGGAAGGCTTGAGTCTATGTGATGGCTTGACGGGAGGGAAGACATATTGTCCTTTGAGGTGCTTCAGCATGCGCTGCATTTCCCATTGAGCAATTTCAACGGAACTGGAGCGAGAATGTGGAATGGAAGAAGATTGGGATAGAATCGAGCTTTGATGCCCATTGGGTGGGGTGCAGCGGATAATGGGGATTTGCGCGTTAAGCGGTTCTTGTACATCTGTTGACTGACGGCCTTTGTCGAATTCGCGGACTACAATCATGAGCAGAAGGATGATGGTACTGATGGCGACAATGACCATCTGAGGGAAGTAGCCGATTGTATCTGGTGTGGATGAATCTTAATCAGTGGATGTTCACAAATCTTTCTGGAGTGCACGAACCAATCAACACGCCGTCGAAGCCAGGAGCGTCTGGCATCGTGGCTCGCAGCTGCGGGATCGCAATTAAGATGGCTGCGGATGAAATCAAATGTGGCACCATCGCCTTCAAGCCACGCAATCTCTTAGCCAGCATGACATGTCCAACCGTGACATGAGTCAGAATCCAGCTGATCATGAACAAAAGCAAGGCAAACAAACGAGCCGTAGGTGGTCGTGCAATATTCATATCGAAATCACGGCTGTAGGATGACCGGGTACCGTTTTCATTGCTGGAATAACTTTCGAGGTCGGAAGTGGCAATGTCGAAACTGGAGACAATGTTAATGGCAACAATCCTGCTGATGGGGACTGATTTGTTGGTGCTTTTTGAAATTGCGCGGATGGTGCTAGAAAGCTTGTAGGTGTCGAAGGGATATAAGCGAGCTTCATGAACGTCTAGGACATGATCGCTGTCAAACTGGACGAGATTTTGAATGCTGTCAGAGACCTCGTCAAATGGCACCGCAGAAGTAGTTAACATCAAATATTGTACCTTCGCCTATGTCCACTTTCTTTGTCAAATGGTATTGCTTCAGGATCATAGCTTGCGGTTGGGTCATCGTCACTGTAATACATCAATAGCTGACCGTTCATGCAGCGGATAAGATGACCGACCTGTCGACGTAGATGTCAAGCGCAGATCCTGGAAGCCCACAGACCGTAGAGCCATGTACTCCAAAAGAGCCAGGTAAAACAAAGTCATCACCGCACGCAATGATAGACCAACGGACTCCAACTGAAGGTTCATCCACATCCACATCAACATTTTCGCCGACGAGGACTAGCTATAAAGTTGTACGCATGTATAAGTAGTGGTTTAATCAATCAAACATAAACTTACCCCAGGATTTTGCTCCGCTGCTGTGTTCAACGCTTTTAAGAAGTATGGCTCATCGATGTCCGCACCCAGAAAGGCGAAGGAGATCGAAGCGATGAAAAACAAAGAAGCTAGCAGGGCGAAAATAACGACGGTCTTGCCGCGAACCGGCGCTACAAAGTTGGAGGGTATGATGATAGGATTGGGTTGTGATAAGACGACTGCATTTTCATCCCTGGATTGTCCAGAAAGATTTTTCGCTTTGGCCTGTTCAAATTGGCGAGCTTGCAGTACTTGAACTTCACGTGGAGTCAAGTGGAAAGACCGGAGGCGACGGAAAGAGCGACGTGGTTGAAAGAATGACGGGATACGAACGAAGGAGAGCATAGCTGACGAAACAAAACTGAGGGCGAGTATGAGAATCAAAGTTCAATGAGATGATGCAATATAAAGAAGTAGTGATTCTGAACCATGGGGCACGCGTAGGCGTAAAGAAATGCTCGGCTGCGGCGTTGAGACTAAGTGCCGCTGAGAATCTTCGAAAGAGCCTTACATCGCTATTCATAAATTGTAGTCTCCTTAAGCTGAGCAAGAAACGTCCGGTACACGTTTCTTGGTGAGGAACTAGCCAAGGTCGGGCGAACTCAAGGTGGGTCTTCGTGGAGCCGTTGAGGTACGAGAACAAGCGTGTTCGGAGTTTGATGTTTATGACAAGGATAGTGATAAGTCTGCCGCCAAGGAAAGAAGAAGCGGGATGCATCCTTTGAACCAGCCGCCAACTTAGAAAGCGGGTGAATGTGATTCCAAGCGGTTGTAGAACGGACATTCGCTCTCATTAGAATCGAAGAACATCCGACTGCTAGAAGAACGCTGGGCGGCTTGCTAACTATCGCATACAAATGTAGACCTAGTTGAAAAATAGTCAGTCAACCGATGGCCACGAGTGAATCAACGACCATATATACCTGTCCTCAGTGTTGCTCCAGAGCTCATACTACCAAGAGCAACTTATGAAGGGTGTCGATCTCCTCCCAGGGACCGTTAACATCGCCTTCAGGTCCATACACTTCCATGACACGTTGGGCCGAAGACAAGAGCCTCATAACGCGCTCTTTTGCTGAGCGATCTTGGGCAACAGTAAGTCGAGTCGACATCCTCTTATTCCAGGTCGTTTTCGTCAATTCCAGTAGGTGCATGCCTGGCGGATAAACAAGTTAGAATACTGTTTTGGTTGGTTTGGAGACATACCGATTTGAGGGTAGTTGCAGGGGTATATGAGTAGATATAGTGCTAGGAGCGTCATTCCACTATCGATTGCAATCTCATGATCACCCTTATGAGAAGATTGGCTGAAGACTTCCGACAAAAAGCTGATATAGTCTTCTCTGAGAACGCAGCGTAACCCTGTTGGTAGATCTCGAAGTTTGGGTGGTGAAAAAACCCCGGCGTCTGATGCGTCCACTCCAACAAATTCTCGAAGCTCTTTGCCAATGCGAGTGAGGTCATTTGGGTTCGAAGGTACCTTCGGCAGTTCTACGACGCGAATATCCGTGCAAGACGGGCAGTCACAGACAAATCCGTAACTTATTTGCAAAATATGTGGGCGAGTTTGAACGAGCGCTGGATCAAGGTAAGGGAGAGTGATCTGTGAATATTGTCAGGTCGTTCCGAGCCTATTTTGGCCAACCAAACATACCTCTTCACCCGGTTGAATATCACGAAGCGCAACAGCAGTCATGGTTACGATTTTTTGAGGAATCCAGACGTATTTAGCAGCGGCATTTGGGACGCAAGAGTGATTAAATAATCTGCTTGCTGTTGGGAATACGCCATGACCGACACTCGAGAAATGTGAGTGGATTGAGAAGTTATTATTCCCGAAGCGTGAATAAATCAAATCAGCCAATCCAGAAGGTGGACTAGGCTTCACTGGACAAATTACCGGGGCAGCTAGTCCAGTAGATGGATGAGGTAGTAGGGAGAAAAGGATATCTCCCGGCGTGTTAGTGACAGGTCTGTAAGGTTGAGCCAGGAGCGAAAGTCGAGCAATTGTGTGCGATAAGAGTAACGCGTCCAACTTCTTGTGTTCCTGCAACTCCCTGAATTCTGCTGAAGTCGAATATGCTTGGAAGTGGCGACAAAGTTGCTTATGACCCCGCTTCCAATGGATGGTTTGACCTGAAGTCCCCATGAATAGGAAGGACAAACAAACGTGAAGTAGTAGTACATTCGGCGTTGCAGTACCAATAACCTCCACAACCGGAACATTTTTTCAAAGAAATAGCGGATGGTCTTTGGAAGCAGGTATCGCATCTGTAGCTTTTCTCCTTGAACAACAGTATAGCCGCAAAAGACTCTTCGGAAAATAACAAGGAGCCAGCTTGTGAGTATGTTTTGGCGATGCATTTATTTCTGGACTTTGGGTCTGATACTAGTTGTAGGGACTGTGGTAGCCCAGAGAGTTCGGCCATGCTGGTCAGTGGTTGAGGATGGGTGCAAAGAGCTTACGTACACATTCTCTGCAATCGGCAATCCCATGCTTGTCTGTTCGCTCCAAACCTTGCAAACAGCTCAGAGCCAATTTTCCTTCAGAACTGACCCAGGTTTATTTTCAATGGAAAGATTGTTCGCTCGCTGCCTAAAGGTAAAGTGAGCAGAACAATTGTACTTAGTTCTATTTCGAGGGAAACCTACAAAAATCACAAGCTTGTACGCTAGTCAGTCAGTTTATCTATAACTGTAAGTACACTCCATCGTGATCCATACTAATAGCCCATTTGACACTCCATCATCCAACAGTAGCTTTGACAATGTCTGATAATTCGCGTACATGTTTGGCGCTGGTTGAGCGGAATAGTGATTCTTAGTTCGGACTTGGGGACCCCGTCTTGTACCTTGATATGAATGTTCGGACTTCACGGGCGGAAGACACTGGTTGTACCCGGATTATACAGCGCCGTGTGTCAAAAACTTCGCTGGGACCAGCTATCAATCTATTTCTCGACATTCCTCAAACATGCCGAACGATAAGAAAAGCTCAGTCTCGCAGGCGCCATCCTCAAAGCCGTATGGTTGCCGCTAAGAAGTCTCCGCCTGACACCGATTCATGAGGTCTCCGAAGTTTCAGCCACACTTCTAGGCTGTAACGTTGTCAAACAAGGCGTTTTTGTCTCCAATCCAAGGTCTGTTGTTGTCCAAGCACTGGTTCGCGTCTGCGTATATGAGCACCACTACTCCTCAAGCCTCCTGAAATTACTGGCACTTTCCAATATGTCAGCCAAGAACACTGCAATCGTTGAAGGCACCGTCAATCCCTACACTCCTTTCGCATTTCTGTCACCAGATGATGCCTTTGTCGTGTCGTTCATTCAATACGTCGTTGTGACATCTCTTGGGGTAAATTATAGTTAATCTTTTTGGGAACTGGACACTGAACATGGCGTAGATTATGTTTTGGGACATCCTGAACTACGTCCCGTCAGACTACGAAGTAATATTTCAAACAAAATTTACCTGGAAAATCATAGTCTTTTTAGTCGCAAGGTACGAACCCAGGGTTTTAGCAGTCCCCTCAACTTCGCTAAAACTACTCATTTTATCAGGGTCTCCCCTGTAGGTTTTCTACTTTCCATGAGCTTAGCTGTGAGTAAGTTGGGCCCTCTACTTCCTCATGGGAATGGCATCCTCACCTGGTATTGTCATCCCGGTGATCAGCATCAGATCGCGTCAGTTGTCGAGCGCTTCACAACTCATGGTGTGCTCTATTTCTCATCGCAAAAACCTCCACCTCCCTCCTGTTCTACTTCCGTGTATCTGCACTCTACCACGGAAATCGTTTCGTCTCTATATTCTTTGCCATTACCTTGGTCACATTAACAGGTGCCGCATGCCTTCTATTCAAGGGTATGACGTCTTTCCACATTGGTCCTACTTCGTACTGTGGAATCACGATAATACCGCAATACGTGTTGTGGGTGACTGTTGCAGAAGTGTTCAACGATATTTTGACGTCCATGGCTATAATACACAAACTGGGTGGAAATACTTGGCAAGAGCGGAAGAGAACGTGGATCAGAGCATTCCGACCCAGCCGAGGACGCATGATGCAAGTTTTCATGCAAGATAGTCTGATATATTACCTGTGAGTGTTAAGAAGTCTGAAACTCTTAAATGCTTCTTCTCTGATGCAGCTTGTAGTATTGCCATCTCACTGAATGTGTTCAAGATTGCATGTTTCTTTGCCTTGAGCAGCAAAACCGATTCATCGATCCGCATCCTCGCTGGCGTTCCAAACACCGTTGTAATCAACTCGATCGCCCTACGAGTCTTCAGGAATATGAAACTCGGGCTTCCGGGGCTTGTTCCCATAGACAAATGCGCAGGCGCAGTCAGCGACATATTTTTTCAGCCTCGTTTGGTTTCTGGTGGAGAATGGGCTTGTACAGACTTGGAGTCTGCTACGAAGGCAAGCTCAACAAAGCGAGAGGAGATAGGGCAATCTGAAACTTTAAGCGAAGTCAAGATTCAAGATCATTGAGCCTCTAATTCTTGTAGAGTAACCTCCAAAGGCCGCAGGTGAAAGCAAACACCAGAACATTTTTGTTGAATAAACCTTGAAAATAATGTAGAATTTATGTGAAAAGTATTACATAGCTCTAGTAGTTAAAAAGAGTGCAGTACACCTATTCTATGGCGTCTCTATGTTTTAGAAGTCTTGATCGAAGTCTATGAGTCGAAGATTGGGGCGAAAGCCGGGACACCTCGGCTGGTGAGGCCGTAGATGAGCTTATAGGTAAGCTTAGGATTGGAGATGACGGCAACTGCTTCAGCGTTGTATTCCTTGAAGACGCGGTAGGTAAGCTTGACCATGTCAGGTTTACCGTGAGTGCGGGTATCTATCAAAGAAGCGAGTGAGAAAACCATCGGTAAGGAGGAAGACATGAGACGAACCGTAAATGACGGCATCCGGAGCAGCTGCGAGGACCATGTCGACTACCTTATCACCAAATGTTTCCCGAACATTAGGCGATGTCCACAGAAGTTTAATCGGGACTTTGCGAGCGAGAAGATGGGGCATGACAGGTGCGATACCTGAACCAGTGGCGACAATGACCATCCTGCGGAACATGGGGACAATTCTCAGTACGCCGTTTGTAGGGATGCCACGAATCCAGAGCTTGGTGGGGGGGTTAGCAATTTTCTTCTTGGTCCAATCGCCTGCGTTGCTGACAATAGCAGAGTATCCTTTCTCTCCGGGAATAGCAATGGTGGCGAAGGAATGCCATTCGAAGAGAGGGTTGTCGGACAGGCGGGTGAAACTTCCGGGAACGGGATCAACTGTGCATATCATTAGTGTTAATCAAGATGTAAAGTATCCCGAGTAGCTCACCATATTCAAAGTGAAGACGGAGAGCGTGGTTAGAAAGAACTTCAGCGCGAACGGGATATTTGCGTAGCCTCATCCAAGAGGAAGCAATCGAAACTAAAGGCCCAAATTAATGTGGGTATGAAGAGTGATTAAGATAAAGTCGTACAAGTCAGGATAACAACAAGCCAGAAGTCGGCAGACTTCCTGAGTGTTTTGGCAAGCGATTGACCTTCAGGCTTGTAGTCGTTGGTGAGGAGAATAAACTAGAAGACTGGTCAGCTTTTGATTACTCTGGCCAAATGAGAACATACGCAGGCCCAGAAAACGCCAACAGCAGACCAACCCGAGAAACGATGAACAAGTTCGTAGCTGTTATGGTATTTGGCACGAAGGTCGGGATGGGCAAGGACGATCATTGAGAGCAGAAGAGCCAAGACAATGTAGGCTACAACCAGAGTGGCAACAGAGACCTAGGATGTAGTTGAGCTTGTGTAAGAGACGAAAAACGAAAAGATGTTCACTTACTTTATCTGTGGTGACGTGCTCTCTAGTGGCTTGACCAACAAGTAGAATAAACCAAACGGTTCCAGAGACGCCACAACCGGAGTGGATTCCACCGATGTGATACACCCGGGCACAAAGCAGACGGATCCAAAGAGGCCACCTTGAGTCGTTGTCAATGTCATGCTATAAACTTGTTTGGAGGCAGAACTCACGAAGGTCTGGGAAGCGTGAACACGAAGAACCAAGCGTTGATGATGTGGTCTTGACGCATGAGAATTGAAGTGAAAAGATTTGCAATGACCAATGTTCCTAGGCGCTGAGCGTTGACACCGTATACACAGAAGGCTATAAAGATTGCGAGATTGGCAATGAAGATGAAGCTGAAGAGTCGACGATAAAGGTTGAAGAGCTGGTGGCGAAGATTGCGAGCCGCTTTGCCGTTCTCCTTTTCTGGGAGGACATCATTCTCGTAGCCAGACCACGGATGTTCGTTCTTGCTCAACTCGAGAGATCCTTCTTCGGTGCTGAGGTCAACCTTGCTAGAGTTTTGCGAAGATGATTGACTGGAAGTAGCAGAGTCTCCGTTGTGGTCATCCACAGGTTTGACCGCCTGAACAGTGATGTCGGCTTCGCCGACACGCTTTTCAGACTTGATTTCTTCCTTGAGTTGAGACATAGATGCACCTGCTAAAGACTGAAGAGAAGCCGAGCTGTGGTGAAGGATGAAGGCATCTTGAAGCTCCTTTTTAAAGAGTGTTACAAGGCGCGCAAATCATCTAAATCTAGATTCGATGAGTTAGTCCTCTGGATCTGGGCAGGAAGTTTCCACAAGACGATGAGGTATCTAAACCGAGGGTTGCTGCGATAACCTGGTAAGCTAGGAAGGATCTGCAGGGATTTGGTTGATGGCATTCATCTGCTTGATGCACTATGAGATTGGAACGCCGGGTGAGTTGCTCTGAAGAAACCGAGTATAGATGCAATCTTCCTAATTAGGTTCTGAGGAGGAAATAGTCACTCACGGGTGCATAATCGATTTTGAGGGCTGTTCAGGCAGAAAGTAAGGGAAAATAGATACACGACAACTCAAAGAACAGGTCAGATGCGAGTGTCATTCCGCAGGTAACCCCGCATCCCGCAAGTGCACTAATGCTCAACGATCGTAGATCTTTTCCCGCTTGATGACACTGAGAAGTGGCAAGTTGAGATCTGTTATAGCTATCGGAGCGATACAGCGACAGAAGTGTGTGACCGCCGTAAATGGAGATTATTGCTCGAGCTCGACAATGCCGCCATTCAAAATTTCGAGATTGATTTGCGGAGGCGGCAAGACAGAAAAAAAAAGGGGGAGGGGGTTATAAAGTTGACACCGAAGTAGTATGTTTTCGTGCTTAGCCGTAGCGCTTGTAAGGGAATATACTGTGTGCTAAAGTTTGCAGTCAGTCGAACAACAACATGGTGGTCTGTGTTTTCCCACGGGCAGTATCGCGCATGACGGCCCAAATATATGATCGACATCGATTCAAGAGGGGCACTGCCATGTCCGCACTCCTGGGGAAGAATAGAGTTCTTTTGATGCTGTCAACCATACATCGATAGTGAACTCGAACTGAGTCTCTGTCACCGTCGCTTTGTTTCTGCTAAGAAAGCAAAAAGATGAGAATGAAAGAATGTAGAAAGAAGTCTCTGCCGAGTACTAACTCTAATGGGACCCGCTTGCCAGGGATCTATGCAGTGCCCTATCACTCAGAGATCTCGCTCATCTCCACTTCGACATTCATCCGGGGCGCTCGGAGTAAAATTAGATGCAAAATACCACAAGTCGGATTTGAAAAGTAAGTTTAGATATTTTAGGCTAGCCTTCAAGCTCCAATCATTGCTGATTCTCTGGTCCTAGGAGAGAAATGTGGCCGACCTATTATCTTTACTAGCCAAGTAATCTCCAAGATGTTTCCTGGGGCCTGAAGTTTACTTCTCGACGTAGCCAGCTGCAACTGGTATAACTACCAGGCCTTCCGGATTACAAATTTAAGACAACCGTAGACGCTCTCGATTGCAATTTCTGAATAAATCAGGAGATCAGTTATGAGATTTGAAAACTTTACCGCCAACAACACGTAATCGAGCGAGGCGAGAAATAGGGTCGTTGATCGCCCACGTTTTTGCTCAATCTAAATTAGAGACCTCTTCAATGATTAACAGACCTCGAGTTCTTGACTCTTCTGTTCTAAAAATGGTAATGGAATCAAAATTACCAATTTTGGCGTGTTTCGGCATGTATTTCTTCGTCACAGAGTGTTTGTCAAAATGGATAATAGATTGACATTGGCTGGCCCCTGCACTCTGTAAAAAGAGTCGAGAACCGGAATATAACCCGACATATTCCGCAGCCATGTAAGTTTACTCGGGCTTTAGGGTGCTTACAACAACATGCTGTCCACCCCCGGACGTAACCATATAGCTAATTTACTGCAGGGGAAGAGATCGTCCAACAGTTTGGTGCACGTTTAATCAAAAGCATATTAATTAGGCCTTAGATTTGTCTTATCATACAGAATGGCGTTACATGCGAATACATCAAAATCGTGGTTACCTAAATCGTTGTCTTTCGATGACAGACTTTTGTCTGGCGTCTCGAGAGACTCTCCTTCACGGATGATTCCGGTATCAGCGAGGAAGACCTATAATATTGAACCACGGTACTGACCAATAATATTCCATCACATCTGCTTGGCCAAGTTTTCGTAAGAAATTTTCGTCGTGAGTGATGATTATTAGCTGGAAGTTTGAATGAGTCTTCCGTTCGTTGATGATGCTAGGTGGGGAATCAGCAACTTGTTCAAAAACAATTAAAGTCCCACTTACTCTACTAAGCTCGCAGCCAATGCATCGATGTTTTCAGTATCCAGAGCATTCGTGGGCTCGTCAAGAGCAAGAATACCACAGTTTTGGCCGAAAGAATCTGATAAGGCTAGTCGAATTATGATGGAGGCTAGCATTTTTTGGCCTGCAGAGCATCGTCCTCGCATGTCCATCTCCACTTGATCTTTGGTCATGACCACTCGGTAATTATACGAACGTTTCGTAACGCCGCCTTCAACGTCGGAAACAATCTTGATCCCGTCGATATCTAACGGAATTTTTGTGTGAGAATTCAAGTCATAGAGAAAGGATGGTACGCTTACCTGTTCCTTGATATGTCTTGTTCCAGAGGTGCTTCATTGTATCGTTCACTTCCTCCATTTTTAGACCATGATACTTCATGATTGCACTGTGCAGAGCGTGAAGATAGAGTATTGCATATAGAAGAAGATGTTTACTTGTCAAGGGCCTTCGCGTACTTCTCAAGATCATTGTTAGCCATATCTGAGACCTAAAGAGGGGTTAATAGTTTATCGGCATGGCGAGAAGCCAATTGTACTTTGACTTTGATGAGTTGATTGGTATACTTCTTATAGACGTCCTTGAATTGTTTCAAATCGTCTTCGAGAGTTTTGGTTTGGGCTTTCATGGAGCCGAGTTCTCCTGTTCGAAGATGATACTGAAACATTTCAATGAGATAAAGGAGAATTGGAAGCAAGGTGATAATGTGTCTGACCGTCTCATTCAACTTCTGCTCTCGTGCTTTTGCTGGCTCGTACTTGTCCTCGTAGGTTCGCCTGGCTTTCGCAGCTTCTTCCATGTCATAAGATTCGATTTCCTGATCGATTATCCCAATTTTTTCCTTTAGTTTGCGAACGATAATGTTATCACGAAGATTGGATATCGTTGCGCCGCTTTCGTTGATCTCCTTCTCGATAACTGCGATCGCAGCGCGGACACCCTCGACCTCGGCTTGCAGCTCTTTCCCTCGAGCCTCGGACTCTTTGAGAGCAGCGGAGCAATCCTCCAGCGTACGGGCCCTCTTGCCTTTTACATATCTAGATCATTGCCGTTGAGACTTATGATCTTCAAAAAAATTGGAGAGCTTACCGCTCAATGCTCTTGTTCATATCATTGAGCCTATCGATGCTGCGGTTGAGATCCTCAGAATTTTGCTGAGCTTCATGGATTTTGGCATCCATTTCGGTTTTAACCTGTCTGAACCTTTCCTGAAGCGCCTGCTGAGGAGCAAAGGCTTCGGCGAGTTTAGCGTCGCTATCCTGTATGTATATGTTTCAGCGAAGGGTCTACGATAAAGAGCCGGATTTACCTTTGATTGTGCAGCGAGAGCACCGATCTCTTCTCTCATGCGCGCGACATCTTCGGCAAGCCGCTTCTGGTCGCGAAGATTGCTTTGCAAGTTCATCTCATCTTTCTCCAGCCGATGCAGCTCTTTCTCTAGCTCATGACACAACCTCGACTGTCGCTCAGATTCACCGCTCAAAGCCCTGCTTTCCCGATCATTTTTGCGGCTTGAAAACACAAAAAAAAAAGGATGAGCGCCAACACATGCAGTTACCATAAACATACATTTGTTCTGTGATCTGACTCAATTCACTTTGAACGTCATCTGCAGTTTTGGCAGAGCCGGTGGCAAGAAGGCTAGTTTCCAGCTGAGAGACTTCTTGCCTGGCTCGCTCGACTTCTTTCTGCAATCGTCCAACATTGTTTGACTGTTGCCTGAGAGTGAGAATATCTTTAACTTGTCGGCTGACTTTCTCGAGCTGCTCGTTGATCTACCGCGGAAACTGATATTAGCGAAGGATAGGTGACGATAAACTTGATGCAGCTTACCTTCTCGACCTCAGAGCTAATCTCTGGGTGGGTAGATTCCTCCTGCTTAATTTGCTTCTCGAGTTGAGGAATGTCTTTGGCTTTTATTGTATCGTGTGATACTTGGGCAGGACGGAGCTTTTGTAAACGCTCCAGTTCTTCTTGCCATTCGGGTAGCTCGTTGACTAATTCGTTAGAGTTGCTTTCTGCTTCTTGTTCGATAACTTTGTGAATCTGATCAAGAGTAATGAGATCGCTTGAATATCGAAAATAAATGCGATCGTACATGGGATTCGAAGATCTTGAGCTCTTGTTTACTCAGAGGTCTTGTACAAGCGGCACAGGAGTTCGACTTCTTGCTGTCCTTGAGAATACCTTGATAGACGCTCCGCGAAGCGATATGCCTTTCGAAATAATCAATTCGGTTTCAAACCATGGCTCATATCTTTTCTCACTTTTTTCTCATATCAATCTCCGCGACTGTATCATCAATTTTCTCTTGCAGATTTCCTCCTTCCAGATCGCTTTTCAGCCTGTTTTCCAAGCCTGTAGAGTAGAAATATTATCCAGCTCCGGAAACAGTAACAATATTGCATATTTACCTTTCAACTCCACCTTCTTGCTTTTGAGTTGCGAAGTGAGATTGTTCAAGTCTGCGTCCGCCTTCTGTAACCTCCCGCTGGCAGTCTTGGAGTCATTTTGGAGCTTGCCCTGTTCCCGCTCCTTCTCACTAACGGTATCGGTTAGTAGGTATGCAAAATGTTCTGGTCAACAACTGACAGGTATATTCTTTCGACCTCATCTTCGGCCTTCTCAGCCTGTATGGTCCGCCCAGCCAATGCTTTAAACTTTTTATTCAAGAGCTCCATACTACGAAAGCAAGCGATTAGCATCCTAACGCAAAAGAGCATTGGCAACTATACTTGTTGTGGATCTCGACGCTTTTGCTCTTCACTTCCGCTCTCTTCAGGTCTAATCGTGCTCTCGTGTCAGCTTGTAGTGTTAGCGATTGGAGTTCAGTGTTCAACTCTTCTCGCTGCTCCTCCAGTCCACGAGCGGTCTTCGTGAAATCGGCAATCCTTGTATCATACTTGGCGAGGGAAATCGCAGATCTGAGCTTTTGCAAACGTTCTTTCTTCTCCTGGACCTCAACACCGAGAGTCGAAATCGACAGGTTTACTGATTCGACACCTTCCGCCGTATCACCAGCGCCCTTGATCTTTTGCTGCCTATCATTCTATTCCGAAGTGGTCCGTTGAGCGCAACATGGAAACCATGTGGAAGAAACGAGATAAAGACGAACAATTTGATCCCGAATACCCTGTTTCTGTAACTTCAGCCGCTCCACATCCTTATCTAACACCCTCAATTTCGATTGGTAGTCTTCAGTTTGGGAGTGGAGTTCGGTCTACACAGAGTCCAGACTATAAGTCAGCTCGACGCCAATTTTTTTTTTCCAAAAATAAATAGAAACGCGACGTCCAATTGACGCGACGCGTCAGAAAAGGTAAAAATAAGAAAGCAAAGCTCGTGCCGTGGTACCGTACCCGAAGTTTCTCGAACTCGTCCCTTCTGTTCCGTTGTAACGTGTCCAGTCGTTGGAGGAAGTCGGAAATTCTATCCCGTTCGGAGAGGGCAACGTTCATGCCCTGGATACCATACGCATCGCTTATTTCTTGAATGACTTGTTCACGGTTACGGATCCGAGTTTCTTGTTCCTGGTCAGAAGAAGTTATAAGCGGGTGATGTCAGTACATGTATAAGAATAAAGCATACCGCAGCCTCAGCCTTAAGTCTAGCCTCGTCCTCAACAAGCTTTCGTTGCTTGTGAGTTTCTTCCTCGAGTTCTTCGCTCAAGTCATCCAATTTTTGTTGCTCAGTCCCCTTTTGGTCTTTTTGCTTACTGATGGTCTCGTGAAATCGTTCGACACGATTTTCCAAATCGCTTAGAGTACCTATTCAAGGTGTCAGCCGAGTGTTCGTTGGATATAAGGAAGATTTACCAGGAATCTCTCGGAGTTTGGCCTTGACTTCCTTGACCGTTCCTAAGGTATCTTGCTTACTTCGCTCAAGCTCTTCAACTTTGACATACATCTCGCGGAATCTGTTGTATAATTCATAGAACTTGCGGTTACTTTCAACCATTGCGTCGTAATCACGCTTGCTTTCTTCGCATTCAGCTTCTTTCTCAGATATTGACCGATTGAAATCATCGAGACGTTTCTTGAGTTTGTCTGAATGGCCTTTCTCATTTGCTAGAGACTGTAGGTGGACTTTCTCGGCCTTGAGATCAGAAACACGTTCTTTTCGAAGTTCTTGGATGGACTTGAGGGCTTTGGTATATCTGCATGCTTGTTAACAAGGGATTATAAATAGTGCACGTCAAAATTAACCTTGTAGCCTCGAAGATGTCGTCAAATTTCTTCTTCAGAGCAGCTGGTTCGGATAACGGCCAGTACGAGTCTTCTTGATGACAAAATATGACATTTTCGAGAACAGCTTTTGAGACACCGAGTAAATGAGGTATCTCAGCGTCGATTTCTGCGCACTTGGTAGATATAACACCCCTCTAATCATCATTTCAGCTCTAAGACAGGAAATAGTTCACAAATTGCGCACTTTGCCTCCTTTGTCTACGTTCCCGTCGGCCAAGGCTAATATATTTTCAAGTGTTTTCATCGACAGTGCCGTTTTCTTCACCGTCACTGAGAGATTCCGCACAGCCAGCATTCTTGTCCCATTTGCCGCATGAAACCTCAACTTCACTTGGGCCTTTACTTCTTTCTCATTAGCCATCTTCGGGTCATGAACGAAGGCACCACCACGTGTGTTGGGAGGTTGGTCACCCGTAGTGGCATACTTGAGACATTCGATAATAGTGGTTTTGCCACTCCCATTGTGGCCAACGATGACAGTTACTGGCGAGAAAAACTCGATGAC
Organism: Crepidotus variabilis; assembly: GCA_015657495.1. NCBI lineage: Eukaryota > Fungi > Basidiomycota > Agaricomycetes > Agaricales > Crepidotaceae > Crepidotus > Crepidotus variabilis. The sequence goes on along the minus strand of MU157829.1, from coordinate 194,914 downwards.
TGAGATTTGCTTGTCGTCGAAAGACCGTATACCACGAATGGCAAGTTTGTTGAGAGACGCCATGTTGCCTCCTTAACTCGAAATCACCTCGTCCCCGTTGCGTATTGAAAGATTCAAAAGCAACACGAGGAGAATGTCAAGTTGGTAGAGTCTTTGACGCGACTCGCTCAACCATAATTGGATCACGCGTCGAAGACTCATTAGGCAACATCGTCGGAACCAAACAACTTTGCTTCTCCGCGTCGACGAGACTGTTCAACGTTCAAGGGCGTACTAACTTCCTCCAAATGTTGTCTCTTCGGTTACAGGCTTCCAGAACTGTCTCTCAACGACTCGCGCGTGGCTTTGCAGAAGTCATGCCGGGTATACCCAAGGCACCAGTACCGGCTTCAACACCTGTCGCTTCCCGGTCAAGAAGACAGAGAGTTCTTAAAGAGAAACCGGAAACAGCAGCACCCAAGACTCTTGCTCGTGTTTCTGTGAAAGAAAGTCACGGTCTCTATGCATTCTTCAGGAGAGTGTCTGGTGACAACCTTACCGGTGAGGACCGATACGAAACTATTGAGACTCCGGAGGCTATGAGGATCATTTCTGGTGCGTTTATTCATTCCGCATTCAGATGTGAAGAGCTAGCTCATGAGCCATTCGCAGGCCGTCCCTGGGAATCTGCCGAACTACGCCTTAAGAGCTTCAAAGATCTGCATACGCTTTGGTATGTCGCTGCACGAGAGCAAAACCTTCTCGCGACGCAAAAGGAAGAAACTAGAAGGATGGGTGTTACCAACCCTGAAATGCAAGTTTCTTTGGATAAAGTCCGCAATGTGCGTTATATGGCTCTCTCACTTAGACTCCCGTTAGTTGACTTTCGGTCCTTAGTGTCGCAAAACTATGGCTCGCATCAAAATGGTTCTAAATGAGAGGCGGCTCGCTTTCGAGGGGGCCGTGAAGCTTGCCGGAAAACAGCGGGAAAACACCAACGGCAACGAGGATAACACCGAGATAATAGCATTTATGAACGAACTGACTCGCGAGGAAGACCCCAAGACGAAGCAATTCCGTGCTCAACGACGAAATCATGCTAGTGGTCAGAAGGTATCTATCCCGTCAAAAGAGACCGCAGAAGAAGAAATTTTCAGCTCATGATACGTTCGTCGCGGTTCTCAATTTGTGGTATACATTCAGAAATTAATTATTTGCTCCGTCGTATGAATCCGTGTTTGCATATACACTGCTTCCCGTGCACTTTTCGAAGTCCTCAATTTGTTTTTCCTCTTAGCTAACTTAGTTTGTTGAGCCACTTTAGCCCTCTGCGTTGCACCGTACCAATTCCGAGGGAGGGATACTCCAATTACTCAACTTGCCTTCTTTCCGTAATTTATAGGATGCATAAGCGATGTTCGTGACCTTTAGAAAATTCGTATCAAGAACCTCTAGATCTACACTTTGAAACACGACACAAGAACATACGGGACAAAGCATATGAAAAAGATTTATACGAACTAGGAAAACATCGCACTACCTATTCAGGGAGCCAAAGAAGAATGTTCACCCCTCGGCTCTCCATACATTCCTCCTACTCTAATCGGACGCAGCCTCAGGCGCCTTGTCCTCGATGGCCAAAGCGGCGTTGATCTCGAGATAGTTGACTGGCGCCGAAGTCAGTCCAGTCTTACCATCAACCCATTTGTAATCGTCAGTATAGGTCGTAACCGCTGAAGTGGAGCCGGTGAGGTCGATAATATGAACATCGCTTGTGCTGAGGGATATCATTGTCGCAGTCTTAAGACCGTGTTGGAACCAAAGTGCAATCTTGTTGATAGGAGTAAGGAAGGTCTTGCCAGGCACCTCAGGATTGGGACTGATGAAGACTAAATGCAGATGGTTGAGGAATTAGCTTGCTCAAGCTTGAGAAATATTTTGTCGTGCAGCTTACTGGGACAGTTTGGCATGCCGTCATCTCCACCACCGTAAGGCCCTCCTTTGAGGGTTACAACGGCCGAAGCCTTTACACCGTTGAAAAAACCAAAGCTGGCTTTTGGTACATCGGGGTCACTTCCAACAAATGCCTTATCCCAGCTCGGAAGGCTGTAGGCTTGTTCAAACTGAATTGAGAGTGTCTTCGAGCTGGCAGTCATCACGGCTGATGGGCAGGTCAGAATGTATCCAGAGAACAAACACCTGCACGTACTATCTCCCTTTTTGAAAGTCTGGATTGTGCCAAGCATCGAGTAGGAATCGACGAAAGTGATGGTGTTAGCGAATGAGATAACTGCATGGTCTATTTAGTGCCTGATAATTGGAAAATAGATGGGGCCTCACTATTCGCATATGCAACCACATTGTAGGTTTCCTTGCCATTGGCATCGATCACTGCTTTGGCCATGCAGAGCTTGGAGCCATTCTTGGTAAGGTCTTCCAAGGCTTTGTCCTCTGGTAAGAGTCGGAGTATTAATAGGATATCTCGGTTGATACAAATAAATTTACGGACTGATGTTCACCAAAATGTTATAAGTGGCCATAGGAGCTGTTGTAGTTGTAGAAGAGTAGAGGTTGTAAAAGCGTTGAGAAGCGGTTGAAAGCTGTAGGTTGGAGGATTCAAGCAGAGGTTTATATACGCCCGAGTATTACCAAGTACTCTCCAAATAGTCGGCTCAAGCACTGGTCTGTGCTGATCGTCGCGTCACATTGGTCCGCCGTATGTACTCGTCCTGAGTCTCAGATTGGATTTGGAGGATCTTGGATTTGCGTAGAAGTGGGTGTTGCGAGACAGACGGAGGTTGGACCGACATGAGACGTGACGCAGCACCAACAGATTTCATGAACCGGAATGTGAACGCGCCGGTCAAAGCGTACCTGAAAGGCTTGGGTAAGTGCTGGAAACAAGTTCAAAATGTTCTGGGAGGTGAAAGACATCTTGGGACAAAAATAAGAACAGCCGAAATGAAAGTTGCAGCTTACTCAGATAGTACCATGTCGGTTAGCCAACCCTCCAATCTCCCATCTTATCCAGTGACTTTTAGCCCAAGATTCATCTCCGACTGTTCTCTGATTCTCTTCAAGTTTTCGAAAGGGGGTTTCTCGACATTAATCGGAATTGCTTAACGTCAACGGGTTGTAGTCGACTCGGGAATACTTTTCTTTCAACTCGTACCTATCGGTACAGAGTCAATGCCGGAATAAAGAACTGGGAAGACAGCTGTCGAAATGCCTGGATCACGTTCGAATTCTAGATTCTTCGGTAGTACATGGGTGTAACAGGTCAATGCACATTTCATCGAAGTAGCTTTGGTTATACAAAGCTCAACTGTTTGATCTAAGCACAGCGCACGATCTTAGCGATCTGGGTGAATTTATTTACGGGCAAGTTGAAGTTTATCTGAAAGGCGCTGGTTTTCTTGTCCGATGTCAACGTCTCCTCAGGGGTCAGCAGGGATAGAAAGATGGACCGCAATAACAGAAATGTCATTTGAACTTCGCCAGGAGAAGAGGCTTAGTTCATTTTCTAGTAGTAGTACGCGCGGTGTACGATCATGGCGCATGATGCATGACGTGCAAGTACAAACGTGAGACTGGTCACTGCGTCAGGTGGTCACGAATTCATCAGGCCTCGTGAGAAAATTAGCAGAACGATCACAACTTTCGTGGTCTCGTTCCTTATACTAATCAAAGATCACAAATAATTCTGCAAAAAAGCTCTTACACAACAATGAGGACAACATATCCTACAGCAAATGCTAATTAAACCACTCTACCTATTACATCCCATTCATTTTCCCGAAATCATTGGCCACGGAGTCCCTGCAAATATTACCAAACGCGTTGGCGCAATGAACAGACGGGTAAAGGCGATAAAAAGTGGCGGCCAGAGTTTTCTTTTGAAGGGATCAATGCACAGTGCGACAAACAAACCTTTCGAAATTGAAGATTCGTGGTAAATTCAGCTTCAAGGCTAATCAAATGTAATTGACAAAATCCATAGACCATGTCTGCGAGGCTCTTGATCTCCCAATCTTCACTGATCTTATATTACAGTATTTTCGTAGAGCCGAGTCCCAAATAGATACCACAGGCCCACCGGCATAATTCTTACACCGAACAAGTTACCACAGCTGCCAAAGCGTAGATGGCACCTCTTCTTCTTGCCATCAGGCGCTCGTGGTGAGTGTTCCTGGACTCGATTGACTCGATAAGATTATTCCACAAACAACTTGAGCTTTCTGAAGGAAAGGATCGGTTCAAAGCTTGGCGTTGAGCAGATACCGACAGGTACTATAGGTGAAAGCATTTCGTAAAAGACCATCGCCACGCAAAATGATCAAATTTCAAGCAAGGCACTTAATTGGACAACGTCTATCGACAATAATTATCCAAAGTTCATGGTGGAAATGGACCGACTGAACTTTAGATCCGAATCTTGGGCTATCTGTCGACTAAATCGCACTTCACTCGAATAAATCGCAGCGAAGCTATTCGACCAACGAAACTTGGCACCATGATAGCCACCTGCGCTTTGCATACTTTGGTTCAACGGTTGTTAATATCTTTTACCCGGCCTATCTTTGGCCCATCTGAGCCTGGACAGGCATAATGAGCCTCTTCAACCTAAGTTTCTTCCGGTGCTTTGTAACTGCCAACCTTCGACAGTTGTTTGTTATTCTTTCGTTCTTTTTTTTGCTTTTTTTTCTCTGACATATTACACTTTGACCGGCGCGTTCACATTCCGGTTCATGAAATCTGTCAGTGCCGCGTCACGTCTTATGTCGGTCCAACCTCCGTCTGTCTCGCAACACCCACTTCTACGCAAATCCACGATTTTCTACCTAATCTGAGACTCAGGGCGAGTACATACGGCGGACCAATATGACGCGACGATTAGCACAGACCAGTGCTTGTACCGACTATTTGGAAAGTACTTGGTAACACTCAGGCGTATATAAACCTCTTCTTGAGTCCTCCAATCTACAGCTCTCAACCGCTTCTCAACGCTTTTACAACCTCTACTCTTCTACAACTACAACAGCTCCTATGGCCACTTATAACATTTTGGTGAACATCAGTCCGTGATTTTATTCATATCGGCCGAGACATCCCATTAACATTCTGACTCTTATCAGAGGATAACGCATTGGCAGACCTTACTAATAATGGCTATAAGCTCTGCATGGCCAAAGCAGCGCTCGATGCCAAAGGCAATGAAACCTACAATGTCGTTGCGTACGCGAGTGGTGAGGCCCTCATCTATTCACCAATCATTGGGCACTAAATAGACCATCCAGTTATCTCGAGTGCTAACACCATCACTTTCGTCGATTCCTACTCGATGCTTGGCACAGCCCAGTCTTTCGAAAAGGGAGACAGTAAGTGAAGACGTTTGTGCTTTGGATACATTCTGACCTTGCCCATCAGCCGTGATGACTGCCAGCTCGAAGACGCTCCCAATTCAGTTTGAGCAAGCCTACAGCCTTCCGAGCTGGGATAAGGCGTTCGTTGGCAGTGACCCCGATGTACCAAAAGCCAGCTTTGGCTTTTTCAACGGTGTGGAGGCTTCGGTCGTTGTAGCCCTCAAAGAAGGGCCGAAAGGTCCGGAGGATGCCGTGACCAACTGTCCCAGTAAGCTGCTCGACAAAAAATTTCTTGAGCTTGGGCGAGCTAATTCCTCAACCGTCTGCATTTAGTCTTCATCAGCCCCAATCCTGAGGTGCCTGGCAAGACCTTCCTTACTCCTATCAGCAAGATTGCACTTTGGTTCCAACACAGTATCAAGACTGCGACAATGATATCCCTTAGCACAACCGACGTTCATATTATCGACCTCACTAACGCCACTACAGCGGTTACGACCTATACTGACGACTACAAATGGGTTGATGGTAAGACTGGACTGACTTCGGCGCCAGTCAACTATCTCGAGATCAACGCCGCTTTGGCCATCGAGGACAAGGCGCCCGAGGCTGCGTCCGACTAGAGTAGGAGGAATGTATAGAGAGCCGAGGGGTTACCAATTGTCTTTCGCTCCCTGAATAAGTAGTGCGATGTTTATGCAATCAGGAGGCCTACATTCAACAGAAACTGAGTGATGTAGCGTCTGGAGCTCTGAGAATGTACTTGAGTATTCAGATTTCACCTGAGCATGCTGTACAAAGGAACGCAGTATTCACTGACGACAAGGAATATTGACATAGAAGTAGAAAGTCAAGTATGTTCAAATTCATTCGAGATACAAGTACAACATGCTTAGCTTCGCAAGACGTGGTCGCCAATATCAACACATCACGGAACGCCTGATGATAGATACATAAGAAATGTGAGATATTTGCGAGAGCAATGATAAAGTCATCTAACTTAGATCATGAAGAAAATTGCATCGAATCATGATATTCATCCGCGAACAAGATAAACTCTTCCAGTGGGGCGATGTTGCATTCCGACAATCAGCTCGTACGCAAGCTCTATTTGATCCACGACGTTAAGTAGCGGCCAAAGCTGTGACCGATTTTCTATCTTTGAAGCTTCGTGTTAACGAAAAAGGCCCGCATATAACACGTACGTACCTGTCTAGTGAAGATGTATACTGGTGTTGCGTCCAGAATCCAATCATTTGTATTCCACAGTTCCCAATACTTGAATTTTAAGTAGTGCGTGTTCGTTGAGCCGCACTTTTCCACTCTTCGTTCCACCTAACCATCTCCTCCGATACCCAACAGTCTTTGACGGCGGAATCCTCAAATGACTCTATCTGCCTCGTTCCTTTCCGTATTAAATGCTCAATAAAGCTGACATTCCGTGGTGATATCTGCTTCGCGTTGGTACGAAACGTGTATCGAAAGAACAGAAGAAACTTGGGGCGAGTTGCTTGAGGCTTAGTGCCGGTCATCCGTAGTGCACTAAAGGAAGTAGGTCGGCCAGGGTCTTAACTGATGTCGACGGAGGTGAACGACGGGTGCAGGGCGCTCACCGGCGATAGAGGCTCAAGACTTGTTTTTGAAGCCCTGATTTTGGTTTTGGAGGGGTCATGGTGGTTTCGGGGAATGACGCGCTACGATATTCCCGAGTGTGATGATCACGGCCATGTGAGAATGGAGCCGACTATCACCTGTCCGTCTCCGTTCCGGTGACTGCCAGTTGTCAATATCCTTGGCTTCCCATTCATTTTATAGTACTATACAGTATTCACTCATTGTCTCTAAATGACATAGATGCTAGATGTTGACTTGCGAGCCCAAGGTGTTAATGAAGCGGCAAATATTGTGATACTCGTGCGTTCACCGGATTCACATCATTATTCTCGGTCATTCAAACACGGACAATAGCCAATCCTGCATGCGTAAATCTGCCAAGTACATCATCAGAAATGCTCCATTTCGAAATTCGAGGTGCCACCCCAAGCTATTTTCACAGATACAGGAGTCTTGGAGATGTCGAGCAGTATAGGACTCGTCTCCTAAACAAGCTGCAAGAGTCTTCGAAGAAGCGCACTGTTAGAGCTTCTATCAGGATAAAAATCACTCGTCAGAGGCGATCAATTCATTGGTTCTATGGCGCATGCAGGGCGGAGTAGAGTCATCTGCACACAAACACAAGCCGCGGTTACCCAATTTCGCACGATCCACACTTACACCCTTCCCACATCTTCTTCCTTCGTTCTTTGTTACCATTTTCGCAGAGGTTTATCCTTTCGGCCCCACAGCTATTCAGCGCTCCCTTCCTTTCATTTGTACCACTACATCATCTTCAAGAAATGGCTCCTAACACCGCTACAATCTTTGTCGACGACCAGAATCCGGACATTCATTACCTCTGCCCAGTCCAGAAGCAAAATATCTTTGGCTCATACTATAACAATACATGGACGTCAGTGATCAGCGATGACTGCTCGAAAGGCTGGTTCCAGTATACTTTCAATGGTATGTGCATAATTTTCAATAGCATTCGGGACGCTCATCGGGTCTTGACTGTGGTAGGCATTGGCGCCAACATCCATGCTTCGTTCTCAAAGTCTTCCAATTTCTCTGTCAAACTTGACAATGGTCAATTCGTTTCACAAACTGGAAATGGCTCATGGACATCACCGTTATTGACCGACGGCGAGCACACAGTAACGTATGCCATGGGCATGCCAAAGAATGTGTATCCCGCACTCGACTACATTGCTGTCACCGCAGGCCCCTCTACATCCCTACAAGACAAGACAATCATTGTGGACAACGATGACAGTGCAATCTCATACTCTGGATCATGGTCGAAAACGTCTCCTGTCTCTGCCTCTTTTGATTATGCTAAAACCATGTACCAAAACTCTTCCCGCTGGGCTACCAAAGCTGGTGATTCGATGTCATTCCAGTTTGAGGGTGGGTCTATTTTGGTAACAATCGAGCGCTTCTCCTGACGTAGTTTTTTCCAGGCAGCTCAGTCTCTTTGTACGGCATGGCTGTCTTTAACACAACGTCACTCCAGAACATCACAGCCGTCTACACCCTTGATGGTGTATCAAAGAATTGGACAATCTCGAATAACACCATCTCCTATCTTCCTCTCCTCGAACTCTTCCACGCCGATGTCGGTCCAGGAAACCACACACTTAACTTCAACATCACCAACATCGTAGGCGATCGATCCCTGGCAATCGACTTTGTGGCCTACAACGCTTCATACTCCTCCATCCAACCTCTACCAATGCAGGCACTCGACGCACCTAGCAACGACTGGAAGCCCAAAGTTGGCATTTCCATCGGCGTTATCGCTGGTTTTGCCCTTCTGCTTGCACTTGGCCTCTTCTTCTGGAGAAAGACAAAGGCATCACAGAGGCATCAGGGCAAGCAGTACGTTGAACATTCGTAAGAGGTTTGTCTACCCCTGAGGTCTTTCTTTTTCCCCTATCTATTTCCTTCGTTCAGAAAACGGCAATATTGAACGCTCCAGGATCTTTGTTATTACTACTCTTATGTTTTGCTAGTCACTCGCTCCTCCTTCTTTCATGTTCACTTTCATTAGGATTGCTTTTCTCATTGTTGTACTATAGTAACTCTCATCCCACCTCTATCCTTGCGCTTGGTCGTTAGGTACTACAAACTTTGTTGTTGTGATAAACGATTTATCCGCGATAAATTATGATCTTTATCTTCGTGATTAATGGAATGCATGGCCGGCCCGCTCTCCGGTCCGCGAACACACCAAACTTAGCCAGCTTCCGGAAGTTTGTCAAGAACATATACCTCCGTTTTACGCGTCTCGTGGTCGCAACTGCAATGCGACTCTGTGCCAGGATTCTGACGCGTCAAAATCGTCAATCAAACCTTTTTAGACAGGCTAAACCATTGTCCACTCCAAACCGCAGAACAGTTTCCACTTCAACCTCGACTGTTGGACTCACTGACCCACACGCGTATTGCAGAGACTTGGTTCGGAAACACGATTATGATTCGTATCTCAACTCGTTTTTCTACCCATCTGAAACTTGGAATGTATTTTTTGCCGTCAAAGCTTTCTCCGTGAGTGGATTTCACCAGGGTAGCTGTAACTTTGACTTACCAGTCGAGTAAAGGTCGAGCTCGCGACGATACAAGACAGCGTTTCAAACGCTGCAATAGGAAGGATGAGAATGCAATTCTGGAGAGACGCCGTGAAGGGTATCAGTGATGTGCGTGTAAGGACTGCGAGACCGCGAGATCAATAACTCATATTTTCATCCCACCTAGGACAGGCCGCCGAAGCATCCCGTTGCGCTGGCTCTGCATGAAACTTCTAAGCGGCATAAGATTCCGGCATATCACCTGAAGAGGATCGTCGATGCGAGGGTAAGCCTAACCTTCGCTAGTGTATTTCGATCGATTTATGCTTCACTCAGGACGCCGAGCTATCAAACCCAGGCCATATGACAGTAGATTCTTTGACGGCACATGCTGAGTCAACCTCCAGCACTGTGCTTTATATCTTACTTTCCATTCTATCCCTCTCAGCCTCCTCGGCATACTCGCACGCTGCTTCGCACCTTGGGGCAGCCCAGACCTTCTCAACACTACTTCGAGCACTACCGTACCACGCGAAGCAACGGCATCTTGTAATCCCTGCGGAGATTACATCCAAACACAAGACGGTGCAAGAGGAGGTGTTCCGATACGGCCCCGAGGCGAACGGGATCGAGGACGCTGTTTTTGACTTTGCTACACTTGCACATGATCACCTCGTAACCGCGCGTTCGATGCTAGTGAACGAGGAGGGCACAAATGGCAAAATACCCAAAGAAGCCATGCCGGTATTTGTGGCTGCGGTGCGTGTGATATCCCAACGTTTTGGATTGACAAGGGTCTACTCCCTGAAGTCTAAAAGCGCTGGGATGCTCGGGAAACTTAAAAGCTACTTCAGTACTGACTGTGGTGATTTCTAGGTACCGGTGTCAAACTACCTCAAACGGCTGGAACAATCTGGGTTCAACGCTTTTGACCCTAAATTGCAGCGGAGGGATGGGTGGCTACCCTTGCAGATGTGGCGGCAGAACTTTAGAAGGACTTTTTGACTCTAAGCAACAATGAGAAATTTGCAAGGCCAGAGTGGCCAAATTCAACGCGATCTGCATTTGTTTTGGGTATCCATAGACCAATTTACCCTATTTGGTAGTCAAGTAGCTAAAATAATTCGACCCAATTTCAAGCGAGGTACTTCTCAGACCTCGACCACCACCAGCGACAATCATCCGTCCCCCGCTTCGTCGCCGTCTGCCACAGTGGTCTCCGCACCTGACATTTGATACTTTGAATTCTGCTGTCATTGTCATCGTCTACCTCACACCTCTTGAGCGTTGCTGCACACCTTGTCACCTCCTGCTAACCGCAAGGCTTCCTACAGGGCGTTCGTAAAAACCCCTGCAAATAAAAACATGCAGCGTCTTTGTGGTGGGTATATGCATGTTTCCTAGGCTACGTTAGACTAACTTGAGTAAATTCCAGACGAAATCCTGCAATTGATCTTCTGCGAACTACCTGACCCTTCGTCGTTCACGCTTGTCTCTCAACGCCTCTACCGCTTTTCGCAAGACCCATATGTCAGAGCGCACTACTTTTTGGTCTATTATGGACGGGTTGAGGCTATGTTTTATGCCTTAGGGAAAGGCAAGGTACTGGACGAACGAGTGCTTGATGTGAGTCTCACCTCCTCCAGAAAAATCACAGTGCCATCACTTCGACTTAACAACGAAATTCATAGATCCTACTATCGAGCGGAGCTCAGCTATCAAGATATCTCATTCAGATAGCGATTCATCATTACTTCCATACACAGTCGCATTTTATCAAGACGGCATGGGTGAGGAGTGTATCGCTCAAAGTATTCACTTACTTCTTGAAGATCGCCGGGGAACGATACGGTGAGATCCCTCATAGAAGGGTGAGCGAATTGTCCATCAGAAGGTGGAAATAGCTGCTGATGTTAAGAGGGACAGGGCGAAGATGATGGGACGACCTTTTCAAACTTCTTGAAGGAGAGCAAGCTGTCTGCTCAGAGGAAGACGATTACATGGGAGGCGATCAGAGATATTTTGGAGACTTACAAAGTTCGCACCATTTCAGTGTCCAAACTCCGCTAGATACTAATATTTTCGTCTAGTTCATTCCGTTCTGCCACCGGGTATGTGGCTATATGCGCGTCGCAGTCGATCATATGCTCAAGCTCAATGTGCTAGGATCCCCTCACACCACAATTTCCTCTCGCACTGGCCATTGAGCCAAGATTGCTTCCTTATGCAGTCGCAAACGGGTTCTCCATGGATTACAAGGTAACCCTGCTTCTTGCAACGGAGGTGCCATCGCTAATCAACAAAAGTATCGAGACTTTGTTTTTCGCAAAATGTTTGAACGACCTGCTTCGCCAACGGAGACTCGAGCGGAAGATGTGGCTAGTAACGTTAGAGAGTTATGCAAACTTGACCCTGCGTGAGTTTGTTCGTCTCAGTCCCATAGTATACCGCCTTATTCTGAAAATCACCCATGCCGCCAACAGGATGTTTGTAAGCAGGACAGTTGCTGCAGAGGTATGCATGGAAGCGAAAGCAAACGACATCGGCTATCAAGCGCTGAAGCAACTCGACAAGTCGGGTGACTTACATTTTGAAATGTCGTACGTTGGTTTCGTAACTGGCCGGTAGACAGGCTTTACTCATTGCTATTTTGCCAGGAACCTGGTGGAAGATCTTCTGCGGGTAAGCCCGATAATCATATCCCAGCCTCCTGGTCTGACAAAAGGTCTAGACATTTCTCACCACTAGGTCAATTTGCAGCATCTCCACCGGCGACGTTCTCTTGCATTTATTTACTGATTATCCGTCCGCCGACGTGACCGTGCGCCTGGTGATATTGATTGTCGTGTTCATTGCGGCAGATCAATTGAACATGACGGCTGCGGCTGTAAAGGCGAAACTGGAGCCACTTGGGATGATGCCTGTCACACGGCGCGATGTTTTCAACATCTTAGTGAATCCGTTTGTTGAGAAATTCCAGACGCTCCGGGAGTTCGCCAAATCAGAGGTCGGCGTTAATGAAGATGATTCGAAGGGAATGAAGCTTGAAGAAGTCGAGAAGCTAGCTCAAGATGTAGCCGTGCGATGCACCGAGATTTCTTGCAAGGTGACCACGCCTGCGTGTTCGGACTTATTACTGTCGCTGACATTTATTGGCTCAAGGGCAACCTCGTCAAGAAATTATGCGTCGCATTCCCCTCCATTAAAAATGCCATCAGCCGAGCGGTTCTATCGAAGCATCAGATAAGCTTGGAGGATTTGCCTCCTGCCGATGACGTCGTGAATTGTAACACGTTCTCGGCGCCTCTTAGCAAAGACTTCACGGCGTGGGGAGCTGGCGAAGTTCATAGTCTTGAGAGCCTCATGCCTGAACAACACAAATCGGAACCTATGGACGATGATGATGTGGAGCTTTCGCAAGACGACACTGATCTTTCCTCCGAGGAGTCCTCTCCTGAGGACCAAACGGAACATTTGGTACGGATTTTTCTCTGACATTCGAAGGAATATCGCTTACATTTCCGTAGGGAGAGATCTCACAGGAGACCTTGACAACTATGATTCGACATGAAGAGGCTGTACCCATTCGCTCACGCCGACGGCACCTTTTCAGTTTTAATCCGTCAGATTTCTCGGGAAGGATGAGATATCCACACGGTATGGGTGTTTCTCCTCCTTTCAGCAAGAATTCTCTTGACTAGTAATATCATAGACGCATTACCTGTGGCCAAGTGGGCGAAAACGCAATATGGGCCAAGGAGCCCAGTCGTTGCGACCTTCATGACGCACGCCGTTCTCAACGGCAATGGCAGCGTGAGTTCACTTCTCAGTTCGCAATATAGATGAGTTATTTATCGATGCTTCTAGATTTTACACTATTATCTGTACGTCTCGGATCATCCTGCCTTGATCAATGCAGGAGTCCCTCCCGGGGCTCCCGTCCCTGTGACTCTCAAACACTTCCAATTGCTTGCACGCCTTGGTCGAGCACCGGTTAGCCCAGCTATCGCGATCGCACGCAGCACCATTTTCGCTAACTAAGACCCCTCTAGAGCTACTACTTATGGAGGCGTGTTGAAACGGGGGCGGAGTTCTATTTCGACGAGAACGACTATTTCTTAGAGAATACCAGAAGTGACAGCGGACCACAGAAAATCAAGATCGAGACTTCAGATAGCGATGTAACATCGTCCAGTTCAATCATCCTCGGTCCATCGATTGGATCCAGGAAAAGCAGAAAACGTCCGCGGCGAACAGCAACAAAGGGGACTCCCTCATATGTCATTCCAGGATCCGACGACGAGGCCATTGTAGGAGATGATGTGGAAACAATTGACGCAGCAACACGAAAGAAGATCGAGAAAGAGACAAACCTACAGTTGTGGATCAAGCACCTCACTTTACTTGCAAAGGCCGAGAAGCGCAACGTAAGTCGCACCTTTCGAAAGTTTCGGTGTACTAATCTCAGATTTAGGAGAAAGCTGTCAAGAAACACCTTCAATCGCAGATGGAAAACGATACAAATATTGAAGTTGCTCTTCGGCTTTATAAGGTGTGTTTGACATTCGATGTTTGTTTTCCAAACTAAACAGGTTTTAGAATGAGTTCATGAAATCACTTAACCTCAATCTACGCTCGCTCAGGAAAATAGAGGCAGAAAACAGAACCCATTGTCCTTCAACCATTTCTTTCGAGGATGCAGCATTCGAAGAAGACGAGGACGAATTCACGCTACGCCCCTCGAAGAAACGCAAAACAACTACGCATGTATAATATGCTTTCCACTTGTATCGTATGGAAATTTTCTACTCGCTCTCTATGCTCTTTTTACGGTACCATTTATGACCATTCATCGACACACTACGCTGGGACTGTTATTATACATCCTATCGCATTATCCATTTTCCCTCGCATAGTTAACATTTTATCACACTTTAGATTATATGGTGCTGTCAATTAGGCACTCTAGTTTTATTATACTTCCATTAGTTTTGTCTGCGTATTGCTTCGGATGTGTAATATGAGATTCTTTTGTCTCATCATCTGCGCCTCCATGTTTGAGATAGGGGCTGAAGTGTGTGAATTTGATGGGATGCTGCGAACCAGGCAGCAACGGCTACTTGCCGCCACAATACTCATCTCAGTCCCAACGATGGAAGGCCTCTTTTTCAACGTAAGAACTATTCGTAGAACTGACTCTGGCTCTTGCTGACAGAGGTACACAGTCGGGCACTGGCTTCTTGGAGGGTATCGTCAGGGGATACAAAGCTGGCATCCTCTCTAACAATCAATACTCCAACCTGGCCCAATGCGAAACCCTGGAAGGTATGGAAGTTGCGACCGCTTGAGACACGCAAATAGTATGCTAATGATGCATAGACTTTAGGACGCAGCTCTCTGCAACTGACTATGGCAACTTCTTGGCTAATGAACCGTCACCTCTGTCAACGTCAACGATCGCAGACAAGGCTACTCAAATCCTTGTAGACCAATTCAACTACCTACGGAACAATGCTACGGATCCACTATCCAAATTCTTGGACTATATCACGTTTGTTATCGGATATTTCGCTTTTCAGAAGGGAACTAACTTGAGAGCAGGTATGGCTATATGATTGACAATGTCGTTCTCCTCATAACAGGAACACTGCACGAACGTGATACGCACGAACTACTCGAGCGGTGCCATCCACTTGGCGTATTCGACACTATGCCGGCTTTATGTGTGGCCACGAATGTCGAGGAACTGTTCCAGAGTGTCCTTGTCGAAACACCTCTTGGTCAGTGATTGAATCCATTTGGTTGACTGGTGGTGTTGAAGCGCTTATACATGTTGTTGTCTATAGCTCCCTACTTCCGTGACTGTCTCTCAGCGAACGATCTCGACGACCTCAACATTGAAATTATCCGTAACACCGTTTACAAGGCCTACCTCGAAGACTTTTATGAATACTGCTCGTCCCTTGGAGGCCCGACTGCGGAAGTCATGCATGACATCCTCGCTTTCGAAGCTGACCGTCGTACCGTCAACATCACCATCAACTCTTTCAACACCGAGTTGACAAAGGATCAGCGAGCCAAGCTGTTCCCTTCTATTGGTCGCCTCTACCCAGCAGGCAACAATCAGCTCGCCAAAGCAGATGAATACGACCAAGTCCGTGCCGCGTGCGAGGGCGTTGCAGAGTATCGGCCATTCTTCGTTGACATGAATGGTGCGCATGGATCAAGTGGAGACGACGACCTCGCTGCTGCTTCCCATCTCGAGGACAAGTTCTTCCGGAAGGAGGTACACCTGAACAAACATGCTTTCTTGCGCCAGTTTCAATACGGTGTCTTCTACAGCTACATGAAATTGAAGGAGCAGGAAATTCGTAATCTTACTTGGATTGCGGAGTGTATCGCACAGGATGCCAAAGATAGGATACAGGACTTCATACCCATCTTCTGATTTCTGTGGGTCTTGTACACTGTTTGTCAATGCAATTATTTGGAACGCTCGAGTAATACATTTTCGTGCACATTGGGTGCACCAGTTCGATCAATCCGATTACTACATTTCAACTACCCAAGATTGCCTTCAAGAACCGTCCCCTTCTCCAGTGGCATTTATTCTCCCATTCCCATTCCAACCATATGTTTTATCAGCCTTTTTTTGATGCTTCATAGGACCATAGGACAGCGTTCAAAAGGGATTTTCAAAGCTCGCTTTATGCATCAATAGTTGTCTACCGTCAAACTTGAAGTCCGTGCCGAGACCTCAGTAAATGTTGTGCATAGCAGAGGGATTTTTG
This sequence comes from Crepidotus variabilis, assembly GCA_015657495.1. Taxonomy (NCBI): domain Eukaryota; kingdom Fungi; phylum Basidiomycota; class Agaricomycetes; order Agaricales; family Crepidotaceae; genus Crepidotus; species Crepidotus variabilis. The sequence continues at coordinate 178,615 of MU157829.1, read as the reverse complement.
AGAGGCGGCCGCATAGTCAATAAATGGCCAAGCGCTGGTAATTGCGGCAACGACCTTGGGATATAATTAAAAAACGTTATAGATTTGTTCTCTTTCGCAGTGCCGGACGTCCACTTTAATTTAGACTGAGAATCATGGGGATTATAGTACAAGGCTTGATGTAATGTAGGTAAAGAGCGACAAAATTAAAAGTACAACACCACTTCTTATGAGTGGACGATGGGAGCTAAGTTGGCTCCAGATCTAAAAGGGTTCATACAAGGTCGTAAACGAAGGCACACCAACCTGAGCGGCCAAAAGGTTGACGAGAGAAGTTGTGATAACGGTATATGGTATGTGTCGATATCGTTTGCAATGAGATGAGGCAAATTTGGCATAGATCATGTTCGTAGGTACGAACGAATGGGCGTGAAGCACTTGAAATTACTTCTGAGTGGCCGTGGCCGTGGGTGTGGAAGACGTGGCGCTTAAGGATGTTGGAGAGGTCGAAGGCGTGGCTAGCGCAGAGGACGAAGAAGCGGATGAGGCAGGTAGTGCAGGCGATGCGGAAGGTGAAGTGGGTGCAGGAGTATCTTGACCATCGTTGGCACCTGCGCCTACCACAAAGTAGTTGAAGTTGTAGGCTTGCGGAGAACCGTTGAACTTGAAGTCACCACCATCGACCGTGACCGTTGTTGCTCCGTTCCTATCAAGCTTGGCTGAAATGCCATCACCAGGTTTAATGGCCGCGGCGACCTTGCTGACACCTTTGGGAACTTGAGAAACTTGGCCGTTCAAGGTGACAGTGCTTGGTGCAGACGCGAAGATTAATGCCCAAACATTGTCTTGGAAGAGGTCGGCGTTCTTAGGGAACCCAACTGGGTCGGGTACATTGGCGGCGGCAATGTGAGGGCGAGAATACATAACAACACGATCTTCAGTGATTTCAGGGAATTTTCCGGTCTTGAAAGCTTCAATGTAGTACTTGTTAACATCAAGGAAGGCGGTGTGGTCAAAGCCGATTGTCCAGGCTTCGGATTTAGGAAGGGCACCTTTGATCGGACCAATGTAATGCGACTCGCCGAAATCGTTCCAGGTGAGGAGTTCGATGATGTCGTATTGATCGCGATTGTTGATGATAGACTCCCAGCGCTTGGCAAGGAGGAATTGGTCACCGAGGTAGGCAAAGTTCTTGTTGAATGTATCGGCACCGTAATGGGTAAAGAAGTTGGCGGCAGCGGCGGCCATGTAGGTGGGCTTTCCGCTTGATGGGTCGTCTCGCTTCTGTAAGCCCCCAAGGGTACCAAGCCCCTTGAGATAAACGGTATCCCAAGCGGTATCGCCAATCAAGTTGGAGACGGCCTTCTGCGTCGGGCTGAGGAGGGAAGAGAGGGTATCTTTGAGCTTTTGAACAATGCTGGAAGCCTCCCCCGTGATGGAAGTAGAAGCTACTTTGACAGTGGGGCTAAATGTGCTCAGGAAATTCTTATCATCTCCTTTAGCGAGGGCTTGTTTGGCGACATCGGATGTGAGTTCGTTGGGCCAGCCGGAGTCCCAAGCAAAGGCACCATTCATGACAGATTTGAAGTCACCAAACCGCTGTGGGTCGATGAAAAATGCAGGAACAAAATGGATTTTTCCAGCCAGGTCCGGGTGTTGAGCGAACTCAGCGCCCCAGCCTTCTTGTGCGGAGGGGTGGCCAAAGTTGCAGTTTTCGCCGGCGAAAGTGGAAACAAATGCCTTCCCGTTGATGAAGAATTGAGAGTCTTTGGCCATGTTCGAAGTGACAAGCTGGCGAAGTTTGGCACCATCATCAGGTGAACCGCATGGGAGAACGCTTGAGAAACGCGATTGTTCAGTGTTCAGGCTCAGAATAATGAGTAAATTACAACGTACGTCATGTCGAGCGAGAGAAACATTTTAAAAGTCGAGTTACTCGACTTCGCAGCCTCATAACTGTTACAATAGACATTAGCTTCTGCAGCACGATAGAGGATCCATGATAGAACTCACGCATCGTTAATCCGGTCTGGCTGCCATGAATCGCTGCCCATGTTTAGTGCAAAGGCATCGATCCCCTTGGACGAAGCAAGTGCAACATCGTCCTGCCAATCTTTCAGTGTGTAGGGGAAAGTATTACCAACCATATGATGGCAAACGACATGTTTTGTATCGTCAGCAGGCGCTTCCAGAGCCTGACGAGCCACGAGTGGGAGTGCTGCAACAAAAGTGGCGGTTGAAAAGAGAGAAACAAGAGTGGAGAAAGCCCGCATTGTAGATAGTTGGAATTTCGTTAAAGAGAGGAATTGTCGTTAAAAGAGTGTTGGATTTAAAATATAGCAGCGCTTGGCTATGACCCGGAGCTGTCTAAGCTTGGGGAGAAAACGAGAGGTAATCGCGTGAAGCGAAGAAAGATAGAAGCGGGGGGGATTCGTGGATAATAGAAGCCCATCGACATGGATTTTATATACATTATTCGCCTCCACAGCTTCTCACTGTATCCTGGCAGGTTCACAATGCGCACTGATGTAGTCCATAAAACAATGGCGCGGAGACAATTAAGGTTGCTACAAGGCTTACATAATCGAAGTCGACGTACTCGCGTACAAACAATTATCAATATCATCCCTTCTCACCCGGCGCATCTGACCAGAACACCTATGGACTGCTCAGTCGGACTACCAGGACAGATGGTTGCTCTCAGGTGGTCTTAGAGCAGATTACAGAATATAAAGGAGTGATAATCCCGATATCGTGTCTCCGTTGGCTTTTGATTCTTACTACCTGCCATCTTCGCGCTGCTCAAGTGGAAACATCAGTTGCTAGCATACGCGATGGCACTCCAACAACTCCATCTCATGACATCCCATGCGAAGATTTTGTCAAAACAACAGCTGCGGCTAGCGCTACAATTCGCTTTGCAAACTCTTTACTGCCAAAGGCGGCTAACTTTACTCCGTGTTTTCTTCCTCGTTATCGCCGTCTTTTTCAACCGAAAAACGCATCGGCCAACAAACACTGTCTCTCGACACCTTGAAGAAGATCCTTCAAGACGTCTAACAACTCGCTGAGCTTGAACTGCAATACCAGCGATCAAATTCAGACGTGTACATGGATTAGCTCCTCCCACTCCTTCCATTCCCAACTCTCCATCATCGGCATCTTCCAAACGCAAAGTGATCAATGCAACTCACAAGATCACACCATCTCACAACCTGTTCAGCTCGGGACGACCATCAAGATTAAGAAAATTGTACTTTTGGGTAGTTGGTTGTTATAGTCAAGAAGAGTCCATAATGATCAGTGTAACCAATCATCGAACGCGTAAAATTGTACAATAAGGCACCGTATGATTGTTATCCCGCTTCACAGGACATCTTCAATACTCCTCAACGGACGCGAACAGTGATGGAGACTTACCAGAGGGCGGTTCCTGCTAATCCCAGAAGTCGAAAAAGTGATTAATGTTCCAAATTCATCGTTCAAGAATAAATGTACATACATCCTGTCATACCACCTGTGATATTCAACCTTACGATAAGTAAACTGACAGAATTCTGAACAGTGTGAAGCTACGTGAACGGCCTTGAGGTACACTTTGCACGCCTCGTGTACGGAATAAGTCGAAACGATCTTAACTTTGAAGCCTGGTGAAGTTTTGCTACAATGACAAGACTCTGTGTGCTTTCGAAGATCTGCAAAACGCCACAGTCAAAATATCGAACGTAAAGTGTCAAATCAGGTCAAATCTCGCCACCAAGCGCGCGTGCATTGCTATTTTTGACTTCGTAAGCGCCAACGAAAGAGGCAGAATGAAACCAACAGCTAAGGACCATGCTAATGGTACTCTGTTTATCTTGGATTTCCCGCGAGGCTAATCCGAATAGAAGAGAATGTCGAATGTTCCATGGGGGCAGCCATTTAAAGGGAAAGCTCATCACCCTGGATTTCGTCGTAATCTCCCCGCATAAGCCTCGAGGCTTGTCAGTATTACTATTAGAGACCCATTCTCCGCTGAAGCCGATAACTTTGATTACCACCTTTAATGTCGATGTTCTCTTCACCCACTTCTGGGCCCCTTCCCCCGGATTCTGGCCATCCAGAATCAGTTCAAAGTCGGCAAAGTAATACACAAATCTGTTCATGTTGTCGACATCATATGCAAGACCGTCCAACAGCCAAGACGACGGAAGGCTTTTTTGAATGTGAGTGACAGAGCCTCTGATGTGGATCGCCTAAAACCTAGGTCTACACAGATTCTTTACCGCCCGTGATCCAATCTGCGAGAGATGGGTGGCAATCGACGAGTCAAAGCGGAGCTGTCGTAGTAAGCCTTTTGGCGACTACCATCATTACCGCTGGCAACTCATTCTTCCCTGCGTAGTCTGGTCTACTCGCTGCAGTAGCATCTCAACTGCTGGGATACTTTGAAGGCGGCTTGACGAGCAACAATATCAATAACACAGCAGGTTCCTGGGTTGTGATAGCCTTCTGTTATGCTGCTCTCTTTCTGAACATCAATGCAACTATTGGGTCATTCATTCTTACCGACAAGCTTGGGGAGCTTGGTTACGAAGGCGCAAAGAAAGGACCGGCAGACACGAGCACGGTAGGTGTCGACCGCCGAGGCGTTAGCGCACTGTTCAAAGAGTACGGGATGACCTCAATGTGGTCGATCATGCTTGTGCACTGTGAGTCCGCATTCCTCTGTACGGAATCTTCGAACTGAGTTCTTGGGCTTTGTAGGGCTCATCACGTTTTATTTGGGGATATTAACGCTCATCATCTCCGTTATTACCTACGTGGGCTTAGTCGAAAAAACGTCAATTCTGATAGTTATGTGCTTCCTCATTGCGCTCACCCTTTTCCCGACAAGTTACTTTATATTTGCTGGAGGCTATCAAAGCGCACGGGCTAAGCATCAAGTAGCTAGAAATTCTAATTCGTAGCCATTTCGAATCTATTATGTGTGTTGAAATTCTGATGGCAGGAATGCTTGCGACTTGGCATGCTGTGTGTAGCTGTGAACATCCTGATCAGTGTACAGTGTAAAAGGTTCTCTATAATTACCTGTATACAGATGTTAACGCCCAGGTACATCTTTCTGTTCAAAAACGCCACAGCTGACGTCCGTGACGACATCTCGTTATCAAGCGCTGGCCACTTCGAACTATTTTTGGATGCGAATCACCTTCTAGGCCGGAACAAAGCGCCTGCCAAGACCTGCCGGACGTGAAACATTATACTCGGTAAAAAAGGAATGTCGTATTTAGTCGCGTAAGTGTAAAAAAAAATGGTAAATTGGAGCAGTTTAGTCGACATCATGTAAAATTCGTGTCCATCTGCGTACTCATTCTGTAGTGACAATAAGGGTAAAATGGACCAAACGTGACAATTTACGACATTCTCTTTTTACTGAGCATTATAGGTTAGATAAATTAAAACTTCTAAGGAAGCATATGTGACAGTCTTATCGTTGTGATCTCGCCCGCGAACCTTTTATTCTCGACATAAGGAATAGAAGAATCGGTGATATTCTAGGAAAATTCTCCGGAATGTGATTTAATTTGCCTTTATATTATGCAGTATCAAGAGTAGCTTTAGCTCTCTCCTTAGCTGTGGAAGCACCTTACGATCATTCATGGCCACTACATGCCAAGCTCCGGAAACTAAAGACTTTGTAGATTGTAGATCCTCGTAATTTCAGCCGGAAGTTTTTAATAACTGCCGACCATCTCGCAATTTAGATGTTTTGCCACCTGTGATTCAATCAGCCAGGGATGGATGGCAAATGACAAGCCAGAGTGGGGCTGTTGTTGTAAGTTTTGCCTCGAATATTTCGTTACCCTGGCTCATCATTTAAACTTCGTCTTTCGATTCAAAGGAATAGTCTGGCTTGCTAGCTGCTGTCGCATCTCAGCTACTGGGATCCTTCCAACAAACGTTAAGCCAAGAAGCCTATGATGAACACGCTGGAAGTAAATAGGTCATCATAACATGCTGTTATGCCGCAATTTTTTTGAACATCAATGCGCAATCGGCTCCTTCTGAATCGTTCTCACAGACAACCTTGGGGAACTTCATTATGAAGCCGCAAAACACCCTCCGGAGAACAGCAGCCCAGCAGGCAAGGACCACAGACCGGTAACTCAATTATTCAAGGATTTTGGGATGACATTCATGTGGAAATGTATGCTGGTTCATTGTATGTCCATCTCGATTTTCTACCAGTCCGAGACTGTCTAGTTAAAGTTTCGTACTACTCAGGGCTTGCAACCTTTTATTTTGGCATTCTATCTCTCATTATTTCTATCATCACCTTTGTCGGTCTGGTAGAGGCCAAGTCGATGAAAATTGTGCTAACTTTCGTCGTCGGATGCACCCTTATCCCCACTAGTGCATTCATATTTCTAGGCGGTATTTGCAGAAATAGACCTGAAAAAAATACTCACTGAACGCACTGGCGCGCTGCCAGCATTGGAAGGGCAATTGAGCACGGGTAAAAGTTAGACCCCAGAGCGTTGAATGCGATGATATTCACGAACAAAGATAATATGTTATCAGAGATCGTCTTTTTCTTTTTTTGCTGCTCATTATTAGAGTCTATTATGGTACTTCTACATTACCCTGTTTATGGATATGTTATTCGACGTCTACCTTCTCAACACTGACGGCACTTGCAAATGATTCGTCTGCGGATGAATTCTCACTGCCTGGTGTTTGATTATCCCCAGTGGTGGCTCCTAATGTGCTTTCTGCCAGTTTATTGGCTCGATGTTTCTCCTCAGCTTTTGGTCCCCATCCTACTCGTCCATCCCGCCATGGACCGGCTCCACTAAGATGACAGCCTCCATCTTCTGCGCATGAACAGTTACCACCCAAAGAGGTTGGAAGGTTTTCCGCGTCTATCAAGCTCAATAAAACGTCTTTATAATCACTTCCGAGGATGTCCACTTTCTCGGTAGTTTCTTTGGCCAGCCACTGCTTTATAACTGCCCATATCGTTGTGAATGTCGAGGGCGCGTTGATAATGGCCAGTTGGCCCATGCTGAGCAATTAATATACATAAACCAGTAAGCGTCAGCATGCGAAAATCTCAAGGAATAGACTTCACGTCTCTGGATAATAATCTTGAGATATCTGGAACGCTCCCTTTGCAAGGGATTTCATTTGCCAGAATGCGCCTAGACTGAAAAGAATCAAACGATATGCTATTGACAATGAAGTCAAGTATTTACCCAAAGCCTTTTAGATCGACGATCACAAAAGTTGATCCGATATCTCTTCCGGCGCATCTAGAGGCTGCAGGCAAGATTTCGCGCGTCAGCTGCACGGGTTGTACCCCTTTCAGTGAACAACTTAAACATCAGATCATGACTCTCACCGACTCGCAGTTGACGATGACAGTTTTCCAGTGTCGCTCTGGGGTGCATGACTTGTATAACTTGTTCAAGTTCATATTACCAAAGAAATGAATATTCAGAGGACGGCCTTTCTAGTCACGAGCGAGGATTGACAAGTTAGTTCCTAATGCGCGAACATTAGGTTAGAGAAGGTTCACTTTATCAGTCTGGAGGGAAAGAAACTAAGAAATGAAAGAAGGTAATAAGTATTAACTTACTTTGTGAAACCACATAGGCCAGCACTCGAATACTGCTTCTCGTTCAGGGTACTGTCAAATTTATGACCATTCTTAGTAAGTATGTTGCCTGATTTGATTTAGCCGCACGATACCACATCCGTTCTTCCTTTCCTGGATCATTTGTGACTGCTTCCGAAGCGTTTGCGACCAAAGCATTCAAGGTAACGTTCGCAGTGCAAAATGTCGGTATGAAAGCACTCACATCAAAGGGGTCTATCTCTTTGTACAGCTCGTCAATCCCGATGCCTGCCACCGTTTTTCGCCAGTTTTGACATTCCGTAAACATTTTCTTTGCTTGAGTGATATCAAACTTGCGGGCGCGAAGAAAGCGCCTGTTATCAGCTAGAAATCAGCTGCTGCCTGCTCTGATAGATTGAGATGTACACTTACAGCAGCGTCTCGTCGTCTGTTCCTATGCTATCACCATCATGTAATAAGTCCTCATTGTACAACTGTTCTCTGAACGGCTTAAGTATCTCTTCATGGTTTCGATTGCCAGCGGTTCCCTATATTTTAGTTGGTGGTGATCCAAATTATACAACATGGATGGGCAGCACTAACCATTGCCACCGCTAAATGTGCCTTTTGAAGGTCTCAACGGTTTTCTGCCGATAGGATTCAAGGCTTAGCTGAGTTGAAACGACTGAAGAGTCTGTAACCGAGTTGTGGTCCTACCGTCCTAGGGGAATATCTAGAAGAGTTGAGGTATTTCGCAGCACTATTTTGGACGTGAGTGGGGGTTTTGGCCAAGAAGGTGGTAAAGTGCCTCAGTTATGGGAACAATCGGGCAAACCACAACCCGTTTCAAATCAATTATCGCGGCTGTGCCGGAGTAAGCGTTTAGTCAACAAGTATGCATAAGCACGACCTTCCATGTCCTTCGGCTCACGCTTTGACTTTGGGAAATCTTCTTTATTCCATCAAGGGCTGTATTCATTGACCAAAAAGTGGTTTAGAGGGTTACTGTTGGGATTTGCTTTAAAGTTTGTTCTTCCTGGGAAGCCTCAACGAGCGTCAGACTTCCCACCGACGCAACTAGCCCATTACCTGATGTCGGAGAACTTCTTTTCGCAGCAGCGACATCTCCAAGACTAGCTTGCACCTCCAGCACATACTCTCGTAGCTTATCGATCCCACTTTTCTCCCAAAAAGCCAAGACGCCCTCTTCCCCACCCAAACGCTGTCGAACCTCATCCACGATTAGTTTTATGGCTTTCCAGTTTCCTCCCAACTTCGTCCAGTCGCGGACTACGGAGCCAGTAAACACCTCTTTCAACCTCTTCCTCCCGTCTCGTTCGCGAACGACAGCGTCGTATTCTTCCTTCTTGCCGAAGTATAGCAATGCTTCCTCACGAGCCTTGTTTGCTTTGACATCTAGTAAAAGCTGGTCGGCCGATTCGTCTTCGTCTTCCGAGAGGTCTGATTCTCCGCGGCCTTGTCGCACCCACTCGACAAACTCGTAGTACATACGCCGGTCCATTTTGACTTTCCGTATTCCCTGACCGGAGGTCTTGAAGCGGACTGGGTCGTAGTACTTGCATGAAGCAGCCCACTCAAAAACCTGGCGCTTGGTGTTAAAGCCTCTATCAAAAACCTCTTTCGATAAACCGAGGAACTTGAGTATATCGTCAAATTCGGTGCTCAGCAAGTAATGCGTGTTAGGATGATCGAGAAGCTGCGGTCGCATAAGAAAACTAGATGCGCGAGATGAGTAAAAGAAAGACATACATGCAAGCCACTTGTGCCGAGTTTAAGTCCCATGTTTCTAGCGATGAGCCCAAGAATCATACCAAGGTCTCCGTACGAATGGTAGAACATGATTCTGTCCCATTCGTTCTTACTTTCACAAACGTGCACATCTACCTGTGTAAAGTGTGTTATACCGCGTTACCGTATCAAACGATGGTTGTTACCTGGTAGAAGATCTCATTATCTTCAGCATCACTCCGGCGCTTATCTTCATCAACTTGAAATCCGAATGGTTGCCACTCGGTACAGCGGATGGGTACAGCATAGTTCGAGGTCCGATTTCCATCCATGGTAACCATGAACTCGGCGTCGATGGCGCTTTTCACGACGTGGTGCGGGATGTTGACCAAATTTGTGAATGGTGCCTTGGGGAACGCAACCAGAAAATCGATGTCGCCGTGGTCAACCTTCTCTGGAGCTTCGACTGGTACACCGACATAGTTGTATAACTCAGATATCTTTGTCAAAAAACGCGTTTTAAGGTTTTGGTAAACGGGTGGAGGAATGCGAGGGAAGGAGCTGGCAGCTTTGGTAGCGCTAAAAGCGCTTCCACCCATGTTGGAAAGAGGTCAAGTGGCAACAGAGGACGTTTGGAAATTTGAGCCTTTAAAACCCATTTTAAGTTCAGTCAGCGTGACTCGGTATCGATTAGCAGAGAAAACGTACCCCAAATCTTCCTACTGAGGTCTCCGAGTCAGGATGTGGCTGTCAGGGAATACACGACTTTCAATTGACAGGCTTTCAATCAGATTCGTCCATTAAAATCGTGTGCGGACAATTTTCTTTCTCTGGGGTAAAAGGTCATAAATAAGCTAGCACATTCTAAGATCCCTAAAAGAAAGTAGCAAGTTGAAGCTGAGGCCATTCAGTTGCGACTTTAGGTTCAAGTTCATCGTCGATATTTTCACACGCCTCTTATATGCCTACTTTCATCCTCTTGCTTTGACACACGAAACTCACATAGCATGTCTCGCTTTGCTCCTCATGGCGGTCGTTTCTCACAACCTAGGGCGACCTCCTCAACAATTTGCCAAAAATGTCTGAAAACTGGTGGGTCTATCTCCGCTGGTCATGGAAAGAACGCCTGAATGACCGCCAATCTACAGGCCACTACACGTATGAATGCAAGAGCACTCGACCTTATGTTAGTCGACCTTCAAGAACGCAGCAGCTCGAAAACCCGAAAATAAGAGAGAAAATGAAGGCGTCTCTTGAAGTTCCGGATGAGTTCAAGAAGCCGTGCGTTTCCACAACGTTTATGTTTTCGCTGCTGGAACTTATATTATTATTATTTTAGAGCTGGAACAGCCAACAGGATATTGGAAGACAAAGAAAAGGACCGCGCTAAAGGTGATAAACCCAAAAACAAAGGGAAAGAGAAAGAAGAGGGAGAATCACGCAAGCGAAGGTCAGTTGTTTCTTTCGTGTATTCACTTTGATTGTTGACTTTGCCATGTAGAAGGCACTCTCGTTCTGTTCCGTCGTCGTCTGGCTCGTCCTCCGATTCTAATACAAGTTCCTCATCCGATTCTTCGTCAGATTCAGACTCGTCTTCGGGTTCTGGGTCTTCCGATTCTGGTTCTTCGAGATCTGGGAGCCGTGGTCCAAAAAGGAGGAGACGTGGTAATAGCTCTGAATCCCTGCGCAGAGGGAGAAGTCCCTGATAATCGTTCATCTCGAATATTGAGCTATTAGAGCACAATGATTGTGAGGCCTAATTCAATGTTGTATGCCCGTACAGTAACAAATTATGGATAACCGGAGTGTGATTATATATTCAGCAGGTCATTGTACTGACTCTCGAATTCATAATGAGAGCGACAATAAGTCTGTAAAGGGAGTTAGACATAAATAGCAAGATGAATGTAAGGATACACGCACCCATACAAACCCAAAACTTCAGCGAAAATGAGAATGAGGACCATCGAGACGAACATCTTGGACTCATGCACATAGGCTCGTACACACTGGAGATGGCTGGTTAGACTGGACAAAAAAAAGGTCAGAAAAACAAACTACGCACAGTATCGCCAATGATGCCAATAGCATACCCAGCGGCCAAGCCGGTGAAGCCACAAGAGAGGCCAGCACCGAGATGGACTACTCCAGCGAGTAAAGAATAACCATGAGGTTTAACTAAGCCGCAGAATAAGATCGAGTTGAAACATCTTGGAGCAAATGAGCGTACTAGATCCTGAAATGAGCACAGATACCACCAGCCCGTAGACCGCGATAATTCCAGACATGACAACGGGAATGAGGGACTGAGGAGTGTCAGTCGCTGTTGAACTCACAAGAACACGGGCTTCACCTTCATGATGAGTTCTGGTTTGAACGTCCCAAGTCCGGCAATTCCAATTCCTGATTTTGATGTTCCAAGTGCAGCGCCGACAGCTAACGAAACGGGATTATGAGTAGTTGGACTGGGACACAGTGGGTTGACGTACTACTGAATATCATCTTTTTGCCTCCATAAATGAGTATTCTGAACGAGCGAGCGGTTTAACCGTTACTCACAGCGGATGCTACCCCAGCAAAGCCGAAAAATGGCGCAAAAGGCGGACAAAGCGACATGGTATAGGGAGTTGAGCTGTTCAGGATCAAGAAGCTTGGTGCGCAGGCGACGAGACGGGAAGGTCACGTGACCCTTCGGTTCTCAGAACCCAGGAAATGCGAAAAGTTATGTTCTATTGCTCTTTCCGTGACCACTGGAACACTTGGGTGTTAAATTCTTTAGAAGACTACATCTGCATAAGGACTCTTCTGGTTGTCTTATCTGGCTGTACTTGGAACGATGGTTCTTCAACTTCTAATAATGGCAGGGGCTTTGGGTGCTTCGTCTTTTGGTGTGGGGATGCTGCCACTCTCGTACTCGTTCTCAAGTAGGTTCGCGACTCTCCAAAATGTCTTCGTACTATATGTCTCACATCATGCTCAGAGAAACATTTGGAACGTCTTTCAGTTCTTGGCACAGGCCTGCTTCTTGGCGCAGCCTTGGGTGTTATCATCCCAGAGTGCGTTACTCTGCCGTAATCGTTCAAGTTCGAAGAACCAACTTTGAGGTTGTAGAGGTATTGAAGCCGCCGCACATGGTTTGAAGGAGGTTCCGACGCAACGCATTGCCTCGTGTTTAATCACTGGTTTTGTTTTGATGCTCGTCATTGAGCAGCTAGTCGCTCCCAATGCTCATTCTCACTCGATAGGTAAGATTTTTTAGTGCACGCGGATACAAATATACTGATCAAACTCGACAGAGGTTGAATTCGATGCAGAGCTTACAGACCTTGAAACTAGTCAAGCCAATGGTAGCCATAAAGCGCCTTCGAGTTCTGGTGAAAATAGACAACGAGCGTTCGCTCTGTTACTTGGATTAGTAATTCACGGCGCAGCCGATGGAATAGCTCTCGGAGTGGCTAATGTCCAACAAGATGGCATTTCAAGCGCGTTGTCCTTCATTGTCTTTCTGGCTTTGATACTGCACAAGGGTACGCCTGTTTACCCAAAGATATTGGTTTTTGATCTTATAATCTCCCGCTAGCACCTACTTCATTAGCGTTTACAACTTCTTTGCTGGCGACAAGTTTACCTCGTCCTGAGTGCAAGAAATATGTTGCCATCTTCAGTTCATCAACACCGCTGGCAGCTATTTTTTCATACCTCGTCTTCACCGCGTTCGGCGGCGAGCAAGATGGCCTGGCGGGGATGGCGTTATTAGTTTCAGTACGTTCTTTTGATTTGGAAAGGACTTATCCAGTTTAATCATGTCCGATAGGGTGGCTCGTTTCTTTACGTTGCAACGGTTTTACAACCTGTCTCACATCATTCACCTGCACCTGGAGATATTATGCCAAGTGCGCGAGTTGTACTAATCACTATTGGAATGCTTGTACCTCTCATACTGAGTTCCCTCTTTGAGCATAGTCATTAAAGATACATTTGCTTTCCCTGTGCACAAGTAAAATGTAGGACTGCTAATATCACAATTTTAAATTCTGTCCACTTGTGAACACTTTACAAATTACATGAGGTTAACTGAGCGGACCTAAATCCTGTTCGACAACTCTTGAACAGCGAAAGCCAGAACTGTCATCGCTTTCGCGCTCCGGCGGTCCGGGGCCGACACGACATTCGAAATTTCTTCTCCCCTCACAGCATCGGCACAATGGCGTTCCTGTTAGGTTTGAAAAACCCTATTGACACTGAACTTGATCAATTGTTCAAAGTAAGGATTCTTAGACCCCGGCGACTCTTTGGCAAATTCTAAAAGTTTCTGACTTTGATAGAAACACAATGTAGCTCCAACACCAATCCCAATTCCCGGCTCTTCCAAAGATGCCAGCCTAACGAAACGGAAGGCAGATATGGATCCAGGAGAACTCTCTGCCTCGACACCCCGCAAGCGGGTGAAACCTTCTGTGGATCAGACTTCAAATGTTTCAGCGACAAAACATCCAAAATCTGCTGCTAAACCTTCCAAGAAGGAATCTACCCTCTCAAAAGGCGAAAAGGTCTTAACGAAGACAAAATTCCACAAGGCTCCAGCATCCTCAGAACAAGACTACGAATCTGATGATTCCGGGCTAGAGAACGCATACCTTGCAAAGTCGGCTCCCCAATCTAGTAAAACGCCTGTCGACAAAGATCTTTCGGATGCTGATGAGGAAGACCAAGATCCTACAACCCTTGTTCATGAATCTCTATCCAAATCCACCAAAAGGCGAATGAAACCCAAGAAAACTGTCGCACCCTTAGATGAGACCCCAGAGCTACGGGACCAGCGGACCATATTTGTCGGAAATCTCCCTCTGGACGTTGCTTCGAAAAAGGTTCTTACTGTCATTTCTGGCTCTACTCGTGCCTCTAACATCTTTCTATCATTCCTTCAGCCTCTAAAAAAAGCACTTCAGCGACATATTTTGGTTTTTGCGCCTTCCGCCAAGGTCGAGTCGCTACGATTCCGTTCGATTCCCTTTCAAATCCCTACCACAAAGCTCCCCGAAGACGATGAATCATCATCAGAGAAGCACAAGCTGAAACTTCGACCTACAGAACTACGAGCTCACGAAAAGGAACGTGCTTCTCTTTGGCGAACAAAGCTTGATAACCAGGACGATGAAAATGTGAAAGCGGACGAGAAAAAGTACCTCAACCCCGCTCAAAAGAAAAAAATCGCATTCATAAACCAAGAGTTTCATACGACAGCAGATAGCGTCAATGCTTACATCGTGTTTGCTCATCGACCAGATGCAACGCAACGTGCTGCCAATTTACCGCCTTTGCCACCTATCATGGACCCATATGAAGCTGCTGTGACTGCTGCAGCGAAAGCTGACGGGTCTGTGTTTATGGAGCGATCGATTCGGGTGGATCTAATCGGCAAAGGCAAGACCACTGTCCCGAGCGGCTTGGAAGATTGTCTTCTCGAGACAGACCCACGACTTTCAGTATTTGTTGGCAATCTGGACTTCGCAACCAAGGAGGAGGATTTGAGAGCTTTCTTCGAAAGTGTTCTCTCGACGGAACTGGGTCAACCCAAAGGGAACGACTCTGATGAAGACGGGCAGGGAGAAACGAGTATCCCAAGGCCTTCTACGTGGGTTACAAGAGTGCGCGTCGTGCGGGACAAAGACACCCAACTTGGAAAAGGATTTGCGTATGTGCAGTTTTCGGTGAGTGTTTAGGTGACTTAAACCATGCCTCTATACTGATATCTAATGCAGGACCGCGATTGTGTTGATCGTACTCTAGCAATGGAAGAGTCGAAACTCAAATTCGCCAAGCGAAAATTGCGTGTTCAACGTTGCAAAACATTACCCAGCAGCGCGAAGAAGTCTGACGCTTCTACCAAACTTTCGAAAACCAACTCGGGCACTACACTCCGTCGAACACCTGTGATAGTACCTAAAGGAGATCCAACACTTGGTGCAAAGCTTTCTGGCCTATCGAAAGAAGAACGCAAAAAGGCGAAATCAACGGATACAGAACGGCTGGCAAGGAGGTTGGCAAAGAAAAAGGCTCGGATGGCGATGAAGCCAGGCGTAGAGCAGGGCAGTGGCAAAGAAAGAAAACGATTACGATCTAAATAGATGGTAGTGAACAATTATATGTGTTCTTCTCTCAGATGTTTCAGTTGCAGTTTTCATGAGAAAGGCTGCAAAGCTACGCGGGTACTTATAAAGCGTGCAATGATTGTTGATTCCACTAATATTTGCGAATAGGTAATGTAAATAGCGATACAAGTGTCCATTGGATAAAATACTGAAGTCCATTGTCACCTCCAACCCTCAATGCTGTAAAAAAAAGTTGACTCTATGCAGATTTCATGCCAAAAGAATAACTCGTTCATATGTTGTTACACCTTTTCACTCATATCCATGATTGTAACTGTCTCAGTCTAGTTCTTTATCAGTATCATACCACCCACTGAAACGCCTTAGACGTACCTGAACGTGAATACCAGAAGCCAGCTGCTGAAGAGCCTTCGAAGCTCTCTTCTTTGTCCCCGGTCGCAGAGTCGTCCCACTAAGGACTCTAAACGATTGTTCAGAAACTCCTCCTATTTTTACCTTGATATTGGACACTCACTGGATGCCGCTACTTTCTTCATAACGGAAGTTGGTCAAAGCCCTAACTGCACGACACGCAACAACCTGTGCTATCATCAGTGATTATAACCACGCCAGTAGAGTGAAATACTGACTGTTGATAGCACTTGAGCTGGAGCGATAGTGATAGTGGTCATGGCGAGATTGAGATTGAGAAAGAGAAAAACTAATGATATTACATCGGTAAGGAGTCTACATAGAAGGGAGTGTTAGGAAAGGGAAATCATCCAATGAGAGACAAACTCACGCGACAAGGAAATATATTAAGCCGTGATGAAAAATCATTTGTGCCAACGTATTGCCGCTTTTCAGCAGATTATTGCTAGACTGGGGCTTGAAAGAGCCGATAGGTCCCATGCCGACGCGTAGCTTGTAAATGTTGAGAAAGAGTACGATGAAATCCAGGCACAGAGCATAAATGAATGTTGTTCGTAAATAAAAGTTGGTTGTATCAGGGTTTGCTGGACCACATCCGAAACCGGGCATGAGAAATCCTCTGGACAAAACGACGTCTGAAAGATATCAATGGGCTGTTCGTTTTTCGAATAGCATATCCCACCAAGGAAAACTATCGCTACATGCCCCGCAGTCGCCAGACACAAGCCAATAGTCACATAAATATTGGACCACAGAGCAATTCTACACATCCTGTCTGTTAATATCACACGGGTAGTTTTTGGAAAAAATGAATCGCTTACGTCCTGATGGTCAAGTTGGCACTTGCGGCCACAAATGATGTTTGACCAAAAAAGTGACTAAGCTTGTACACCGTCGGACAATTATCAAACGATTCGCTACGAATTCGTCAATGAGGTGAGCGGTAGGTTCGCGTATGCACACACCTGGGGGTGTCGAAAAGAACGAGGCTATATAGGCAAGTCACAATTGTAAGAGATCAGAACTAGGCTTGGGTGGAAGATAAGACGACGAACAGGGTTATCAGAAGGACCAACAAACAATAACGATTTAGAAGGTAAAAAATCTAGTATCTATTAGATCCTAAATAAACATAAAGGCGAAACAGAGACATACCAAAGGCCACCGAAATTTCTTCTTTCCACTGATGAAGTCCAATTCAAAATAAAGAGACGTAAGCCATTCCCAACTGTCAAAAAGGTCTTCAAGGATCTCTAGAGGGGCGAAAACAAAGAAACTAACACGTAGAGTCCAAATACCACATGAACTATTTTAATAGTGACCTGATAGTCGAGTAGCAGTTCTTGGAGACTCCGCCATTGTGCCATATGTGATCGCCAGAAGAGGGGAAGCAGAGAGGAGAGTCGGAAAAACCCTTCTGTACCTAGGTGCTGCAATTGGCTCTTCTTATGTATGATTTTTTTCACAGCTATGAATTGCAAAGCAGATGGGTATGCGGGATGTTGCCCGAATCACCTGCCGAGTAGTGTTGTACGGCCATAAGGTCAAGTCAAAGGTACATCTGAGATCCTCGGAGCTGCTAGCACAATCCGACAAGGGCACTGTGAAATTCATTGCGGCAGGGAGGAACAGTCAGCAAAAGAACGTGAATGGATATTTGAAATAGAATATCTGGTGGCGGAGCAAGAGCAAGAGCAGGAAATGATGCCAAACCTCGGGACGCGATCGATCAATGATTGACATGTTATTTCTCACGTCTCCTGTTTGGGCTTTCCGTTACACAATCCTTCCCCGAACCCGACAAGCAGTTCCTGAACGCTGTCCATAAGCAAAATAAGGATCTACAGACTTGTGGGTATGTAGCTGGTCAAATTGACTATCTTCATAACATTATAGGCTTTGGTTAATTTATGATCTAACTGCGGCCTACTTATAGGCAGAACTTTTGATAGGCCATCTTGAGCTCTCAGCTTTGAGGTGGGTCGCAAGCCCCAGTGCTCCGTAGCACCGCACGAAAGGCACAGATGGTCCTCGAAGCCCCTCCAATCGGGCCCTGGAGGAACCCACAAATATGTCCGTATTCAGTGTTTCTGCCGCGTGCCCGAACGATCTCAGAGCGTCCAGCCTTAAAAAGAAGATCTGCGACTGCTTTTCAAGGAATTATGTTCACTTCATAAGCAGGCATACCTTGGCATAAGGTTGGAAATCTCACCATACCTTCCTCAATTACATACTTGTCTCAAAGACTGAGAACAACAAAAATAAAATCGTACCATGGCCTCTGCGGAGGCGAAGAACTCGCATCTTTGACACGCAGAACGCAGATATCTAAAACCCGTCGGTTACATGTAATGTTGATAGAGATCAATAGCAGCTTGGCTTCATGTTACAAGACTGAGCTGATAAAATCATCGAGCGCTTAATTTTAGTAGATTTATACAGCTCGAGGAATATCTATTGAGGAGCATGAATTACTGGCTGCAGGAGATAAAGCGACGTGTGATTAAAATCTATTCCAGGTGAGCTGCCTCTTGAAAGGGCTTTATAAGTAATTCATCTAAGGCTTATGTGTGACGCTGAACACACCCACCACTACTGGCCGTTGATTCTCCGTTGTGGGGCCTCTCACATACACCTCATTATCGCAAATTGAACATACACTTTCGTTATCGGGCTTGATGGCGCCTTCAGCCCCGTCTACGCATCCCTGGTTCATACATGATATTGGGCCAAATGGGATAAAGCGCTGATTATAGGATGAGGAAATTCCACCGGCCGAAGTGGAATTTGAATGGAGCTTTTCACGGTAGTCTGATGTGAATTTGAGTTCCACAATTTTTTTCCTGCTTGTTCTCATCTATGAGCACTTAACATGACACTTGGTCAATACGAGTCGGCTTCTGCCGAACGAACATGGGCATGTCCGCGACAGTCCGCCGCTTGGTTCTGTGACTGTCGTCAGCGCACTTCAGCGCATTTTCTTTGCTCTCTCCCTCTATCTTTGTGCGAAATTATACCAGTCGGCTATGGGGCCACTTGAGCATGGTGAAGCGGTGGGAGAAATCCCAGCACAGACTCCTTATTCACCCTTCGCCAATTTTCCTTTTCCGGCTCGATACTCGTGTCTGTTGCGGATACCGATACGGATACCGGCACTAACCGAACATATTTCCCATTTGCGTAGTAAGGTCGCGTGATCAAGTCGCGTCGCGACATTTGACTTGACATTACTAGTATTTCGGTGTATGTAGGCACTCGCATTCAAGCTGCTGGTTACAGAGTTAGATATAATTGCAAGCACTATTTGTCTCATTATTAATTGACACAGTTATCTTGGAAGTTTAGAGAAGTTTGTGTCAGCATGTTGCTCTTGTAGTTGTTACTTACTATTGCTCTGCAAGGAAGGTGTACATGTTACTTTTACAGGTTGT
>MU157829.1:140905-159037 GCA_015657495.1 Crepidotus variabilis | reverse complement strand
GGAAACAGCATCTAGTAGCACTCTCCAGCTTATATTGAGCCGCCAAGCTTCATTTAATCCCCCCTCTCTCTTTTCTCTTCTTTCCTTTCGATTTTTTATTTATTTTTCGATTAATTTGGGTTTTCTGCAACGAACACCCGTATCGAGCCAATTTCCCTAACGAGCTACTTATTTGGATTTTCCTCAATGGCACTGAATCTTGGCGAACCGACGAGCCTCACCGACTCCCCTTTCCGATTCTTGTTGCCTCTACTTGTCGTCATTGGCGTCGTGTCGCATACAACGCGCCGGAGCTGTGGAACGTGATCATACCGCCACTTCATCTACTATACGAACCGGGGGATGCTGCAGAATGGATAATTCCCTGGTTAGAAAGGTCAAGAATGGAGTCTCTTTCTATTATTGTCGACGACTGCTTGTGGACAGGACATTATAAATGGTGTACAATCTCAGAGGAGGCAGTTGTTGGGACTTTACAGGCTTTGAAGGAGTGCCAGCACTGTGTTCGACGCCTGGAAATTGTGCTCCAGTATTATTATGATGATGCTCAAAAGCTCCTCAATCTTCTTGACGGCATGGCTAAAATTGAATCGTTTGATTAAATCTGCCCCATTGAAATTACCATCGCGCTACGACCCATTTTCTGTGCTACAGCAAAGGGCGAAACGATAGGCCAGTTTTTACCACCTCTCATTTACTGATGTTCGTGGAGCTTTCGTGACAGATGCTCCAGGAAATTGCCATGTTCAGTAATAAATCGACACATGAGGGCAAATATTTATTTGTCCCGCTCCAATTCTAAACAAAAAGCACTGAGTGGATGGGAACAAAAACTGGCCCATCGTTTCGCCCTTTGCTGTAAAAGCCTTCGATAAGTTCGATTTGGCTGATGGGAATTTACACGTGATGTGGTCGAAAGCGCATGTGTTCTACCTTAAGACATTCATCAAGGTGATATTTTTTCACTGCCCAAAACTGAACTTCCTCGCCAGTTTTGTCGAGCCCAATAAAGCCACTGAAATTTGCAAGATACCTCGAAATTTGATCAGTGTGGCCCGCAAACTAATCTTGAAAGGCCGATGGGCTGTTCTTGAAGATATGATCCTCAGGTTCGTGAGAAAAGTTGTTGATTGGTAATCGATGGATCCTATCATACACTGGCACTTGCTGTTGCACACAAATTCAAAGGTCTTCTGAGAACGATGGTGCCACCTCTACGCAGAAGTATTGATCTGCCTGGGCTGTCGCCGTTCGCTAAATTTCCGGTTGAGTTACTTACAACAATTTTTACCGAAGGCACAAAAACATGGCGTGTCAATGACGCTTACCAGCTACCTTTCCCCATCCTTGTCTCCTCAATCTGTCAACACTGGCGCCTTGTCGCCCATGGCCTCCCAGGTTTGTGGAACGTCGTGTTTCCACCTCTGCATCTGTTACGCGAGAAGAAAGCCGCCGAGGAATGGGTAGCTCTTTGGTTGGGAAGGTCAGGAACACTGTCCATTTCCATCGTCATGGACGATAACTTATGGAAGCAACATCACAAGTGGGCTGTTATCTGGAGCGCAGCCATTTTTGGCACTCTTGAGGTAGCAAGGAACTGCTTCGAACGAGTTGAGCGTCTGGACATTGTACTTAACCACTACAATGGAGATCCCCAAAAAATTGTGGATCTACTCAACAGCATGGGGGCTGGAGATTGGCCACTAATTCAGTTGAGCCTCATTCTACCCTCCCGCCCAAGTGTACAGCATGACATGTATAGCATACGAGGTTTTCCTCTGCTTCGTCGATTCCGGGGCGCACGCATCCTACCTCCCAATTTGCAGAACTTGAGATCGGTTTCCATCCGAGATCTTCAAGCACCCATTGAAGATTCTCTCGATTTCCTCAAATCCGCTCCTCAACTTGAAACATTGGTGCTATTAGAAGCGCAATTCTCCATAAATGCAGCAATTCAGCAACGACTTGCAGCTACACAGCCAGTCAAGCTTCTTCGATTGAAGGTGCTTGCCCTTAGAACGAAGCGTCGACATTCCCGTTTTTATGGCTCAACAGGACTCCTATTTCCTTTTGCTTTCTGCCAGATACCAGACCTACAGTATTTGGAGCTGGACATGCCGAAGACTCTAACAGCGATATTTGGAGAATCTCTCGCATCATGTACCATTGACAAATTGAGACTTTCAAATTCTCGACCCAGTAATTATCCAACCCAATCGGACAGAGAATTCCTACAATTGCTCGTCTCGAAATCTCGGAATTTAGAGATTGTTCATTTTCCACTTTCGGACCTCTTATTCTCCTGGACTACCTCAGAGACTTTAAATCGCAGAACCGTGTTCATTGGCCAGTTCAATGAGACCAATACCGAACAATATCTGGGCCTCAAGTCGATCATGTTGATATCAGACAACGTTGTAGATGCACGCTACCTCTGCCAATTCGTCGTGTTCAACCCCAGTGTCGAAGAGTTTCTTTTCTCTCTTGCCACTCGAAACAATTTGGCCAATCTCTTCAAACACGACAAGCAGATACTTCTTAAACCTACGATGTTTTCAGAAGAGCACAGTAACGTCGAAGAATGGCTAAGACAGACAGGAAATCTTATTATTGTAACGCCGAGTGTGGGTCTGCTGGAAAGAGAGAGAACCGCACCTCGAGGCGAGCTTGTAGACCGATAGAAGGCAGTGACGTTAATCAAGTTCAGGTCAGATTGTAGGGATTTTTGACCATTCGATTTGACAGCACGTAGGCCGCTATCCTACTATGTACATCCAAATTCCAAAGAGAATCCATAGACTGTGGTTCTTTTGAAATCAGAATGAAGGGGTTCTCCTCAAGATGCGAGTTGTATAGATACATGAGAAGATGCTTGTGAATTACCAATAAAGCGATGCTTGAATTGTTGTGGAGAGTTGCTGCAGTATGCGCGAATGTCAATCTAGTTGCCTTTCAATAAATCCTTTCCTCCATTCTTAAACTTGCTCAGCTCTGACTTCCAGGGTTCCCACTTATCTCCATACTTCTCAATAAGTCGACTCAGTTCTTCACGTTGCTCTCGCTATCAAGGAGTTGAGTGAATGATCAGTACAAAGGAAGATCAAAGCACTCACAATGTTCCAAGGTTGTTCTCCGCCATAGACGTCAGTGAAGAGTTCACCCAATTCGTTCCTCTTCATAGTCTCGGCGCGTTTGAAAGCTTTCATAACATCTGCTTTGTGTCGAGCCTTCATATCTGCTTCAGCGTCGTTGTCCCACCAGCCTCGGGATTCCAGGAATAGCCTGAAACGCGAGATAGGGTTATCAATCCGCTTTCTATCTTCAACTTCAGCTCTTGCACGGTATGCGAAAGAGTCATCCGATGTTGAGTGGTGCCCAACGCTATATCGAAAATTTTAGCAGCGGCTTACTACATGATAATTCTGATTTTTCGTACCGATATGACATCGCCTCGACGAGGACTGCCCGGCCTTGCTGAAGACACCTTCGTCTTGCTTCTCTGATAGCAGAAATCACGGCCAGAATATCGTTTCCATCAACGCGGACGGTGTCAATACCATAACCTGGTCCTCTGCTCGCAATGCCGTCACCGTTGTATTGCTCAGTGCTCGGTGTACTGATGGCGAAACCGTTATTTCGAGCAATATACAAAACTGGAGATGGTATCGTTGATGCGAGCATGAACCCAGCATGGAAGTCTAATAAAGCAGCGACTTATCAGAAGTGTATTCGATCTTTGAAGTAGCCTGCTTACCACCCTCTGATGCCGCTCCTTCACCAAAATAACAAGCTGCAACAGATCGATCTCGGCGCTTTGGGTCCCGGCGAAGAGCATAAGCTACTCCGGCAGCTTGGGGTATCTGAGTAGCCAGGGGGGAAGAGATTGTATGGAAATGATGCTCCGGAGAGCCGAAGTGCTAATTTGGTCCATAAACCACCAGCAACGGGCCATATTGACGAAAACACGTACCACTGGCATTTGTCGCCCTTTCCCGGACGTATCCTCTTCGTTTCCGAAGCATTGGGCCATAACATTGTCCAGAGAGAATCCTCTCCAAAGGAGAACACCCATTTCTCGGTATTGACCTTGAAAACCGTCAGAATTTGGATAGATTGAAGACAAGAAATAGTACCTAGGACCCTATAGACATGATTTGTCAATAATTTGAATTTGTTTCGAGATATTAACGTACTCATCGTCAAGTTCAAGGGCCGCTGCAGACCCCACGATTGTCGCCTCTTCTCCGTGCTGATTGATAGTTAGTTGCAATTAGAGGTGGTAGCAGTGAAGAATCGCACGGCAGTCATCTAATCAGAGGACAACATTTGAGCAATGATATGGATGGTAACAACCCTCCACTCACGTAGAACGAGATCTTTCCCTGCCGTTGCACGTTATACAAAACGTTGTCCAAAGTTGGAAGCATTTGCATTGATTCGTACAGGCGTCGCGCAAAGGCTTTATCAATCTAAATTGATTCAAACATATCAAAAGGCCGTTATGAGCTTGATTGACGACACACACCTCAGGGAGCACTGCTCCTTCGAGTGGTTTTCCAACGCCATCGAGTAAGCGAAAAGTTGGGATGGGCTTGTTTCCAACAGCGTTGAAGAAGTCGAGCTTTGAGACGATAGGCGACGCCGTCGTTGGCAATACCTCTTGCCTACGCATACATGAGCTCGAAAATGTCCTCGACAGCGACAAAACCCTCTTAGAAACTGCTGGCCGGATCATGGATGTTGTTGGAAAGGTCAGAATATTGCATCACGTGTGAATCTGGGGGCGATCAATGTTGGCGATCATGCCACCTGGAAAGGAAGTGCATCGCGTTGCCAGATAGCAGCGATAGAGTTGCGTTCAGAACTCTTTCGTTGTCAACGACCACCGGTGGCAGCCGGGCGGTGGGTTTATACACAAAAGCCAAGACTTCAAGTTTGGACATAGACATGACTGCATGGTGATATTTAATCTTTTCACACCGTTCTCTGGTTGCTCCTTTCTCTTCGTTACCCTTCTACCACCTTCGCTTGGCTAGTCCAGCGCTTACCACTTCAATCGACCAATGCAAGGCTCATTAGCTGGTCTTTTGTTGGCGGTTTTCGCACTCGGAACGCTGGTCGGACCATTGCAAGCACTCAAGTTCAATTTCACTGATGTGCAGCAGTGCGACCCTATCTTCATCAACTTCAAAGGCACTAGCTTAAACTCTACGTCCCTTCGTCCAACGGCATTATCCATCCTCCCAATAAATGGTTCAGTCATAGACATCCCTTTGCCTGACCCTTTCGTCGTCTCTTCCGGGATCTACCTGAGTTTCGTGCCCTTTCCTGTCGGATTCAACTACCTCGCCTCTCTCAATGACGAGAGGGGTGATAATGTGATCTTCACGTCAGACCTTATGCGTGTTCTTCCCTCACAATCCGAGAACTCCTCGTGCCTCTCACCATCAAATGTGCAAGCTCAGCAGCACTTCAAGTTGCATTCGAGCCCCTCACAGTGCCAAAACTTTTCAATATCCTACAATACGTCATTGACATCCCAGGCGCCATCCGTTCGCCTCTACGTGCCAAATGGGCCCTCTTACACGTTGAATAAGACGGCCGACGACCCAGCAACGGGGAAGGCATCCTACCTAATGCAAGGCATTCGTGGAGTGGAGATTGTCATGCTCATAGATGATGGCCAAGGAATTCGAGAAACAACGCCTCTGCTTACTAGTATGAAGCCCTTTCATTCTCACCGAGTTTTTTGATGCTGACAGTACTGCAGTTGGCGGAGACTCTGCGAGCGATAAATCGTGCTTGCCTACCTTTTTCACTGGCAACTCAACGAGCACCTCCAGCGGTGATAAGCCGATGTCGGCAATGAGCAAGTCAGCTCTGGGGTCAAAGTCAAACGATTTCCTCATCCGTTCATAATAAACACTGATTAAATGTTTTAATCCAGAGCAATTATAATCGGTGGCGCGTCGGGGGGTGCCGCACTACTTTTGGTCTTAGGATGTATGATTATCTTTATTACCCGTGAGCGCCGTCGCAGAAGACGGTCACAACTCCAGTCCGTTATTTTCGACCGAGAAAAGATGACAGTACCTCCAATGGATGAATCAAGTGACAGACCTCGGATGATGTCGCCTCAATTGTTGCATTCCCCCGAGTCTCCTTCGGCAAATCCCATCTACACCATGGCTTCCACACCGCTGTCTCTCAGTCGAGATACTCGCAGTGATATGGGCTATCCAATTCCAGGGCCATCTCCGAGGAAGTTCACTAGCGGGGCGGATTCATTGCGTTCATCAGACAACATGTCTATTCAATCTCTCGACATTGAAGGGATGTTGAACATGGCCACATTACAAACGGAAAATAACCATAGCAGGAATAACTCGTCGGTCAACCTTCCACCACCATTTCCAACATCGCCTTCGAGTTCATTGGCAGTTCCAGGGTCGACCCTTCGCGTTCAAGGTAGCCGAAGACATATGCGAGGTCCATCGGACGTACCTCATTCCATAGCGTCGGTCAACCCCTTTGACACCAATGAAGGTGGATTGCGTGTTGCATCTGGAATTTCAGACGTCGGTACGAGTATTAAGCATGCTCGTTCTCCTCTTGGCGAAATTTCGGAAGTTAGACCCCCTGGTGTTGCTCGATCAGATACTCTTGGCAGTGGGAAGAGTACAAACTATTGGTACGGATTTGCCCGGTAGCGATTTTCGTTTTGGAGATTGTAGGAGCTGAGAGGAGGCGCAGTTGTTCTTGATGAGCCTTTTTCATAACTTTTCTTTTTCTTCGCTAAATTTCATTGTCTGGGATTGCTACTTTCTTTCTTGGATGCTGGCCTCTCTAATTGTAGACTTACTTCGAATTCCTTTAGTACTGATAGAAAGTATCAACTACTTCCAACCCTATTGCACATGATCGTACCGCTATTCTGTACATTGTATTCTAGGGTGTTCAAGCTGCAGATACAGACGAGCTGGTGTGTGTAACGACAGGGCTCTGAAACACGGGCAGCAGTGCATTGCGATCAAACAAGATTTCAGCACTAGCGAAACCCGTCCGTGTAAAAACTATTGTCAGGTTGTAAGATGCTGGTGTTCTGTCAGATGCCATTGAGAGAGCCGTTAAAATGATGTGGTTCGTCGACAGAAATACCACAAAATCAGCGACAAATTCTTGTGGTAGATTCGGACACATAGGTAGAAAGCTAGATTGGTTAGGCAGCTATCGACCAACGTGCTCAGCGCCCAGTGATCAGTGTGAAAGTTGGACAGTTCTTTGAGAACATATCCAACGTGCAAAACTCGCGTATCCAAGCGACGCAATTCAAATTTTATGCCCGAGAGATGTAAACCATAACCATAAATACAAAGAAAGATCATGGGAGGTTTTGGGCACTCCGAAGCCAAGCAAAGTCGTCATGAACTTGGAGGATCTTGGGGTGCTTTCTGAGCTTCTGCCCGAGCTTTCCTCCTTCCGTCCATCAAAATAGATACATAATCCGCTCCTCCGAGAAGGCCTTTGCTAGGATCAGGTTTGGAGGTCTTGACTGAAGAGTTAGCTTTTGATTTGATTCGAGATCGTTCCTGGGCAGATTGGGCCTTAGCATTAGAGGGAGCAGTGGAGATTGGGTGGTTGGGTGCTGTGATTGATCTTGTTTTCTTGGGCTGAAAGATAGCCCATGTTTGAAAGTCTGATAACACAAATTTGTACAAAGAGAAGGATCTACATACCAATTTTTTATGGGTTTTTGCGCTTTTGCCCATGGTGACCACACTGGAGATTGTGACCACGACGAAAAGTATGAAATGGCTTGTTCCCCACGGGCTCCCTCTAAAATAATTCGCATCTTCTGTTCTTAAAATTGTTTTCTAGCCCCGAAAGTCTCAAATTTTGAGCAAGATTCAGAACAAGATGTAGTGAACAAGTTTGACTGGTTATCGCAAATATGGGTTATACACAAGTTACGTTTACAACAATATTTTAAGCAGAGATTGTGACCTCGACTTCGACACCAGGCTCCAAGCTGATACTTGTCTGTAATATCGAGTGAGTTTGAGAGGAGAATCAGAAGTTGATAGCGTACAATCTGTTTGACGATCTCACTCGACGAGTGGAGGTCAATGAGGCGCTTGTGTACTTTCAGTTCATATCGATCCCAAGTTTTAGAACCTTCACCACAGGGCTGTAAGAGACAAGAGCTCGTGTCAGAGAGCCACTTAAGTAAATAACCGTTACTTACAGTTTTACGGGTCGTTATCTTGAGGACTTTAGTGGGCAGACGGACTGGCCCTTTGACACGGAGCTGCTTATCCTTTGCGCGGTTTATCAAATCGGCGGAGACTACGTGAAGTTCAGATTATACATATTAAAGGCTTCAAAAAACAGCACACATTTTTCGAGATTCTTGACGTTGCTGCTCGTCAAAGTAATACGAATTTTGTGAATCTTGGCGCCAGGCACGGGTGCACCTGTAGCATCATATTCTTTCTCTCCTTTGGCGACGTAACTCATTTTAGATGGATTTATGAGTCAGGAGGTGACTTTGGAGACGAGATTTAGCAGGATTGCTGCTAGAAAGTGTGATGTAGAACTTACCCAAAGTTCGTGAGTTGTGTTGACCGAAGAGTAAGATCGAGAAAATAAGGTTTGAGGACAATGATCGGCTTACATAACATTCACACAGACTGCCATTGTGCGTGACTCGGAGAATGGTCTTGTCGCACTCCCATTGACCTCGCTGTGCGCCTCAGCGAGCTTGTCAAGCATTTTAGGCGACTCCGCGTATGATGACGACCACAAGAAGGAAAACAAAAGCGGCTGCGGAGGAGGCTGTCTCCTCCGAAGCTCACACTTGGAACTTGATTCTCCCAGACGACGTTGAAGAAGAGTCCTTGACCAACATCCTTCCCGACACAGACTTTACTACAATCACACCTGAGGATGTTTTTGGATTGTATCGGCTACTCATAGCGCAAAATCTGACTCTCGACAACTCAGAACGTGAACGGGATGAAGCACGTGCCGAACTTGAACGGAAGGAGATCGAGTTAGACCAGGTTCTGCAGGACAAGGAAGGGTCATCCAAAGACGCTGAGAATCTGGTAGAAGGAGCTCAAGAGGAGCTCAAACAGCTCAAAGAAGAACGCGACCACCTAGGTATGTTTCGTCTTATTTTCTCTCTCAGTTGCGTTAGGCGCTCATACTATGACAGTTCAGGAAAAAGTTGCCCTTCAGTCGCAACTTACGAACCTCTCTACTTCTCAGAACACCACTTCATCTGAGGTAGAAACCTTGAAACGGCGAGTAGACGACACTGAACGTGAAAAACGCGATCTAGTCGGGGTAATTAGTCGTTTGAAAGATGAGGCCACCCAGCGGGATGGTAGGCTTAAGTTTGTTCGTTGTTGCTCTCGGTGCTAACCAACTTATAGAAGAAGTCCATACGCTTCGCGCAAATTTAAAAGAAGCTAGGCAGGAACACCAGACCCTTGAGTCTCAAGTTCGGCAGTTAAAGTCGGCAGAGACAGCTACTAAGGTTGGTCAACTTTGATGGAAGGAACTGGTTTATGCTAATTTAACCAAGTTCCGCGTTGATTCTCTGGAGCAACAACTAAAACTTTCTCAAGGGGAAGCCGAGCGCGTTAATCACGAACTAACGGAAAAAACGGAAGAGTTTGCTAGGTACCGAAGGACGAAACACGCTGAAATAGCCACTCTCCAGGCATCATTTGACACCGTCACCCAGTCCAGCGCGTCTTCAGAAGCTTCTCTAAAAGCTTTACAGTCTGCGCACACTTCGCAAGCTCATCAACTCACACAAGCTTTGGCGAAAGTTCAAGACCTCACTGGACAACTCGCGGAGCAAGAAGCGAGATACTCCAATGAAGTCGACGGTCTTAAGCGTTTGGTGTCCATGATGGAGGAACGAGAGAAACAAGCTAAGGAGATTGTCGAGAACGTGGAAAGAGAATGGTCTACCGTGGGTGAGCGTGCTGAGCAACGTGAATCCTCCCTCCGAGACGAAGCGGATAGAGAGAGGAACGCTCGCCAAGAAGCTGAGAAGAGGCTGGAACAACTGGAGACTGTGATGGAGAAGATGGGTAGAGGCGAACTTCCAATCCCTGGCCGAGGCATAACGTCCACACCAATCCGAGGCTCTGGCTCTCCCGACGTGTCCTTGGATACTATGATGGGGCTGAGTCCGACTGTTGCAATGGCCAGCAGAGTTCAACGGGCAGGCAAGACATTCACGGAAGTGTATGCTGACTATGTACGCCTACAAGAAGAGTACGCGAAGAAGTCCGCCGAGTATGATCACATGGACCGTACTTTATCTTCCGTCCTTGCTCAGATTGAAGAAAGGGTATGTCTCAGATTTCGATCGTTTTTGTACAACACTAAGAATATACAGGCCCCAATATTGTCACAGCAACGCCTCGAATACCAGCGGCTCCTGGACGAATCCGCACAACTGGGATCTCAGCTTTCTCAAGCTCTTTCTGATCGCGATGCTCAGGCTGCTGTTGCTCAAGATGCATCTCAGAAACTTACGAAGGCTACTACCGAAAACCACTTCCTTCAAACGCAACTTGAGGATATTGGTCGGCAAGTGCAACATCTTCTTCGTCAGGTAGCCCGGCATGATGACCCCACCATCCCTTCTGATGAGGAGTTGGATGGTCTACCGGCCGATCCCGCACAAGACACTCAAACGCTCATTAGCAACCACCTTATCTTGTTCCGCAACATCGATGGCGTTCAACACCAGAACCAACGTCTTATCAAAATCGTCAGAGAACTGGCCGAGAAATTGGAGAGTGAAGAAAGGGAATACAGGGCGGTTATGGAGCGCGAGCAAGCAGAAGCTATAAAAGAAGCTCATGAAGCTATGCGGGACTTGGCCACTCAGCTTGAGAGACAGAAGCAGAGTAGTGACAACGTCATTAAAGCTTATGTCAAGGAACGTGACACTCTGAAGGCAATGCTTGCTCGTTCTGAGAGAGAAAGCGGATCAGCTTTAGTGGCTTCGATTGACGGAAATGTAGGTGAACGATCGGGAGATCTCGCTAAGGAGCTTGCAGAGGTTCAAGATCAATTCAATGCCTATAAGCTTGAGATGGGCATTGATTCTGGACGTCTTCGTGACGAACTGATTGCTGCGCAACGAGAGGTCAATACTATGTCGGCTTCTCTCGCTAAAGCAAATGCGAAGGTAGAGTTCCTGTCTGGTGAGTGGCCACTTGATGGGTTGGACACTTCACTAACTAATTTCCAACTATAGACCGACAACGCATGCACGAAGAACAGTTCAGAGTGCACAACCTTGATATGGACGAATTCAGCAAGCGGAACGCTCAACTTAACGAACAGAACGTTCGCCTAGATATCGAGTGTGGCAGGGTTTCAGATGAACTACAAGTTACGATGAGCCGTCTTGAGCAACTGCGCAATGAATGTGCAAATTTGCGAGCAGAGAAAAAGATTTGGGAGGTGAGTGGACAGTTTTTCCAGAGTCCTACCGTTTTTGATCCCTCATTTTAGGGCATTCAAGGGCGACTGGTCGAGGAGAACAGGACTCTTGCCATGGAACGTTCTCATTTGTCTGATCTCATGAGCAATGTACAGAAGATGCACAATGACCTGGAGCGCTCCGGTGAGAATGACCGCCGCCGTTTGGAAGGTCAACTCCAGATGTTGGAAGGACAAACGTACGTTATCGCGAAGCATTCCCAAGGAGATACCCGAACTAATCAGTTGTCCACTACAGACAAGATCTTCGCGCTCAACTCGTGCAAGAACGTGATTCTATCCGACATCTCACCCTCCAGAAAGACTTTGAGCTCAAGGATCTGCAAACTCGGATTGACAAAAATGTGGATGTCTTCGGTTATTTAACGCTTGCATCACGACTGACACTTTTTGAACTGTAGTCTGAAGAATTTTCGAAGACTCGAGAAGCTCTGGTCGCCGCACAGACAAGCAAAACTCACCTTGAAGAGAAGGTCGAAGACCTGACTCGTCAGCTAAAGGGCAATGAAGAAAAGCTTACAGTCTATGAACGTCGTCCCGGTACAACATTGTTGTCGCAGCCAGTAGACCCAGACGTGAGCCGTGAACAACAGCTTGAAGCTGAGGTTGCTGAACTCAGGTAAGAACATGTTTTCGACAGCTATTATATATATTCACGAAACCCTCGTAGATCTGCATTGAAAATCACGGAAGTTGATTTAATTTCAGCGAAGAGCCATCGCGATCAATATCAAGAAATTAGCCAAGCGAATGAAGCAGCATTGGCCACTCTCAATAACACCTTCGACGAATACAAGGCCTCAACAGAAGTGTCTATTGCGCGTCACGAGGTGAATCCACTCTATTGAAGAAGGTTGATCTCAACTCACAGATTTTTCAGTCAGAAGTCAAAGCCCTTCAGCACCGCTTGGAGCAGGCTAACACCGAGTTGGCTACCATCCGTACTCAACTTAACGAGGGTCAGAAGGCCTTTGAAGCAGAGCGCACTGCCTGGATCAACGACAAGAAGACTCTAGAGGACACCATAGTCGATCTAAGCACCACGGAGAAACATTCTGAGAGCGATAGATCGACCAGAGAACAAGACTTCAAGTCTCTGGAAGAACGAGCCACGGTATGAATGTAGTGACGATCTGAGCAACATTGTTACTCATTACATTGCATTAGAGTGCGGAACAACGCTACTCGCAGGAGATCATTGCTCATGCTGAGTCGATGAAGAACTTAGATAATGTGAAGAAGGACCTGCTAACAGCCCAGGCGTCGGTTCGCGAGCAACGGACCGCTGCGCAGACAGCGCAAGCGAAGTTGGCTTCTTCTGAGAGCAGCTGGCAACTTCAAAAAGATGCCTTGAACAAGGAAGTCTCCGACCTGAACACTCGGTATGTTGACCACTATGGAGTCTCAGGCAATTATTCAATATAATTTCAGCTGCAAGGAACTCTCGCAACAGAACTCTACGCTACATACACATCTGGAAACTGTCAGCGCACAAGCTACACGCATCCGCCATGCGGCAGAGGCGCCAGCGGACAAGCCCACTGATACCGAAACCGGTGTTAGTGACAATGCTGATAGTAGACTTTCAGAGCTGCGTTCCGTGGTCAGCTATCTACGCAAAGAAAAGGGCATTGTCGATTTGCAGCTCGAGATGGCCAAGCGTGAAAACGGCGTCCTCAAAACCCAGATCGAGCGACTTTCTCAAACCTTACAGGAAGCGAGAACGTCACTTGCTGAAGTATGTGACACAACTAATCATCACCGCTAGTTAACTAATTCAACGATAGGAACGAGAACGGTCTCTACAAACCTCCGCGTCCACATCGCAGCATTCTGAGCTTGTTGAGAGGATCAACCAACTCAACATTCTACGAGAAAGCAATGCCACCCTTAGAGCAGATTGTGAAAATGCAAACAGGAAAGCCCGTGAACTCGAAACCCGATTGCAGCAGCTCTCGACGGATTTAGACCCAGCGAGAGAGCAGGCACGTTCGGCAACTGCTGAGCTGGAATCCACTAAAGCCCAGATGCAACGACTTGAACAAGAATCACGAAGATGGCAAGAGCGAAATACCCAACTTCTTACCAAGGTATGTCCCGAAAAGATAACGTCGCTCGATGAGAGCTGACTCTCCTCAGTATGACCGTGTTGACCCCGCCGAAATCCAATGTCTGCGAGACGAGATCACTCAGCTCAAGCAAGAGGCAGCTGCGACCCAGGAGAAATTGACCGAGAAGGAAAGTGCTGCAGAAACTTCCACTCAGAGGGTTTGTATGTTTTAAATCCAGTGATACATATTGTCTGATCTGCTTTGCCCTCAGGTTGAAGCGCTGGAACGTAGCCTTCGTCAGCATAAAGAAGTCATGCAAAAGAATGCGCAGACTTTCAAGGCTCGAATGGCTTCACATGCTGCTGAGAAAAAACAATATGATGAGAAGATCACAAAGCTTGAGCTGGAAATAAATACTTTAAAGACAGCGCCGCCAGCTCAGTCAAGTCAGCCCAGTGGACCCTCGTCGACAGCTGCCCAGACAGAAGAAATTGACAAGCAGAAGGCTACCATCGTGGGTCTTCTCCTTAGGTTCCCCTTCATCGCTAACCCGGTTCCCAGGCTTCTCTTCAAGCAGAACGCGACAAACTTGTATCAGAGGTGGAAGCCTTGAAATCACGAGCCCCGGCTTCAGAAACAAACACGTCTCCTTCGAGTGGATGGGAAGCTGAGAAGGATAGTTTGGTTAAATCAAGGGATGAAGCTCTTGAAAGACTCAAGGTATGTACTTTTTCAGGGGCTCTGTGCGGATTCTCAACTTGTTCCTAGGCCGCAGAAGCGAACCTCCACAAGGCCTCAAATGAAATTAAAAGTATCAAATTCCAGAGTGTAGGTTCATGTCCACCCCTCTCCAAACATCTTATTTATCTCGATGTGTAGGACAAATTCCAGACTCGGATACAAGATATGATGAAAGCTAAAGCCACCGATGCTGAAAAGCAAGCCCAAATCGTCGCCGAAGCTGTGGAGAAAGCCAAGTCCGAGACGAACGCAACTTCAGATCCTGCTGCAACTGAGGAGCTTGTAAAACGCCACGCTGAAGAACTCAAGGCCCTCAGCGACAGGTTGAAAACCGAACATGAAGCGGCGCTGAAAGCAGCAGTCGAAACTGCGTCCAAACCTCAACCTGAATCATCTTCATCTTCAACGGCCCACCAACAAGCAGCCATAAATGCCGCCATTTCCGAACACGAGAAGGAGGCTCAGGCCCGTCTGGAGAAAGAGGTTACTTCTGCTGTAGAAAGAGGGCGCATGGAACAAGCGGCTAAAACCAAACTCAAAGACTCGCAACTTGTGAGGGCACAGAAAAGAGTTAAAGAATTGGAATCCCATATTCATGAATGGCGAGCTGCCGGAATCAATTTACCACCTCCATCAACGCCTGCCGCTACCATTGCACCTGCTGCTGCTCCCCTTACGACCGCTGCCCCTACTCCGACCGCGCCAAGACCGGCACCTTCGACTCCTCAGGCCACTCCCAAAACAACTGCACCGCCAACTGTGGCAGGCCCTTCACAAGTAAAGCCCATTCCTATCGCACCCGCCAACCCCGCTGCTTCTCCCACCGCTGCTTCACTTCCAAGAAGACCAGCTGCCCCGGGCGCTCCTGCACCTACTGCACCTGGTTCAACTGTCGCTGCACGTGGCGGTGCGGGTTTGAGAGGACGAGGTGCTACTGCTGCTCGTGGTCTACCAGGACGAGGGGGTGTTGCTGGGCGAGGAGGAGCTCCACTCCGACAACCCCCAGTGAAGCCAGCAACCTCAGTTCCATTAAGTGGAGGTGTTTCGATTATGGGTGCAGCGGCTAAGCGCCCACGAGAAGAGAATGGTGCCCCTGCAGAAGATTCTCTGGCCAAGAGGTTGAAACCTGCTGAAGGTTCCAGTTAACCTCCGCCACCTCTTGGAAGATGCCTGGCTTCTGTTAAATACTTATAATTTGCCTTCTATTTGTATACTCATACTCACTGCAATGCTTTACATGTAATAGATTGGACATGCTGTTAAACTGCTCATAGAGGTCCTGATGTTCTCACCTGATTGTCATCACGGACCTTTCTGCGCGAGTAGGCCACCAGAGCGGTATTCACAACTATGGCGATGTGCATAACCAGTTGATTCTCATTCTTTTGACCTTCGGCCGAGTATGAAAGAGCTGCGTGGTTACTCTATCTAGAAGTTGAATTGGTCAATGAAAGGTATTTTCTTACTTCTACCTGCGTTCAGCAATTCAGTATGGCTATTCCAAGACCACTGGCTTATTCTTGTAATCTATTAAGAGTAACTTCTACTTTATAACTGACTATAACTGCGAGATCAGGTGGAGCCGGCTTGTTCAGGTGCAGTCAACCATATGGTCATCACTGTAACTTACGTGCATCTTGTGTGCATCCACATGCGTCGGTATAGCATTCTACCACGAATAATCAAACCTTTAGCAGCCAAACTGCCGAATACTTAAAGAAATTTCCGAAATGCTCAAGAACCTCTTTCTTTCCCATAGGGCTCCATTATTCTGGAAAAGATGACTAGCGCTGCGGAGCCTCCTTCTTACGTCGATCACCACACCCTTGAGCGAGCCCCAACGTATAGAGCAGAGCCACACATCGATGAAGCGCGTATTGCATTTGGTCTGCGGAACCGAACTCTCCCGACTGGGAACTTTATCAAAGAATCGAAAGGTGGCGGCGTGATCCTCCGTTTGAATGCACAGAAAGACAATGTAGAAGTTCCAGTGTATGGGATTAACGGTCAGGTCGACGGGGTGATTGAGCTGCTAAAGACTGAAGCTGTAGAGAGTGTCGAAGTCAAAGTTAGTAATCCATTCAACTCATCGTAGTAAGAAACATCCAACTAATAGTGAACAAGATCGAAGGTCATCTGTCCGTGAAAGAGCTTGGTGAGGGTGGGAGTTCGACTGCCCTGTTATGTCTTGATTCCAGAAAGCTTTGGGAGAAAAGTTCCCAATCTTCAACATGCCCAGCATCGCTACGTTTCTCTCTTGGCCTTCCTGCCTCGTTTGAGCATGAAAAGAAGACCTACGTACGCTTTACCATCGTTCATCTGAGTTAACGCTTACAAAATCCTCTTCGCATTATAGCCTCTGCCACCCAGCTTTCATGTAAAACTTTCTGGATTGCCCGGTTTTGTTGCAACGATCGATGTAAGGTATCACTTTGCTGAGAACGGTCGAAACTGACGTTCAAAGCTTTAGTATTCAGTCTCTGCAATTGTGGTGAAGCCTCAGACCGCGCCTGTCGGACATGTCAAAATTCAAGCCCACTTCAATACGATTGGGATCAATATTGGTACAACGTGCGTTTCTCGTACCTCGAGACCTGCGCCCATTAAATGTACTGAGGCCATGATTAGCATTGTTTCAACGCCTTTTTTGTATCACCCACGCAGTCGATCGGCAGTTGCACTTCCAGCGCCTCTCCAATATGTTCACAAGGAGTTCGAACCGACGTCTGAATGGAAAACAATAGAAAGTGTAATGCAGTCCAGGTCGACATCTCGACCGGATATTGTTACCAAGTTGTATATTCCTTCGTCACGAACGTATTGCATATCCCAACAAATACCTTTCCATTTGACAATCCAATCCAAATCGTCGGTCTCGCTTGCAGCTTTCCTGCCCTATAGCCCAACAGGGAACAAGAGCTCAAAAAAAATAACACAAATCCAGCTTCTAAGACAAACAAGTGTTGATGTCAAGTCAGTCTCTCTTATCTTCGCCACTGCTCTATTAACGGTGTTGGCTGATTAGTTCTCAAAGGCCGGGAGTGGAGGATCATGCACATCCGAAATCGGCTAGAACAGACATGTGGAGGATAGACTGCATCGGTGAAGGCATTTTCAGACATGTCGTAAGCCCTTTGGTCATTTCAGCAGTGCCGAGGTGCTTACTTGCGTACTCTACAGGGAGACGATCAGACGTGGATCTGCTACTCTGGAGAAATTAGGATTGACCCCACAATGAAGTTGACAGGATTTAGAGCCGCCGCTTTAAGCGTGAAGGTTTGTGCATAAGTCTTATGTTCTTTCTGCTGTTGCTTTGCTGAAGCATAATAGGATTCTCTCTTGTTTACCATCACGCCTCCCGAGGTTACTAGAAGCCCGTTTTGGGAACTGAGAGAAGCGATTCCTATTCGATTAACTACAGATCCGTGGACACCTGATGATAATAATATCGCTGGGGAGAAAGAGTCCATCTTAGAATCGGGTACTCCTCCAGACAATTCGTAGGTGAAGTTGAATTCTTAAATAATCTGTTGTATTATTACACTACCGTCTGGAGCCAGCGGCTTGGTGGGACCAAAATCAGTTATTGTGATCCGAACATAAATTCAGCCGCCCTACTGGAGAAAAACAACGGCGTTGCGGCATAGGGCCGGCGATGTCGATCCACTGAGCCGAGGCCGTCAGCCTTAGCCAATGCGAGCGAGCTTCGGGGTATCCAACTCTCATGCGCTGCCAAGGTAGGTGGTGAGGTCGTTTCGATGTCGCTGGATTTTTCTCATGCTGCGTGCTTGAGAAAGCCTCTTCG